>MU278009.1:0-354311 GCA_022385765.1 Trametes cingulata
AAAAAAAAAAAAATGGGTGCTATATTGGCAGAACAGATGTCGTGAAGTGCGTCGTGAAGCGTGCTAAGCAAGATCGTTACTGTAAGATATTATATAGTGTGAACTAGGTAGATGCAACGGGCAGGGTACCAACGGTGGGCTCATCATGAGCAGGTATATGTTCCGAGCAAGAAGGCGAAATAGCGAGGCGTGGAGTAGCCTAGCGCGATGGTTGCTGCTGTGACTGCTGTTGTCTCCTCCGCTCTGGGTGGTGGTAGTACGTGCTATAGCGCTTGCTCTGTCCTGGTGAGCCCGCCGTCGCCTGGTATCCTGCCTCCACTCCAGGACTGTCGCGCGCCCCGACCTCAGACACTGTCGAGTTCTGCATGTCCCCGTAGTCGTCCGAGTCGCTGTCCTCAGCTTCCATCCAATTCTCGTCCTCGGGCAACATGATCACGCCAGACGCAGCGTCGAAGCTCAGGCGGTGCCTCAGGTTCGCGCTGTGCGAATGACGGTGCGTCCTTGGGCGAGGCCGCTGTGGCTGGTCTTCCCATGGGTTACCGAGCACAGAACGATCGGACGGCTCGACGTGCTCTCCGTTCGGCGAAAGTGCGCCATCGCCGCTCGACCCACTTGAGTTGCTTTGCTGGCTGGGCTGTCGCACGTTCTCGCGGTGAACACTGTACTTCTTGCGCAGTGTAAGCACGACGGCGGGACTGCCATCGTCACCTGTGTCGCGATGCCTGTTCAGGCTTTGGCCTTGCTTGATAGGCAACCAAGGGACCGGCAGTACGCCAGTTATAGCTGGGTGGCCGTATCGTCGTTTGCCGGTGCTATAACAATATCAGCGAGAAGGAAGAGCGGCGCTTATGTTCCGCACTCACTTCAGGACACCGCTGTACCAGTTCGCCATTGGTGGTTGCGACTGCATGCATCATCAGTCCGAAGTCTGTGTCAACTATTCTACTGCACTCACGTAGTCTGTACGCTCGTCCTCAGGAGCGACGTACAACGTCTCATCGTTCTGTGCATACCGGCGACGGTTCAGATTGCTAGGGAAAACGCAATCAGCCTACGTTGTCAATACTCCACATAGAACACATACCTCTGAGACCATGTCACCGGATGCCCCTCCCTCAACCTCAGCACGTCCGCGCTCTCCTCCCCGCGTTCGACCTCGTACACCGAGCTCAAGCTCACGTACTTGCTCAGCGGGCGGAACTGCTTGTCCGTGTAGTACCACCAGAGGAGCGTGCCGCCGAGCAGCGGTGCGAGGAGCGTCGCGAGGATGAAGGACTTGTTGAGGATGAAGAGCCCGATCATGAAGACGATGAAGATGAGCACACCCCAAATAAGTCGGACGAAGGTGATGGGCCATGCCTGGCCCTGCGACTCGTATGGCTTGTAGAAGACTGCGGGGCGCGATGTAAGACTTCAGACACGGGGATGGCGAGGTGGGGCCTACCGAAGAGGAGCTTGTATTTGTACACCACGTACGCGACGCCGAAATAGATGGCACCGAAGACGAGGATGAGTGGCTGAATGACACTGTAGAGCAACGTGATGACGAAGATGAGGATAGCTTGGGGGTATACGATGCCGTAGTTGATCATGGGTGGTGCGTTAAGCTCGGCGAAGTCTATCTGCTATCAGTCTCCTGGACGGTATATGCTGCGGACTATCTCACCTCGCGGCGTCCGGGTGATGAAGAGGCGGTAGAACATGCGCGGGATTAGGATACCGAGGTTGAGCAGCTGCAGAGGCATCAAGCCAATACCTATGTCCCAGCATGTTGAGCGCGATGCAGATTCGGACGAGACCTGTCTTCCTTACCTTGCAGAATGACATAGGACACGAAGAAGTGCCGCGCCTTACCCGCCGCGAGCGCGTTTGCTAGTTTCTCGATGCCTTTTGCGGGAGAGCTCGCGAGATCGCGGACGAGTTGCCAGTATGTACTGGCAACGAGGAAGATGAAGACTACGTTGATGAGCAGGAAGAGGAAGTATCTGCAGCAGGGTGTCGAGTCAGCTCAGTTTAGAATGCCTGAGGAAGAGTTGATGCTTACTTCTTCATCACCGAGTACTCGATCCAACTCCTCGCGGGGAGTGCTTGGATGAGCGTGAGCGCTGTGGGATGCCCCGTCAGTCCCAATCCCAACTCCTGCTCACCGAAAACCACACGTACCCTCCAACAAGAACGGCAACGTCGCGTTCAACGTAATAACACCGACCGACGGCAGCGAGTTCTGCACGATCGCCGCGATATGCTCGTTGCTCTCGATCATCTGCGCGAGCCACGGCATCGTCTTCTTAATCTCCGAGTAACTGAGCAGCGACGCGAGCGCCGTGATCGGGATGAACCAGAAGAACTGCAGCACGACCATCGCGCCCATCGCGAGCCACTCGCGCACGAGCGCGGACAGCGGCGAGTGCGAGATGTTCGACCACACGATGTCGCGCGGTTCTGGCGCGAGGTGCGTCAGGCATTGTGTCGGCTGGGGCGCGTGCACGGCTTGCGCGGCGACTTGCTGTGGGTGACATCACAATACTTAGCTCGGGATGAGGTGAAGGGGAGTAACGAACAGCGACATACCGCACTGGACATCTTCTCGAACGTGACGAAGGCGACATGGGTGGTCTTGAACCTTCCGCTCCGCCGACGCTTCTTCACGAGCTCATCCGCCTCGCGAAACTTCTGCTCGTAGTACTCCAGCGCGTCCACCTTCCGCTTGAACCACCCAGGCCTAATCGTCGGCCGCTTGCGATTCGGCAGCACGAGCTGCTCCGGCTGGCTCTCCACTGACGCGTCGTCCGCATCGACCAACGGGTGGTTCGCCGTCGTCGTCGGCGCGATCTGGCTCGGGTTCCCCAGGTAGTCGACCCACGCCGACTCGAGCTTGAGCAGCGCCTCCGTGCGCATGTCCAGCAGTCGCCTGAGCGAGCCGACCTCCCTGCACACGTTCACGCTCTCGACGCGCAGCTCCATCTGCTCGAAGTACTCCGCGAGCGCGGGCTCGTTCTGGAGGTGCGGCGGGAGGTGCGTGACCATGACGGTGCGCGCGGGGACGGAGTGCACGAGCTCGAGCGAGAAGAGCTGGCGCGAGCGGATGAAGCGCTTGAAGTTCTTGTAGATGGCGCGCAGCGCGAGGATGGTGAAGACGTAGGTGAAGAGGAGGTGCACGGAGAGGTACGAGTTGGCGTCGCTGATGAGGTCGAACCAGTTGTCGCCGCTCGGGGGAGACTCCTTTGGCGGGGGTGTGGTGCCATTAGCGGCGAACCACTGTTCGCCTGCGTCTTCTCGACCATCTCCGATGTCAATGTTATTCTACGAATACGGTTCGAATGTAATACAGCGAGGATTGGAGGGAGGCAAACCTTGAGGTTGATAGGCATGAGGATGGCGAGGGCGAGCACTGAGCAAGTCGAGAAAAGCCAGAATGACATCTTGAGGAAGCTCAAGAGCTAGTGCGCCATACAACCAACATAGATGAGAAAGGCTTAACGCCGATGCAACTTAGCCACATACCACTGCAGCATCAAGGCCCACGATCTGGAGCACGGTGAACTCGGAAGTCCGAATTGTAGGCAGTATCCAGCCGAAGAATGCGAGATGTGCATGAGCTTCATGGGGGGAGAAACCTGGGTCCAATGTTGACTTGCATCCAAGTCTCGATGTCTGCACGAGTCTTACCTTTCAGTTTTGTCCGCGGAGCGAAGAGCAGCGGCCATCGAGTTCGGCAGTAGGAGAAGACGAGAAAGGACACGAGACCAATAGCGGTAGATAGCGTGAGTTGCGTAGCAAACCACGGACCCTCAAACTTGACTATAGCACCATAAGTGATGACTTCACAAGGCTACTGTGGATGCACGTACGAGTTGGTGGTGAGCCCGGAGGTAATGTCGGATTCTGGTCGTCGGGGGTATCGGAATCATTGAAAGCCCTCGCGAGCAGACGCAGGCCCATGTCGATATACGGCTGCATCGTTGTAAGAGAGTCGAGCCACGCAGCTAGACTGAGATGAGAGCGCGGAAGAACATGCGCAGGACGACTGCCACAGCGGAGAGGGGACGGTGGCGAAGAGTGGCCTGCGGCTGCGAGTGCGAGTGCGAGTGCAAGGAAGCGTCTAGCAGCACGACGCGCTTAGCGCCCGATCGCGTAACACGTGAGAGACGCGTCCAAACAGGCGCCCATAGCGCACACGCCGCTTTGGTGCAGGTTGGCGCTCACCACAGCGCCCTCACTCGTGTCGGCGATCCGTGAATGATGGAGGCTTTCTTGTATGATTGCTTATGCTGAAGACTGCTGCTGTCTGGCTTGATACCCTCTTGCAGCATCAATGACCCTCACGGCGACACCGGACCCGACTTTGGCTTACCCGCGGCCCGATACTCCTACCAGTGAGCGAGGCATCGAGGTACATGAGAAGGAGGACGCGGGACGGTGCGTTCCGCCCCCCATCCACTCCGTCTCATGAAGCTCGTCTGATTCTACCGTAGTATGACCACGAACGGTTATGAAGAGGCCCCCTACGTAACGATCTCCGACCTCAGGAACAGCGCTCCTCCAGGCTGGACTATCCAAGTCAACCCTCGCGGTCACATCTACTGGGTCAACACAACCTACAGAGTGGTCGTAGACGAGGACCTACGCACACCGTCTGGGCTTGAGAAAGCCAATGACTTCTGTGCCCAATGCGAGCGACTCGACCTCACCGAAGGGATGGAGGCGCACATGATCGGCGGCATGGACGCGTCCTTCTGCTTATTCATAAACCATATCCAGTGCGTCGCGGGATACGAGATTTCGGGCGTAAGAAGCGGCGCTGTGAGGGACATGACCCCGCAAGCTCGTCAGTGATATACAATCTATTTTGCAATTGCTCACTCGACCTTCCGTGCGCAAAACTCCGCAGTGTTGCGCGCGAGACGTATATACTGGACTTTCGTGAACGCACATCCATCGCACCGCGCATGTCCGAAGCAAGGTTTTGTCGACGCCATAGATGCTCTGCGCTCGTATTACCATGGTGGGCCCATCCTGCGGACTCAGCGGTCTACTCAGACTGAGCTGAGACCTTCGTAGAACATATTCACGTCGGTCTTCGATGTATAGCACCCTTTTCTAAGCAGGAGTGCGAGGAGCTGTTGGACGTGCTACACCGCGCGAAAGGTCAGTTCGAAACCCCCGGAGTGGCAGATACCTCGTACCAATGAGCGAACGTCAGATGACGAACAAGGGCTGCCCGCGACGGCTGCACTCCTCGGCTGGATTTTGAAGGATGTCTGTAAGACACCCCGTCGAATAACCTGTCTCTGCCCGCTCATTCGACCGTCCGCCAGATAGTTTCCGCTCAGCAGAGAAATGGGGCCAAGTCACCCGCGAGCAGCACAAAGCGTACCGCGACTCGGTGACCCGACCACACGACTTCGCTCCGCAACAGTCGACCGCGACGCGTCTATTCCTCCTCTTCCTCATCCATGTCCCCTTCTTCGGCATCCCGCAGACATACCTCGCGCACGTAAGGAGCGCGAGCGAGTTTCGGGGACACCTGGCGGGGCTGAAGCAAAACTGGGAGGCGTATACGCACCAGCTCGTCAGAGAATACTCTGATTTCATCCTCATTGTGAGTCTTGAACGCGTGCGCACGGGGTCCCTACTGACGCGTATTCCTTGCAGGCGACTGTGTTGCTGTCGTAAGTCATGAAGTCTCATCGGCTGCCCGCTCGTCTCACTCACTGGAGAACCAAGAGCGACGGTCGGCCTACTGACGATCAATGACATTGGCCAAGCCGCGCGTGTTGCGGCCATGCTATCTGCGTTCGCCGCTCTCGGTAGCATGACGGTCGGCGTATTCTTCGTGTGGCGGCACCAACGCAACGCGCGAATACCCTCCTCAGTACGGCAGCTCAGTCCCTGCGAGTGCTGTCATCGCTGACGCGCCGCCCCACTAAATAGTTCTCCTACCTCCACAACGCGCGCAACAACGCGCTCGGGCTCTCAGGGCACGCCCTCCTCCTCAGCCTCCCGCCGGTCCTGCTCGTGTGGTCCATCGTTGGCTTCGCCGCCGCGGCGCTTGCGTACGCGCTGCAGGACACGACGCGCTCGTCGACGTGGGTCATGTTCGCGCTGTTCGTGATCGTGCTCGTCGCTGTGATGGCGGGGGTGTACACGTTCTCGACGATATGGCATTGGCAGTCAAGAGGCAGCTGGTGGAGGGGCTTGGTTGGGGGAAGGAAGAGGAGGGTGGAGGAGAGTGTTATATGACTGCATGATTTCATGGGGTAAGTTGTCTGTAAGCTACATGTATATTGCAGGGCTTCTTGAGTGAGCGCTCTATCGGAGAGAATAATGACCTGTCTGCGTCTCCTCTCGACCTATTGTGGAGCGTAAGCGCACGGCCGATGTGGCTTTTCCAAGGCAAGGTAAAGCTGTAGTTGTGCTCCGGATAGTATAGCAAATGGATATGTTACAGTGGTAGTGCAAGAGTTGTGCGATAGTATAGCCTGTTCCCGCTCCGCTACTCGCATGGTCAAGTCAGTACAGACTCGAGCTTTCTCTGAAGAGACCTGCTCACTCTAGGTCGTCTAGCGCGACGTAACCTCACGGCCTACAACTTCGCCTTCTCCTTGGGCTCGGACGGCTTCATCTTATTGTGCACGCCAGTGACGCAGAGGCGTTTGTTCGTAACGTCCCAGATCTAGGTGCGCGGCGCGTTGCGTCAGTTCTGCGGCGGAGGAGCATGATGGCACGTCCAAGTACGTACCTCGGTGATAGCGGACACAGTGCGCGAGCCGAACGAGACGGTGGTGTTCACAATTTGGATCTTCGCGCCGCTGCCAAAGGCCGGATCAGCATATGTCCTCTGCGCAAAAATGCCGCACGGGGTAAAACGCACAGTGGTACTGGGGCGTGGAACGTTGTGTTGAGAGCTTGCGAGACGAAGTTCCACGGCTTCTCCGTCACCATACCGAGCACCGCGAGGGCCATGGACGAGCATCTGCACACACACGGATGACGCGGTAGTTCTCGTAAGGCTCGGAGGTTCTCGCGCCGACGCCGCGCGCGCAGATCAGGAAGGGCGCACGCACATGTCAATCATGTAGACCGCACAGCCGCCGTGCATGCTCCCGCCGATGTTCAGCATCTCTGTGGGCGCAATCACGGCATTCAGTACGACTACGCGTGTGTACGAGTATGCGCGTAGTGGGAGGAGCGTACCTTCGTGCACGACCGTCTCGTAGGTGACGCGCGCATGCAGCTTGCCGTCCTTCTCGCGCTTGAACACGCTCACATCCTTCAGGACGAGCGACGAGCCGGTTGAGCGCGCGAACGCGCCCCGCTGCATCACCACCTGCGAGAAGTCGCGGATCTCCTCCTGCACTCGGGGCGGAATGTCGCCCGTAAAGACCGGGACCGTCGTTTCTCTTGAATCCGGCATTGTACGCAGCAGGTAGGCAGTACCAGTAGCAATGCTCAACTCGAGACTTGGAGAGGTGCGCGAGGTGTCGTTGGAGGGTTCCGAGGACGGCGGAGGGGGACTTGGTTGAGGGTTTATAGCAGCCTGCGGGCGTCCTCTGCAGGGTGCTAGTGCATGATGCTGGGCTATGTTTGGGCTATGTATAATGTTCAGGGCTTCGGGCGTGGCAGTCGCTTGTTGAGAGCGCCGGATTCATCGGCATTCGCTCTATAGCCGGTCGCGGAGTCGCGGACGCGGGGTAAAGCGGTCGGTGGCGGTGAACTCGACTTTGTTTCTCCACCGTCATACGGGTCCAACCGAACATACGCTATGCTTTCAGGCTGTGCGACGAAGTAGGGCATACAGGTACGCGGATGAGAGCCCAAGTACTCCTCGCACAGTATCGGCTCGCTCTATGCAACCCACAGGTCCCGGGTGCCAGTGAATGTCCGAGATGAACGCGAGTACAACGTCAGCAGCGGGAGGGGGTCGGACGTATCCTCGGGTACAGTAGAAGCTGAACTCAAGCGGTTGACGGAAGCGTATACTGCGCGGTCGATCTTCAGGCTCATCAAGGCAGGTGTACATACTTTGGAGCGAGTTGCAGACCACTGGGTCACAACAGTCCGGTATGCCAGGCCCGCGGGGCTCATGAAAGCGTTCCACGGCACGGAAGGGACGGCGGATTCCGAAGGCTAGTAATACAGCAGTACATCACAAGGGCGATAACATCGCGGGGATGGATCACTTGTCCTTAGCTTCCCCGTTCTGCGGTTGTGCCGTAGGTGGCCGCCCTAGGGAAACGTCGAGGATGTTCGCCAGCCGTAGTATCTCGGCTTCCATCAAACTTATTCGTGTCCGTCTAGAGCAAAAGCATCAGTACCCTCATTCATCGGGCATGGCGTAGCTGAAGTGGCTTCACTCACTCTTCGGTGGACCGCTTCCCCAGTTCGAAGGCCTGCGACAGCCCCAGCGCTTCTCTGCTCTCCGCCAGGACCTTCTTCTGCGCCTCCTCCTTTTCC
Source organism: Trametes cingulata (assembly GCA_022385765.1). Classification (NCBI taxonomy): domain Eukaryota; kingdom Fungi; phylum Basidiomycota; class Agaricomycetes; order Polyporales; family Polyporaceae; genus Trametes; species Trametes cingulata. The sequence goes on from MU278009.1 coordinate 8,458, forward strand.
CTCAATTCTTTCAGGTGAGGCAGTAACCGGTCTACCTCGCGCCGGAGCTGCACAGACAAAAAGACGTCAGCTCTTCCATTACTGTGGCACTCAATCGAGGCATGGGCTCACCAATTTCGCCCTCGCGAGCAGCGAGCGGTCGTCATACTTGCCAGCGCCCACTACCTCCTGCTTCATTCTCCGGAGCTCCTCGAACCACTTCGTCTCGTTCTCGCTTAGCTCCGGACTTGCTTTCGCCGTCAAGTTCTGCAGCGTCCTGTCGAGGCGCGCGAGGAGCGCGCGCTGCGCCTCCTGAATGCGGGCGATACGCTCAGCCTTGGCCTGCCCCGAGGCGCCTAGACTCCGAGCGGTCTCCAGCATCTCCGCGCACTTCTCGCGCTGGCGCTTGAACTCCTGCTCTTGCAAGGAGGCGCGCGCTTCCACGGCGCGGTGCGCGAGCTGCACGTCATGGATTTGCGCAGAGAAGTGCTCCACAACGGTCCCGAGGTAGCGCAGGGTATCTGGCGTGATCATGAACTCGCCCTTGGTGATGTTGGGATTGTTTGGTAGGGACAGTCGTGGGTTGCCCGGAAGACCGGATGATCGCGCGATCGCCTGAGGAGTCTTGAATGGCTCCTCAGCTAACAGGGAGACGTACGCCGTGGGGCCTTCCGGAGGGACGGATGGCGCTTTCTCGGGAGAGGATGGACCAGGTTGGGATGAAGGAGTGGGGAAGTCCGATGGACCGGGGGAAGTGGTTTCAGAAGGGGCAACGTCTGGTTCGGCGGAGTATAGAGGCTCAGATCGTAGGTTCAAGTGGAAGACAGACATTCGCATGGCGGATGTGAGGATGAAGATACTGTATGTGAGGTAGACGTCGTTCGGTACGGCCACGCCGACCACCGGTGATGACGACCTGGGACGATTGGACATGTCAGGCTATGCAATTCCGTTACAACACTAGTCAAAACCCACTGTTGCTCGACAGAGAAGGTCAGAAGTATCGGCTGTACATCTGTCTGAGCGACCTTCTCCAGGGTGGTCTCCAGCGATCCTGCGCCACTGCTCGTGTCGTCATTGGCATCTCGCAGGGCGATCGCAAGGCCTTTCAGAAGAGGTTCCAGCTGCAAGACGTGTACACCGAACGCATGATATACGTAGATAGTGTCGTCATGTATTGGATCACCAAGGAAGACCGGATGGTTTCCTTGCACGAGGTCCAAGAGGGACTTGCCCTGTTGTGAGGTGCTGGCATTCTTCAAGGTCGAGATGATGCCCAGGTCAATGCTCTCGTATGTCGCCAACATGGGCAAATCGTTCGAAGGCTGTCGCGTCAACTGTGGTCAGCAATACCATTTGTTTATGGTTAGTGGAGTACGGACCTGCTTTGATTCCCATCTTGCCTCTACCTTTTCGACGTCCAGATACAAGTCCACCTTGCCGTCCTGGAAGGACACTAGAACGAGACCGAGGCGTTCAGTCTCGCCCTCGCTCTCTTCCGCGGCGTCATCGCCAAACGACAAGTATAAGATGTCCGTGGCATCACCACCTTCGCTTCCCACCAAATTTCGAGGTGATGGTTGTAGAAGGAATGGTCCTTGCCGAGCGGGCGAGCTTTTGATAGTGGTAGGGGGATGCATCGGAACGAGGCGGGTAGTGGCAGGCCAAGCAGTACCGGGAGGCAGCTGCTTGAGCAGCGCGTTGACGTATTTGCGCTGGTAGGCATATAGCGTGGTCAGGCTATCCGTAGGAGTCACGTCGCCATTCGTCGAAGCGGACAGGAACTCCTGTTTGGCGGCGACATAGCACTCCAGAGCATGTACGTACGTCGACGGCACTGAACTAGACGAAATATCAGGAGCTGACTTATTGCAGAAATTCGCGCAACTTACGCGTTCTTTGGCATGTACGGGGAGATCGCGTATATGTCGCCACTTCGCATAACGGCGTACACAGTGAGCGGGCCCCAGTCGGCCTTACCCTTGCCGAAGGTGAACGACGCCACCTCCCTTTCGGACGCGTCCTCAGCATCAAACGAGCTCTTCTTCTTCTCAGGAACGAATGAGAGCGTTTGCTGAGGCTCATCCGCGTCGATGGAGATGTCGTACTCCCTGAAGCTGAGGTCAGACAGAGCGAGCCGCCATGCAACGAGGAAACAAACCGGAATTTCCCGTCCACAGTCATGACCAGCAGGGTGGAGCCACCTTGGCCCCATGGATGCCAGTCAATCTTGGCGACAGGTGCAGAGGAGTCTGCGGCGTGGTAGTACTGCCCGACCTGGATGGACCTACTTCCGTCAGGAGGTTGTCAGCTCTGAGCACATAGCCACGTACTTGCAATCGACAGTTGCAGTGACAAGTTTATTGAAGCCTGTTCGCGGCAGCACGATGACCGCCACCTGGAAAGCTCCTGCGATGGCGAGCAGCTTGCCGTTCGGGTTCAGCGCAATTTGGTGGATCTCAAACTGAACGTTCGGGGTGTGCAGTATCTGCACCACTCTGTTAGGTTCAACAGTGCAGCTTGGAGATGTCCCGCCACAACACATACTTTGTACGACTTCTGGGAGCTGCCGCGAGCGCCCTTCGTGTCTCCGAGACTGGCGATGCGAACCTCGGAACCGACAGCAACAATTAGGTCGGCATCCTTTATGGCAATGGCTTGCCGCCGTCCAGAGGGCGTTGGTTTGTCCTCGACAGGGTCAAGGCTGACAAAGTCCGGAAGCGACCTCAGGGAGAGGTTGAGAGACTCTTCGCCCTTCCCGGCGGGCCCGGAGACGCTCTTTTGAAAGGAGAACACAGGATGGTCTTTCAGCAGCTCTTCCCAGTCTTCTTCGCTCATCGCGGTGTGTTGCGTCGGTAAGAGAGTAGGGCGAGGATGGAAAGACGAAGAGGCAGCAGCACGGCGAACGCGACTGAGGGGAACGCGGTCATTTGACGCTTGAACGCGATTCCCGCCCAGAAGGGCAAGTCGTTCGCACGCGCACGCGTCGATGGCAAGGGTTGCGCGTCCTGCTATACGCACTCTACGCACTCCTTCCCCTCCTCCGTCTGCTTTCTGTAATCCCTGCCGCCTTCCGTTAGACTTGCTACCCTCGTGGACCTACCATGACCTCTATTGGGACGGGATATGACTTGTCGGCCAGCACCTACTCCCCGGATGGCCGCATATTCCAGGTGGGATCGCGGAACGCGTCATGGTATTCGTTTGAATCGTCCTAACATTCGGCACAGGTGGAATATGCGAACAAGGCGGTAGAGAACTCAGGGTACCTACTCATTCTACCGCGCCTTGAGAGATTGTAATTGACCGTCATCTCTCAGAACTGCGATCGGCCTTCGCGTCAAGGATGGCGTTGTACTGGCGGTCGAGAAACTGGTCCACTCCAAACTCTTGATCCCCGAAAGCAATAGGCGGATATACACGGTGGACAAGCATATCGGCATCGTGAGTGTAAATTCAGTATTCTCTGTGTCACGTTCCCAACCAAGTGCACCCTTAGGCATCTGCAGGTTATCTCGCAGACGGTCGGCACCTCGCTAACCGTGCTCGGGACGAGGCCGCGAGTTACCGCGAGAGCTACCGGGCAGCTCCCACACTGCAGGTGTGTACAAGCTGCCGAATCCCACTCACGTCTGTGCTGACCATTTGCCAGTACGTCGTGGACAGAGTAGGACTCTACGTGCAGGCGTACACTCTATACTCCTCTGTTCGGCCCTTCGGCTGCAGCACTATCCTCGGTGCGGTAGACAAGACGGGTCCGTCTCTGTTTGTCGTTGAGCCCAGTGGCGTATCATACGTGAGTCGATGCATGCAGCTCATCGGAAACCTGGCACTCAGGCTTTGTCTAGGGCTATCGTGGCGCGGCTGTTGGCAAGGGTCGTCAACTTGCCAAGACTGAGCTCGAGAAACTCAAGTTCGACGAGCTCTCCATGAAGGAGGCGGTCATGGAGGCTGCGCGCATGTACGTCCTTGACCTGCATATCACAACCTTCGTGTGCTAATCGCATCATAGCATTTACCTCGTGCACGATGACGCGAAGGAGAAGGACTTTGAGCTGGAGATGTCTTGGGTCGGTGACGAGACGAACGGTATTCACCTACCAGTACCGAAAGAGCTCTACGAGGAAGCTGCGCGGAAGGCAAAGGAGGCACTGGAGAACTTCGAGTGATCGCGTCATACCTTGCATTGTAATGTACCATGGACTCATCGACGACTTTTCCTGACGGCTACCAGAGCAAGATTGAGAGCTTGTCTCGTGGGGGATAGACACGGGTGACGCCACAGACAGTGCGAGGAGAGTTAGCCAGAAGTACAAAGCGAGGAATGCAAGTGGTCCAAAGGTACAGAACTACACGATCTGCTCTAGTTCACGCGCGTATTGCAGGTTTGCCAGGATGAGCTTCTCCTTTGGTATCTCCACCTTCTCCTCGGTCTTCTTGGCGAAGTTGATCTTGCCGGCGGTAAGATCTACTTGCCACCCTCGCTGTGATGCATGAAAGCAATCAATGTCAAGTCGTTGTGAGAACGATGGGTGAACATACCTGCTGGGCGAAAGCAATCAACTCGGACTGGTTCTTGAAGAACAGGAGCGTTGCCGCGTCCTTCAGTGGTAGGCTCTCGTATGCCGTCTCTTCACAGCTAGCGATCTCGTTCCTATCGCATGAACCGTGAGCACGGTCAACCCAGTGCAGTATATACGCTTGCACTCACCTGATGGTGCCCATCAGACTGTCCACGAAGAATTTGTACTCTTCCGCAGGTGCCTCTTCCCGTGCATTCCACACCTTGCTGTAGCTGCCCTCCATGAGCCATTGCTCTAGGTTGATAGGGTGTGCGATGTATGGGTTGGCAGTGAGAGCGTCGGCGCGGAGAGGGAGGGACTCAAGGGTGGTGTGGAAGTCGGCAATGCGGTTCTGGGTGAGGAGGCGGATCAGGTTGAGGCCGCGGAGAGGGTATTCGCGGGGTGATGGGGGGAGTACGGAGCTGCAGAGCAGGAAGACCCGACGGTGAGCTATGGAAGGACCGGAAAGCATTGCGGTAGAGGCGTGCATACCTGAAGTCATTGTAGAAAGTCTGGAGTTGTGAGAAGTAGCGGTCGAAGGATGGGATGTCCTTCGTTCGTATACTCCAGAACGCGCCGACTTCGAGGATATCACCTGTGCGAGTATGCCTTCTTCAGTACTTCACCCTTCAGCTCCGTGCAAGCAGAGTACTCACGAGCAATGACCAGATCCTGCGGGTCGGGGTTTCCGAGCGGCACAAGTAGCCCCGTCTCTGTCAGAGCAATCTGCATAACGTCCACGGCTCTTCAGCTAATTGTCTCGTAGTAGCCTCTGCAAGCGGATGCGTACCTTGAGTCTGGTGAGCAGCACCCCGGTCTGCTGGAGGTTCCCAGATGTAAACGTCTGTTGGAGCTCGCGGTAGAGCTGTACAAGCTGAGGAGGCGCCATCTCGGGATATCTTCAGAGTCGTAGGAAGGGCAGGTGGCGGAGAGGTAGTGGTACAAGGTCGAGGATGCAGCAGAAGCGGAGGTGTGTTTGTGAGGCGCCCACGACGCGCGTCGACGCGTCACCTCCTTCAGCCACCGCCTGTTCTGCACCTTCCCTCATCTCCCTCCCCCACCCTTTCGTACACGACACGTCCACCGCACCGCTTCACGAAATGGAAACGATTGATATTGCACGTCTCAAGTCCGGCGAGGTCAACCTTGGTGTACGTATAGACTTTGACTCCTTTGAGGGTCTTAGCATTGATTGACCGTGGGCTATAGACCTCGATCATGGCGGTCCAGTTCGATGGTGGTGTCGTCGTCGGCGCAGACAGTCGCACTACCACGGGAAGCTACATTGTACGTGTTCAACTTCTTGGACTGAGATATGGGAGCTAAACCTTCTGCAGGCGAACCGTGTTACGGACAAGCTGACCCATGTCCACGACCGCATCTACTGCTGTCGGTCAGGATCCGCGGCAGACACCCAAGCCATCGCAGATATCGTCCACTACTACCTCCAAATTCACACGTGCGTACTCTCAGCCATAAGTCGCAGAACTGCGTTTGAGGAGTCTGCACATCCATAGACAAACAACGGGTTCAGCACCATCCGTACACACCGCCGCCACCATGTTCCAGAAGCTCTGCTACGACAACAAGGATGCGCTCTCCGCAGGTATCATCGTTGCCGGCTGGGACAAGGAGGTCGGCCCGAGCGTGTACAACATCCCTCTCGGCGGTGGTCTCTTCCGGCAGCCATGGGCCATCGGTGGTTCCGGTTCGACGTATGTGTACGGTTACTGCGATGCGACGTACAAGGAGGGCTGGGGCCGCGATGAGACCGTCGAGTTCGTCAAGAATAGTACGCATCCGTCTCGTACACTCTTCAATTTCGGCTGCTGAGATGTCCCTCCTTGCAGCTCTCTCACTGGCGATGTCCCGAGACGGCTCGTCAGGCGGTGTGATCCGCATGTGTGTGATTACGGAGGACAAGGTCGAGCGGCTGTTCATCCCAGGGGACCAGCTCCCCAAGTTCTGGCAAGGGAAGGAGGTGCTCGGGACGGACATCAAGAAGGACGCCGATCTCGCGGCAGCCGTCGCCATGGCCGTAGACGCATAGAGCATGTGTCTCGTCTGTGGAATGCATTTGTATGACTGGACGTTTGCCGTTGAGCGGGTGGTCGACTTGTAATGCTAGGAGATTACACGAGTGATGGTGCGTAGTGGTATGTGTGAGTGATATGCTAGGTGCGTAAGGGTGAGGTGTAGTCTTAGTCTATGCTGTCCGGGGCGGATCGGCCATCCAATCTACAGAACAGCTCTCGTCTAGGTCTCCTTCCCACATGCGAATCCTCCAGAGCGCGATCGCGAGCGGAACCGTGTCCCCTCTCAACAATGTCCTCTCGTCCGAGCACACCAGGATCGCATGGCTAGCCTTCTGGTCACCCTTCGTACGAGTTGGCACACTTTCGTCCCCGCTTTCACCGCTCGCTGGGGTTCGTTGAGGGCCCGTGATGAGTCGCGTCGTGCGCTCCGCCTTCAGAACTTCTCCAAGAGCGGCATGCAGCGCTGCTCTCTGCGTCCGCGAGGGGAACAATGCGGCGCCGTTGTAAAGCGGAACGCGAGAGTGGGGCACAGTATTCGGAAGCCCGTCACTTTCTGACCAGGGCTCTTCCTCGGTCGGGTGCATAACAGACAGTCGAAGGTTTGTCGGTGGCTTCTTCGTCAGCCTGTCCTCTGTCGGCTCCGGCATAGACGTAGCGGAAGGAGACGGTCGTGTTTTGAGCTCTGGATCCCTGTTCGGCGGAGGGACGACAAGAACAGCCACGGCGTTCTTGTAAGGTATGACTCCGGAGCTCTTGATATTGTTCCATTCGGCGCGAGTCAAACGTCGCAGCAGTGGAGGCTCGTCCGGCTTCGCCAAACGTCGTCGCCGGAGAAGGCGTCGCGTGAGGAGGTGCAGCTCCTGCAGGACCCGGACGCGTAGCAGGTGCCCGATCTGCTGCGCTACCAAGGGATGCATGGTGAGGCCGGATATCCCCTCAGGCGCGAAGCGTTTATAGCTGCCTGGGGCCAACGCCAACAGTCGTGTGAGCGTGAGCAGCAGCCTTGCACACAGGCGGACTCACCCTTCTCCCGGACAGCGTCGATTACAGACTTGTTGCATAGCAGGTAGCTGCTTCGTCCGCCAGCGAAGGGCGATAATGCAGGGTGCTCAAGGCCGCTGGGTAAGAAGGAACACTTCGGCCTTTCGGAGGGCGCGTGCGGTAGCAGCATTGGCGTCATCCGAATCAAGAGCTCTACCAATGTATGTTGAGGGGAGTGCGATGAGATGTAAGGCAGCAGTGCTCACCTCGAGGTAACAGCCAGCCAGTATGAAAGCACTGTCGTAATGGGCTACCAAGCATGCGCACTGATATACGAGGTCGGCCAAGGCGTGATGGCATGCAGCGCGTACAAGACTCACGGTAAGGATTCGCATAGAATGACCTCTCCTCCACTGTCATCTCTCTCGGGACTACACCGAGAGGTGCCCTCCCTCTCCTCTGCTTCGCCTCCCATCTCGACTTGGAGACAAAGATGTATGGAGCGATGCTCTTCGACCGCTGATAGCGTGCATGTCTGTATATAAGGCGGAGGGCCTTGCGATCGAGCAAAATAGACTTGGTGCGGCCGGTCGGGGAGATGTCTACTTCTTCCGGACGCGCGAAGACGCGTTTCGCCTCCTGTGGTGGACGCAGTGATAACGCTGGCGACGCGCGAGTAGATCGTGGAGGACGAGTGTGCGCGCGGTCGAGTGCGCGGAGGAGTCGTGGTATGAGACGAGGCATGCGCGCCGCGCCACCGCCGTCGCGCCCTTCGGTACGCTCCCCGACGGCTCGATCACGTCTACCTCGACACCTGAGGAAAGCTTGACCGGTGACCACGAGCACCTCCGGCATCTCTCAGTCTTTGCTCAACCTCTTGCTGCCTATGCCCCTGTCGACGCCCGATGCTCGTTCATAGCCGGCACGTCCCGCCACAGCAATGGTGACACCGGAGTCCATGTGCTCGCGGCGTGTAAAGCCAAACCGAGGCCGTCACTTGATATGCAATCTCTCGCTCGCCGTTGGACGACCTCCGGGCGATCAGGCACCCTACTCTCGGCCGTCCTGCGCTGATACGAACGGCAAGCCCTCCTCCAGCTCCCCAGGCCTCCTTCTCCGCGTCAGCTGCCGCGGGCGAGCCACTGCGCGCTGACATCTGGGGTCTCAAGCCGGTCTCGCGGCACAGTGCGATAGAGCAGTCTCGGACCGCGATGCCCTTGACGAATGCTGCTAAAAGCGCATGGCGCCGCTCCTTGAGGATCCCGGGAATCCCTCCTAATAATCGCGCTATGCCTCACGACTTTGCTAGGTTCGCGACCGAGCCCGTTACCATTGCCATTGTGGGGTGCGGGCAGCGAGGCCGGGTACGTCCAGCCAGATTCCTCTACGTTGGGCTGCGCTGACGATCCTGAACGTGCACAGGGCTATGCGGCATACGCGTTGCAGGAACCAACGCTATGCAAGGTCGTCGCAATCGCAGAACCGCGTCCGAAGACCCGCAAGATCATGGCGGAAGCACATTGTGTGGACGACACCCTGGTCTTCGAAACGTACCAAGACCTCCTAAAGGCCTCCGCAGACACCCTCCAGACGATCGGGAAGCGTCTTGCGGATGCTGTAGTCATTGCGGTCCAGGACCACATGCACATGGAGGTCACCCTCGCATTCGCCGAGCAAGGATACCACATCCTGTGCGAGAAGCCCATGGCGACCACCGTCGAGGCGTGCATCAAGATGGAGGCCGCCGTGAAGAAAGCCGGGATTATCTTCGGGATGGGCCATGGTAGGTCCTAAGCAGCTCAATGAGGCACTTCCCTGTACTGATGAGTACGAACCAGTGCTGCGCTACTCTCCGTACAATAAGGCGATGCTCGAAGTCATCCGCTCAGGGGAGCTCGGCCAGCTCATAAACGTCGTGCACATCGAGCCGGTCGGGTACTACCATTTCGCGCACTCCTATGTCCGAGGAAATTGGGCGCGCGAAGCGGACAGCTGCTTCTCGCTGATGACCAAGAGCTGCCAGTACGTCTTCCTGCCCACCTCATGCCCTCGCGCAATACAATGCAACCGAGCTCGCACTGACGACGCGAACCTACAGCGACCTGGATATCCTGTGCCACTATTTGTCGCCCGGGAGCCCGACCCGGGTCTCCTCGTTCGGTTCGCTGCAGCACTTCCGCAAGGCGAGCAAGCCGGCGGAGGCCGGCGAGGCGAAACGTTGCTTCGACTGCGCATACGAACGCGACTGCGCGTACAGCGCAAAGAAGAGTACGTCTGTCTCTCTAGCTCACCTGGCTCCGGCCGCCGATCGCGCTCTACGTCCGTTCTGACGTGTGCATTGCGCCGCAGTATACCTCGAGCCCGTCGCACAGGGAAACACGGGCTGGCCAGCTGCGGTACTCGTAGACGGGATACCGGACATCGAGAACATCACCGATGCGCTCAAGACTGGGCCCTATGGACGCTGCGTATACGAATGCGACAACGACGTCTGCGACAATCAGGTACGCGAATCCCCGTATTCACCAACTTCTTGCTGCGGCACTCATTCCGCTCCTCTCTCTCCAGGTCGTAAACCTCGAATTCTCGAACGGCGCGACCGCCTCGTTCACCATGATCGCGCACACGCAGCTCATCTGCGAGCGGCAAACGCGGCTGCACTTCGCCTATGGGGAGATCGTCGGCGACATGACCAGCTTCACCGTCACCAACTTCCGCACGCGCAAGAGCACGCACCACACGCCGAAGAACGAGGGCGGCGGGCACGGCGGCGGCGACCTCGGCCTCATCCGCACGTTCGTCGAGGCCGTGCGCGCGGGGCGCCAGGACGTGCTCGGCACGGACGTCGGCGAGGTCCTGAGGAGCCATCTGGCGGTGTTCGCGGCGGAGAAGAGTAGGCGGGAGGGCGTGGTGGTGGATTGTGTGCAGTTTGAGAGGGAGGCGAGGGAGAAGTTCGGGCAGGTGTAATGCTGATACATAGTCGACTGCTGGATATGTACTGTACTCTTTGGGTCACTTGCTCTCTTGGATCGCTTTCTTGGAACGAGCTCGGAGCCGGTCGCTCTTCGAACGCGCATGTCGCGGAGTACAAAGCAATGGTATTCGTTCTGCGAAACTCGTACAAGAAACTATATGGCGCACAACTAGATAGGATATACATAACGCAACGTCATCATCAAAAGTCATTCTCCTGCAACAGCAGCAGCGAGAGCAGCTAGCGAGCATTGTTCGGTATCGTCCACTACATATCAAAGAAATAAAGCAACGTATCACTCGTGCGCGCGCATCGAGTGGCACCGCGGCGCTCAGGCTCAGTCGGCCTGCTCGAGCTCTCTCCGGATGCGCTCGCGCACCTCGCGCAGTCCCCCGCGTTCCGGCTTCACCTGCCTCGGGCTGCGCGTCAGCACCTCCGCCGCGCTCTCCTCCTTCCCCAGCTTCAGCTTCCCCGGGCTGCTCGTCACCCCGCCCGCGCTCTCTCCAGCATCGCCCCCCGCGCTGCCCGAGGTCGTCTGCGCGGGCATCTCGAGCCACTCCTCGCCGGAGACGTCCATGCGCCTGAGGAAGAACGGACACAGCTCGGTGAGCATGCCGAGCGACTCGTGCGCCTCCGCCGCCGAGATGGGCACCGGGCTCGACTTGACGACCGCGGACGCGACCTCGGACGCGGGCATCGCGCGCCGCTTCCGCACGCCCGTCGCGCCTCCGCCTGCCGCCCCACCCACGCCTCCCGCGCCTTTCGAGAAAAGCATCCACACGCTCTCCGCGACGCCTCCAAGGCGTCCAAGCAAACAGCGCCTGCGCATCTCCTCCTGACTCAGCTTGAGGAGGAGGTCCTTGGACATCGGCGCGCCCGTAGGATTCGCCTTGGTCGGGGTGTTCTGGATGGAGCGCGCGCGGACGCGCTCGTAGAGCGCCTGCCTGCGCGAGCTGGTGGGCGTCTGCGGGACGGTCGCGGCGTCGGGCCCGCGCTGGTGCACGGGCGTGGAGGGCACGGAGGAGTCGGACGCGGTGGGCGTGGAGCTGCCCGCGAGCGAGGGCGTGCGCGCGCTGGTGGGGGTGCGCAGGTCCTCTTCGCTGCGGGCGTGCCGCGAGGAGGGCGTGGAGGGAAAGAGGACGCGATTCGTGCTGGGCGTACCTAGCGTGCGCGAGGAGGAGGGCGTCCCGAACGTGCGGGACGAGGAGGATGAAGAGGGTGTGCCCAGGATGCGATTGGTGGAGGGTGTACCGAGGATCCGGTTGGTCGAAGGCGTCACTGGGAAGGGCACTGCGAACTCGCGGAGCTTCTTGGTAGGTGACTTGGAGACAGAGCGCGTCGGTGAGCCCGGGCACTCGGGCGCGGCAAGGATAGAAGCAGCGGAAGGAGATTTGGGAGAAGAAGACGCAAGCAGACGGGTAAGGTTTGAAGGCTTCGCGGCCGAAGGTAAGGGCGGAAGGTCTGCCATGGGTATCTGAGGGACTACCTTGTCGTCCGCATGCAGCTAGACGCAGGGTGAGTCTCAGACCACAGATGTGGAGAAGCCGAGGACACGCACCTTGACCCACTGCTGCAGCTTAGCCAGGACCTGCTTCCTCCTCGTCTCGCTGCCGGACGTCCAGCGCGCGACGGCAGCCATGCCGCCCTTCATGTCCTTGTCGATGTCCATCTCGACCTCGATGCCGATGCCGTACGCGGGCACCCTCGCGCTCTGGGCTTTGGAATGGTGGGTGGTCTGGCTGAGGACGAAGCCCATCGCGCCGCGCTGCCAGTCTTTGGGTGGAGGTGCGGTAGCAGGCTTGGCGTCGTCCAAGAAGGGGTTGTCCTCCTCATCCTCGTCTGCAGCCTTCGCCTGCTTCCCCTTGCCCTTGCCCTTGCTCGTGCTCGTGCTAGCGCCCGCCTTGAATGGAAGAGCCTTGCCATCCCACTCCCACAGCCAGCATAACCGCTTCAGGTCGTCAATGTCGATCTTGGTCGTCAAACCACTATATGCGCCAAGGGAGAGATGATTGAGGACGTTGCGAACGATCCCAGTGTCTTCTGAGGGCGCGACCGCACAAGTCGCGAGTGCATGGGAGAGAGCATGCTGGAGAGCAGTCTGGATGTTGTGGAGACGTGATATGTGTTCAGGTAGTGTGCTAGGATCAATGTCCTTGGTCGTTTTGCGACGGCTGACCGTCGATGGGGGAGTAGGAGGACTGGAGGTGGCTATGAGTTGAGTTCAATAGAACAAGACGCGTGCATGTGGAACTGACACTGTGGTTGTGCGCCTGAGACGCTTTGGAGTGAGGACGTCCTCGTCGTCAGACCCGGGGAGGGTGCGCTTTTTCCTGGGGGAGACACGGAGAGCGGAGTAGAGGTCTGACATGGTGTGGACGAGGACAGATGGAGAGTGCAGAGCACAAGCAGCAGCAGGAGGAAGTCGAACACGGGCGTCCGAGTCTCAGATACGATTACCCGCAATCTACGCGACAGACGCCCATATACACGCGACATTCCCACGCTCGCGTATTCAAGCGCCGACAACGCGTCGGTGGCGCAACCTCTCTCTCTCGCAGGATGGAAGGGAAAGCGAAAAGATAGCTGTCGTTGGTCGTCTGCAGAGCGTGAACTAGTACATGCTACAAACTATTTCTACATGCGGGACTCTAGGTCTATACCGCTGGAGTCATCACTCGTCTCTCTCATTACGCCTCCTTCTCTCTGGGCGCATCTTCCCGTACTGAACCGTCACGTCCAGTGATGCCCAGGATCTCGTCCGCCTCGGGAGAGCCCGCAGGAGGAACATCCTTGCGGAGCGACACCTTCACCGGTGACACGCCTTCGTTGTACGCGAGCGCGAACACGACGTCCATATCTAGAAGAGCCTGTCAGCGCGCCAGTTGTACATCGCCAGGACCGCCAGACTGACCTTCCAAAGAGCGGCCTGCGGTCTCGGGGAAGAAGAAGTATACGACGGGTATGATGAACGCGTTGAGCGCCGCGAACACTGCATAGCGAAACATGTGTGAGCATCTGTCCACCAGGTTCGCGATGCGCAAGATGAACAGACGTACCGATGTATGTTCCCCAGCTGATGTTGTTGAACGAAGGGCCCGTGACCATAACGACCATGAAGTTGAACGTCCAGTTCGACGCTGTGCTAAAAGCGTTCGCGGGCGCACGGATGCGCAGACCAACTATTTCCGCAGGCTTACACAGTCTTCGTCAACACCTTTCTCACAGAGATCAACATGAAGCGAAGACTCACGTAGAGCCAAGTCATGCCCAGCCATCCGACCGCGAAGAACGAGTTGAACACGAAAAGCAACACTGCAGATGCAAGCTGCGTGCCTGACGTGTCGATGCTGCCCAGCACGGCCAGGAGCACCATCGTAATAGTCTGCCCGACCGCACCGAAGAGCATGAGCGGACGCCGGCCGACACGGTCGATGAGGAAGATCGCGATGAGCGACGCAAGGAAGTACTCCGTCCCGTTCGCGGCGGCGATGATGCGCGACTTCACATCGTCGATGCCCAGTCTCTCGAACAGCAACGTCTAGACAGTTGGTCAATCCAACCGACCACGAAGGGGAATGTTCAGCGACCGCACGTACCGCGTAGTACGTGATCAAGTTGATGCCCGTAATCTGCTGGAAGCACTGCACGACGACGCCCAGGAACGCGCGGCGGAAGTTCTGCGAGCGGCCGTTCGTGAACACCTCGCGCAGCGGCGACGCGTCGCTCCCGAAGTGCGCCTCCGCGGCGATCGCCTCGCGGATGCCGTGGTACGTCTGCTGCACGTCCGGGTCCGTGTACGGCTTCCCGTCGAGCGCGGAAATGACGGCGAGCGCCTCGGCGTTGCGCCCGTGCTTGGCGAGCCAGCGGGGGGACTCGGGCAACTGGACGGCGCAGGAGGCGTGACAGGGGGCGTCAGGGTTGGGGTGGACCAGTGGAATATAGGGCACATACGAAGAATATGCCAATGATCATGATTATGGCGAGGACAATCTGCAGTGCAATGGGTACACGCCATTGCGCCGATGATCCAGATATCCAGAAGCTACAAGGATATGCGGTCAGATGTGGGTGGGTAGGTTTGTTGTGAGACGCTAACACTCACAAGGCAAAGTCTATCCACTGTGGGCGAGCGCATCATCGTCAATGAGCAACAACGTTCAGGGAGCAAAACAAAGCGATACGAACATATCTGCGATTTGACGGTCAATGAAATCCAAGCAGCGGGAGATGGCCACAGAAGACTCACGAAATCATGATACCGAAGGTGATCAAGCTGCCCTCAATCATTATGAGACTGCCTCTCCGCGCAGCCGGTGAGCACTCGGCATGGTATGAAGGGACAGTTGACGTCTGCGGCCCACTTCACGTTAGAAAGAGCACGCTGCGCTGGATATGTCGACGTTATGGGACCCACGTTCAACCCGTTACCCAGCCCGGTGATGATACGCGCGACGACCAGTTGTGCATAGCTGAAAGACGTCGTCTGCAGAATCGCGCCGATGATCATGATGATCCCGCCGAGCACGATGGTTCTCCGCCGCCCGAGCCAGTCGCCGACCCACAGATTCGACAGGGCGCCGATAAGGCAGCCAATTTCCTGCGGCGCAGCGGGAAAGGTTAGCCATCTCGGACCGAGGCGCAGTGCAGAAGCGGAGCGGCGCTCACATAAATAGCGACGACGAAGCTCTGGAGGGTGGCGTGGTTTGGGTGGGCGTTATCGACGATGACTTGCGGGAAGACGTCTTCGAACTGCTTGGCAGTAAGGAGGGCGGACATGACACCCTGGTCATAGCTGCGGGTCGATGAGCACCACAAGTCGAGTAAAGGGATGGCAAGACGTACCCGAACAAGGTGAAACCGGTTCCCGCCACGAATGCGATAGCAGCTGTGAGTGCTGCCCCGCTGAGTGCGGGCGCGGCGGCAGCGACCTCTGCCTCGAAGGCGGGCGACTCAATCGCCACGCTCGTCTCACTCTTCGATCTCCGTGAGGTAGTAGAGACGCCATCGTCGGACGCGTGCGGAGAGAAGGACGAACGAGACATGGTGGCCGGCCTTGGGGGAACAGCGGGAGGACACTCAATCGAGTGGGCACCTCACCTGAGTGCCCCCGCGCCTTATAAGCGCATGCGAAATCGTCGGTCCCCGGCATCCTCGCGTATACAAATTTCTTGCTGCAGAGGGAGGAGCAGGGTGCCCGGCGTCCCTTCTGCGCGATCACGAGGGCTCAGCCGCGCTTCTATCTCTGACGCGTGAGCACTCCACCGGACGCCATTTCGGGGGACTGAGATGCAGGACAAACGCGAGCGGAAGCGCAGTGCCGTGTATGACCACGTCTGTTTCGTCGCTGGAGAACGGTTCGTGCGGCACGGAGGGCCCGTCGCGAGGTACGCGGCGTTGTGGCGCGCCGTCTCAGGAAGGGCACCGAGGACGCAAGGATGATCGGCGGTTGAGCAAGCCTCAGAAAGGGAATTTCGGGAGGTGAGGATGACGTCGCTATCGCTGATCGAGGGTAGGAAATTGCGACCGATTGTCGGTGCCGCGAGCCTATTACACCAGTGGCCGTCGGCGGTCGCTCAGTGAGAAAGCGGCGCGAGACGGCGGCATTGGCGGCGGCACTGCACTCACCGGCGCCGGTGAAAACTAACGAGCTCCACGACGAGTCTTCATCATCAAGTACAGTACGATGGTCGGCGCGGATTCTACCTTCCGGGACAACCGTGGTCTTATGGAACTTGGACAAGTCTTAGACGCCTGCAGTGACATTCGGGGGTGGATGTGTGCTCACCTGTAGCGTCTCGCGATGTGCTCGCGTCAGATACGCATGGCAGCCATGCTGCACCTGTGCAGAGACATCGCGTAAGATGCTCAAATGACTGCTCTCGTGAGCTCGAGTTGTCTGGGTGAAAGTTCAGTCCAAACTTACGATTGAGCGAGCCGATGCCGCGGAGGTCAAGCGGGAGTGGGAAGGTTCACGCGGGCACCACAGCGGGCGCTTATGGACGCCACAAAGCTGTATCCTTCTAGCGCTCAATTTCCTGGACTTGCTCGTTGACTCCCTCCGCTAACCTCCCTCCGACGCGCACTGTGTACGGATTGCAGTGTGTCTGATGACAGTATCTTCTCGAAGCTGTTGTTTCTGTCGTATCGGACTCTTCTTGCGTTGGAGCAAGCCTGTTCTGTGCCTATGATGTACGTCAAGCGCAACAACGTAACTCAAGTTTCCGGGCACGGTCCGGTGCATGCATACTACATCCCGCCACCTTGCTAGGCAACCGTCGAGCGCCGTCTTTCGAAGCGACTGCTTGAATAGGTCTCGAGTACTCGCCGAAGGAAACTGTTGGAGAATTGGGTAGATCCCGCCAGACTTTCCTGGTGGGTATATTTCCAGAAACGCTGCCTAACATCATGATAGCACTTGGAGCCTTCGGTCTTCAGGGTCTTCTTGGACAAATTCCGATCGTCCGATGCAATATTCTGTCGTCCCGACATGATCACGGAACGCAAATGCTGCTGAGATGACGGGCAATATGCGGCTCAGCCGCACCTTTGAGGTATGCCGAGCGGTTCCGTGACGTCCGATCTGCCACCCACTATAGCAAACAAGTTGGCGAGAGCAAATGTAAGGGTAGCCGACGAGTGCTATAGAGGGGTGCCGCGTATAGGTCAGTCTGGTGCGACCTCAGAGAATCGTTCTGGTTTTGACTATAATTGCCCTCAGCCCCCTTCGCTAGGAGAACTACAGTTTATCAGACCAGGGCCGTCGTGATACGCCGGCGGAGATATGATGCGTCCCTTGTCAGTCCGGTGAAAAGATCCCGTTCTTGGATGGCATCTCACCACAGTCCTACTCACAATCCTAGGCACCCTATGAAGATGCCCATGGCGTAGTCGCAGCAGCCGGATATCTAGCTAAGCACGGCTTTACGGTGCCAGTAGGCGTGGGCAGTACCGCAGCATCGTTCATCTCCGTCAAATGTGGCACTGACGCTGGCCCAGCAATTCAAACAGATCATGCTAGAAGGCGGGAAGATGTTCTCGATTACGTGTCAACGCGGACAGTTCGTCCGGCCATATGGGCCACTCCTGCCTCCCACAGACATGCCGCGGTAAGACGTCCGCCTCGAGCCATTCTCGAGGCTGTTGTCGAGACTCTTCACCGCCAATACTCCTAGGAAGGACCGCACTGCCGGGCTCCCTGCTCCTGGTCTTCCTATGACATAGACCCGGTCCGCATAGGATGTACTCGGATCGTACGTCCTATGACTCGTGTAGCTGTATCTGTCTACCCAGGACCCTACGGAACGTGTGACACAACGATCCACCATGCATCCAGCACGCCCAGCCTCAGGGCGCTTTCTCTGCTTCCTCGCCACCTTAAGCTTTGCAACCGGACTACCGGCCGGTTTCGGATTATGAGTAGACCGCCGAGTTCGGAAACTGTTGTTCTTCGTCCGTTCTGCTATCAAATTGAAAGCGACAGTGGGTACCGTCCATCTTGTTGGTGCTCTTGCGACCGGTACGTTCGTACTTGGAGACGGGATGGCATGCGGTTTGAACCCTGCGCCTCGCTGCACGCAGAAGGGAGGGGCCGCCCAGGGCTTGAGCCGCATGTCGACCGCCGCATGTTCCGTGTGGAGGCAGCTCATCATCTGCAACAGATCCATGGCTCTGCTCGTGGGAGTCGAGAAGCTGACTAGGTTACCGCCCAAATATATCCACCTTCGCCGTACGAGTATACGGAAAAGAAGCAGTTCTGGCCGTCTACCTGCTCATTCCCGCAGTCCACCTGGCAGCAGGAGGCATCATGCTTCGGTTGTTATAAGTACTCCCCTCCGTTCGTCTTGTGCCTCCCCTCGTTCCCTTAATCCTCACCTTCGTTAACACCACTCTTAACCACTGCTTATACTCCCGCACGATTTCGGGTCATGGCCGTGTCTACCAAGCAGCTCTGGTACGTTTATAGTATTGTATCCTCGCGCTCCCAGAGGCATCTGACGTACCCACAGGGAGAACACCCTCACACATCTTCATGGTGAGTCATAGTGCATCGCCACGATCCCACTCTGTGCTCATGTATTTGTCCGCAGACCTCTCAAGCGCCACACTGTATAGAAACTCTGAGCTTGAGGCGCGCGTCGCCGAGCTCGAGGGTGAGCTGGCTGCCTTGAAGTTGGCATACAACACCACGTCCGAGCACATCGATAAAAAGCCGCTTAGCGGCCAATTCCCCTCATTGAGCAGGCAGACCTCCAACCACAGTCTCGCCCAGGTAGTTGCCGCGGAGGCTGTCGACGCCTTGACCACAGCTGACATGCCGACAGGATCCACTGGTACTCTGTGCCATCGACGGCGACAGGCTGATGTTCCATCCGTCCCTCATCGAACGGGGTTACGACGGTGGCCGTCAAGCGGCGCTGGACTTCACGAAGGCTATCGCCCACGAGCTCCTGTTGCAAGATTTGAGCACGTGTGATCGCCTCTCTTTCTGGGTCACCATTTTCTTCAACAAGAGAGCCGTCCTCAACGCTTTCCGCGATGAGGGCATCGCTGGTCCCGAGCAGCTTGAGGCATTTCTCCTTGGCTTCAGCCAGGCGTCTCCGAGATTCCTGATCGTCGACGCGGGTCCGGGCCGAGAGAGTACTGAGGTGAAGGTCAAAGGTATGTACAGTATTCTTACACGTGTGGCGATGAAATTGTGACGCGTCCCGGATCCCCGCCGTAGAATATATTAGAACGTACATCCGCTTTCCGCAGACGCTGCGGTTATTCTTCGGAGGTGAAGCAGT
The DNA here is from genome assembly GCA_022385765.1 of Trametes cingulata. NCBI lineage: Eukaryota > Fungi > Basidiomycota > Agaricomycetes > Polyporales > Polyporaceae > Trametes > Trametes cingulata. Next base: position 27,776 of record MU278009.1, read on the forward strand.
AATTTTGCACTCTGCTGCCGACGATCTATTGACTGTCTTCAGGTGTGGACGACGCCTACCTTGCCATGTATGAGGGCATCGAGAAGGAAGACCTCACTGCGAAGCTGGTCCTCATGCAGCCGTCAACTGAGTTCTCGTCCGCCATGCTCCGGATGTCGGCTCGGTCTATCCGCTTCGATAGCTTGTTCATGACAGAGAAGGTGACGAGCCCTTGGATGGCTCGCCGCCCTGGCCCGATACTTGGGATTTGTGGCAGTAACTCGAGCGTTGTCACAAACGGCGGTCTCATCAGCCCTCAATCGGAGACCCAAGCTTCCATGCCCACGCCACCGCCCCAGAACCAGTCCCCCGAATATCTCAGGCCCATCGATCCTACCAAGGTGGGTGACTGGAGGCTATATTACTTCCAACGTAGCTAATGCGACGGTGAATAGCCTCTGCATAAGCGTGAGCACCACGTGTCCGGAACTGCTTAACCCCTTCACTGACAGTCCACTAGAGAATCCGCCGCCATGCAATGAGCATTACCTCATGACCTGCTCCAAGGGGGTAAGTCTTGCATTGTCACCCGCTCGCGCTCGAGCAACTGCTCAGCTACTGCCCACTAGACGAACTGCAAGTATTCACACGAATGGCATTTGACACCGGAACAGCTCGAGGTTCTCGCGAGGAACGCGAAGAAGGCTCCTTGCAACTATCTGAAAAACGGTACGATTTATCCTCTTGCGGTCTCCTCATTCTACTAATTGAGCCGCGTCAGGCATTCCTTGCCCACACGGAGACAGATGCTGCTGGGTAAGTCATGTGTCCGGTCCTCGTCGATCTCTTGCCTCATTGCTTGCTACTCAGGGTCACGTCTGCCCGAGCGGTGCGCGTTGTTTCCATCTGAGCAAAGGGAAGTGCTGGTTCAAAGGAGGTCAGTACCAGCTATATACCACACGACCCGACATGTCCTGATTCACTTTCTCAGAGGGAATGCACCCGCCTGTCGGCATGCAGCCCGTAGAGGTCTGAGGGGTGTCATGAAGAGCCTACAGTGCATATGAGGCTGTCTCGACTTCAAGCTAAGAGCAACGTTGCACCTGCGGTACTCCGTCCCGTCTCCTGGATTGGCTTACAAGTCGCTATTGACTATCACACGTGCCCCTTCCTCCATTGCGACACAGCAGGTTATGCATAGTTCCTATTACGACGCCGTTAAACTACGTTGGCACATTAGCCTTCCTACGCTTACTGCTTCGCATGCTGCCGTCGCCTACGCAAGATCTACTTTGTCCCCGTTATGTATAAATCATCATTCAGCTGCACCCACCGAGCAAGTGGCATTAGCATGGAGGATAGCCGGGAACGGCGTGACTATGTGCCTTGTACGGCTGGAGCGTATTATACTGTATGCATGTCGGTCCCGGTATCCAGTGGGACTCCAGTCTGTTCGACCACTGGCCCCGTGCGCGAGCTCGGATGTATCTGAGCAACCGATCCAACGTTGGCGCGATCATCTCAGATGTAAATGGCCGTGGCCCCGGCAACGACCGTATAGCACTCGTGGGAAATCGATCGATAGTAGTGAACAGCCATAACCGAGGCAACCACAGCGCTGAGGACAAGTCCAATCCCTCCATCGACCATCACCCGTACGTCAGGATGTCTGCTCAGGTTTGTTGTCTTCAGTGCTCGCCTTCGCCGACCTTGTGACTGAGTGTCGGACTTGTAGCACGAGGAAGACGATCTCGCGCCCACCACCACGCCCGGTAATCTCGGAATCCGCTTCTTTACCCGGCAGTTGTGCTCATGCGCACCCATTCAAAGGTTACAAGCCCAGCGCAGCGAAGAGCGTCGACGAGTACGCGAAGCTCGATGCTGAGGACGAAAGCTTGGCCCGCTGGAAGGCTAGCTTGGGCATCGTTCCTGGTGCACCCGCCACCGGCAGCGGCCCCAAGGTACGAGTGGCCATTGCTGTCCCCATGCATCGACTCATCATCTATCGCCTTCAGGTCACCATCCTGAGCCTGGAGCTCGCTTCTCCTACCCTGCCTCCTGGCAAGCATCTTGTCATGAACGTGCAGGACCCGAATGAGCTCGCGAACATTAAGAAGAACCCCGTCACGATTAAGGAGGGCGTAGAATTCAAGTAAGCTCTGCCATCCTGTGCTTTGAAGATCATGCATTAAGCGTATTGTAGCGTTCGCATCAATTTCAAGGTCAACCACTCAATCATCTCGGTGAGTCTTTGCGTGGCGTTGGCAAGTGTACTTGAAGACGAAACGTTTATTGCAGGGCGTACGATACATCCAGGTGGTCAAGCGTTCGGGCATCAAAGGTATGTAATCACGCCACGCATCAGTGTGCAGCATGCTGACCTAGCCCATAGTCGACAAGATGGAGAAAATGCTTGGCTCGTATGGCCCACATCCCAAGGGCGAGGCATATACCAAGAACTTTGACCCCGAGGAGTCGCCTTCCGGCATGCTGGCTCGTTCCGGAACATACCAAGTCCGTAGCCGTGTCGTTGACGACGACGGCGAGGTCTACGCTGGTCCGTATCTTCTCTCCTCTATCCTTCGCGGCTGCTGATCCCGTGTACGTTTAGACTGGGAGTGGTGTTTCAAGATCGGCAAGGAATGGTGAAGCTTTAGGAAGGGATCACGCATGTATTTGTTCCCCGCATCTATATCTCTACTACGCAGTATATCTCTCTGGTTTGGTCGCAATTGATGTATTGGAATAAGGACCCTGATGTCTTCGCTGGTCACTCAGCTCATGAGTCAGATACCACTTCGAATCTCCTGATGGCAGGAGCAAGTATGTCGGACTTGTAGTCGAGGGTTCCGACCACCGGGATTAGACGCGATCATGGTAGACGCCCGCTGTCCACCTCCTCACCAGCACCATGAACGTCTTCTCTGGTCGAATACACCTCATCGCTGCTCCGCACTCTTCACGCAGCCGTCTGCCTCCCATTGCTTTGCGCTATCGCTCTTTTAACGTTCTGCGTCAGCATGCTGTCTCGAGAGCTTCGCGTAGCCTCACTCTTCGGCAGAGCCTGCTGAAGGATAGCCCTCGGCAGTCTAGCACCCTCTCGGACGCGTCGGCGGCACCTCCAACTTCCTGGGTGGACCGCATGCCCAAACCTATACGTCCGTATCTATACTTGACGCGTATTGACAAACCTATCGGCACCTTGCTGCTCTTCTATCCCTGCGGTAAGTATCCGCTCAACCTGAGTGTTGCTTGTGAACTCACTGCAAACCACCCGGGTAGCATGGTCGATTACCATGGCTTCCTATGCCCTACAGGCACCGCTCAGTGCACCACTGACGTACATCAGTTTGTTTGGATTGGGGGCGCTCATAATGCGCGGAGCGGGTTGTACGATCAACGACATGTGGGATCGTAACCTCGACAAGGGCGTCGGTATGTGCATGTACAGTCTTCGATGCTCCTTGCTCAGAAGTACACAGAAAGGACAAAAACAAGGCCTCTCGCTGCTGGGGAGATTACGCCAGCGCAGGCCTTCGCGTTCCTGGGTTTGCAGCTCACCGCTGGCCTTGGGGTGTTGACCCAGCTGAATTGGTATAGGTACGTCCGTCGCAAACGTCCAACTAGATGCGATTCTGATCACGATGTAGTATTCTGCTTGGCGCATCATCCCTGTCGGTGGTCACTATCTACCCTTTCATGAAGCGAGTGACCTACTGGCCCCAAGCCGTCCTAGGTAAGCCTCAGCACCCCTTTGACCGCTGACAAGTCAAACGGTTGCTTGCTAGGGCTTGCCTTCAACTGGGGAGCGCTACTGGGCTGGTCAGCCGTTGCCGGCGCGGTCAACTGGAGCGTCTGTCTCCCACTGTACGCTGGTGGAATCTGCTGGACACTCGTGTATGATAGCGTCTACGCTCACCAGGTAAGAGTACGCTTAGAAACCGCCGCCGATGAGCTCACTGTCCCTCTACAGGACAAGAAAGATGATGTGAACATGGGGATCAGGTCCACTGCCTTGCTGTTTGGGGAGCGGACACGTCCTATCTTGAGCGCACTCTCAGCGTCCTCCATCTCTCTCATCACATATGCCGGGTATCTGAACGGCCACGGTGCACTGTTCTATGGCGGTGTCGGTTTGGCCGCAGCGCAACTCGCACGTGTGCTCTGGCAGACTGATTTTGATAGCCGGCCAAGCTGTTGGAAGGGCTTTGTCGGATGCGGCTGGGCTGGCTTCTGGGTGTGGATGGGCGCGCTGGGTGACTATGCTACGCTACTGCTTTCTGCATCGTGAGCGTTGATGTGCATAGGCCTGTCAATCTGTAAATGTCAGCTTCAGTAGCTGGCCGCACACCTGAACTAGTGGTAATATGTCAGGCGACCCGCCTTTGCTCCCTAGTACTTCCCTAGTGCTACAGCCCTCGCTGCAGTTCCTGCAGGTGCGTCAGCTTGGCGGAATACGGTACTAGCGCTCTCATGTTATTTCTTGGTATCAAGACCTCTGTTGGATCCATTGAGTACGCACGGCATGGGGGGTTCTGCGACGGCTTCACGGATATCCCGTCCGTGCGGATTCATTATGATGATTCAACCGTTTCACTGCGCGCCTATCTGGTCGCCGCGACGCGTTCTGCACGTGACCGAGACGACTTTTCTTCGCATCCACTTCGCGCCTTCAGGCTCGCGTTAGCCTCCGGTTTCTGTGCTTGTCTCTTGCTTGTCTCCTCCTCAAGTCTTCGGTCACACTACACTCGCTGTGGCCAAGATGGCGTCTTCTCATCGCCTGAAGGACTTGCTTCAAATTCAGCTCGCTTCAGATTCATATGCTGTGCTACACCTGCCCTTCGTGCTCGAGTCTCTGTCGAAGGAGGACTTCCAGCCCTCTGCTCATACTCAAAAGTGGATTGCTCGCGTCAACTCTCTCATACATTCAAAGGATGCGGGCGCAAAGTGGAGTGGGTTGTGTCTTGCGTTTCAGACGGCCATTTTCTCGAAAAGCATCATGCTGGAATGTGCGCAAGGCTGGGTGGCAGCGGCAATGCCCCTCTTGGTCGTGAGTTACAGAGTTGCACCAGTCTTGTCAGCGGACTTCACTTTCCGAATAGAACCAGCCCATTCCTACCACCAAGGCGGCCATAAGGCTGTTGAGACTCGTCTTCTCTAATGCCATGGATGTACCGGAGTTCCAACGGCAGCTTTGCGTGCCCAACGTACCAAAATTTGGCAATGCACTCATTGCCATCGCAGAGAAGGAGACAAACCTGGATGTCAATGTGAGTCACGAAGTGCTATATCACTGCCTGGCACTGACCATCCACCAGCTCCTCGTAATAGACACACTCGCTCATATCGTGTCCCTTTACCCCTCGCTCTGTCGTCCCCTTCATACCGCGCTCTCTAACGTTGCATTGCGCCACCTGAATGGTTCTGCACCGAACCCGACCCCTTCATCACTGGTCATAGCATGCTCTCATCTGTACTCCGTACTACCGCTCACTGGCGGGAAGGTGGGTGCTGCGGGTCTGTGGCGAAAGTCTCTAGACGACACGGTTGCCTTCGCCTGGGGTGCGTTCCTGCAAGTAAGATCCACCTACTCAGACCATGGTTGGTTGTTTAGCTACAGCTCCAAAACTGTTGAGTCTGATAATTCGCCTGTTCAGTACCCGGTAACATGGCGAGACCGGGTCCACCAGCCGAGGACCCGATCATAGGCGTGCCGCTGGCGCTGGACCGCTTAAGGGCGGCCGTCCAAGTAATTCGAGACCTGCTCCTGTGCGTCCTTCAGTTCTGGTAGCGAACATGCGGAGTTGCTTATCGGCTTGTCAGTGCTGCTACTTCCCGGTCTGTAACATTGCCTATCGGATCGCTGGTACGGCTATGTCTAGCGTTCTTGCAGTGTCAACGAGACGAGCAGGTAAGCCCTCAGAGAAATGCTCATGTCACGCTGGCCTAAAATCCACCTCAGTTGCACGCGGCACTGGACCCCGTCGTGCGTTCACTGGAGGACTCTGTCGTCCCTAGTATATGGATGTTCGCGTGCGATCTCCTTGCACCCCTTTCACAAGCGTTGGTGTGCCTCCTCTCTTAAGCGGCTGCCTTCATTGATTGCGTCGTGTAAAGGTGCCAACACCACCTTGCGCCCCACTCACCGGTACTGCTGTCTCATTTGTCGTATCATCTCGAACAACCGCAGACCCCGTGAGTGATGTCACGCCCTGAGACACGGACGAGGCTGATATGATGCAGGGCGCAAACATTACGACTCCTGACCACTGTCCTGTCCGCCCTAAGGAGTGGCTGTCAGCTGCACGACAACACACTGTCCTCGCGGTTGGCCCGAGCCACCATGCCACTTCTGACGGTTATCCTATCAAAGCGGTCCCAATCAGGCGCAGAGGGCGATCAGAAGGGTAGCCAGGGGAGGAGCAAGAAGGGGAAGAAGCGGGCACGAGGGTACGAGGGTGATGAGGTCTTCAAGGTCGGACGAGAGATCATCTGTCCAACAACCGAGGAAGGCGACGTCTTGCTCGCTGCCATTGACGGTGCGACCCCCCGAGTTATTCGCCGCTCAGCTTCACTGACGATGACTCATCTCGCCCACTTAGTGCTGGACAGCCTTCTGTTGCGAACGCAAGTGAACCCGCCGGTCCACTCGCTCGCTTCTCGGTTGCTGCTCTCGATCTACGCCTCTCTACCTCAGTTGCCACCTGCCATCCTGTCACCGGACTTGTCCCTGCATCCCAGGTTATATTCCAAATTGCAGCTGGCATGTGCACACCTCGGGATTGGTACGACGAGTACCATGGGCAAGACCCTCGGCTTCATCTTGAATGTGTCCGATGGCGCGCTTGGAGAAAATGTAAGCTAGTTCACCCCTACTGGTGAAACATGAGGTGGCTCATCTAATACTACTTTCCAGGGCAACATTTCGCTCTCCACCGAGATCGACCTGTTGCTGCATCCCCGCGCCCCTCCACTAGTCCGATCACTCCCCCACGTTGAGATGTTGTCACTTTTCCGTGCCGAGGAAAGCCAAGAGGAGACGGACGCCCGGACAAATATCGGCGTGGGTGTCATTGAGGAACGCACTCCTGGGCGGACGACGGATGTCCCCGAGGAATTCACGCCGCTAGTCGAAGACCACGTAACGTTGACGCGCGGGCCCTTAATGCGGCCGCTCGAAGCGGTAGAAACTACCGGAGCGCCGCCTACAGCGCAGGAACCGAGTGGCACTGCGATGCAAATTGATGTGACCCCGCCGGTCACCTGCAGCGCACTTAGCGCACCGACGCGCGAGCCTCCGACACTATCTGTGTCTCCGGAGGCAATCGTGCATCATGGTGCGGAAGGCACCGCTAACCAGTCCCGTAGCCCGCCCACCTCTCTCCCTCCGCCACCCGATCCATTGCCATCGAACGGTGCCGCACTAGGGATACGATCGACAACGACCACCGCACCTCCCGTAACCAACGCACTGCCTGCATCGTTGCCGGCAGATGACGACGATGACGATGAGCCTATGCCAACTATCGACCTCGGCTCCGACTCCGAATCCGAGTAGTTGGCCAGCTCGTCTGTCCGTACACGCCGCTTGTAATGTCACGGAATGGTGTTAATTTGATCTTCGTCCAGCACTTTTCATGCCTTGACGCGTTTGCGTGCTTGCGACGTCTCGTCGACCTCCATTTTCTCGTCGTCTGAGTCCGGTGCAACATGATCCCGCTCAGAGTGCGTTGCTCCGGATAGCTGTTGTTGCGAGTCAGCGATGCGCTCAGGCGTTACGATGCACCACTGCCGGAGGCGCCTATTTACCTGACTGAGAAAAGTTTCCGCCACGACATTCGACGGGTCTATCAGCCGAGCACGCTCGAAGTGTGCCTGTGCATCTCGGAGGTAGCTAGCGTTCCACCCTTGACCTGCCAGGAGTAGCCGTCTTTGTCAAGACATCACCAACGGAAGGTGACGAACGTACCATGCGTCGTCTGCTCGGGCATGTCGTCGGGCTGCGCGAGGTAGAGGGCGATCAAACCGGCATATACGTGCAAGACTGGATTGTCTTGGTATGGGTACGACGGTAGATATCTGCGAACGCTCGATAAGCGGTGCGGCCGCCGTATATGGGCGGTATCACATACAAATCTAGTTCTTCCATCGCACGCGTATACATTCCGCTTCGTATCAGACGCAACACGAGTTCTCTGAGTATGGACTCGCGCTAGCAGAGATGGTAAGTCGATCCGGGTGAACAAGTGGGACGTCGCAGATGCATGCACACCTCCTCAGGATACTGACGCATCATGATCGTCAGGAAGCCCACTCTTTCGCTGTCTGAAGATACTTGGTCCTCATCAAGTTCATCGCCCTCGCTGAGCAGGAGGAGACTGGTCCTCCACAGAGTCTTCCACTGCACTTCTTTGCACCGTGCTAGGATCGCCCATGCGCGCTTAGCGCGATGCCAGTCCTGCCGTTGAAGGCTTAGGTGCAAAACATCAAAAAGCCGGCGAATATGTAACTTCCGCGCTGTCGTAGGATGTGCTGATCCAAGGGAGCTGAAGAGGAAAGAGGGTTCGTCGGGCAGCATATAGCGCTCACTGCACAGTGAAGGCTTGAGGAGCACGTTGTGGTTGTGGCTGAGCACAAGGATCGGGAGACGCAAGCGCCGTCGAGTGCTGTCCGACTGCCGATCACCCTGACTCCGTACTACGTATAACAACGCTGGTTGTGCCTAGTGTCCCTCTGCTTTACTGCTCATCTATACCTCCGCAAGATCTTTGGGAAAAATGGAGGATGATATTGCGTTCACCGCAGCCGTATGGGGCGCTCCCGCAGATCCTGTACCTCCACTGGTCGTCAAGCCCCCGAGTTTCACGGCTTCCCCTGGTCCCTCCACTCAGGACGATTTCGATGACTTCGAAAGCTTTCGTACACCCGCGGGTACGAGCGCCGCCTCCGGAGACGACGGGGAAGATGATTTTGGCGACTTTGGAGACTTTGGAGAGACTGAGCAGATAGCTATCACTCCCGGTGGCTTTTCGACCTTCGGCGCGGAGACATTCGACGAACCTGAGAGCCTGGGGGGACCGTCATTTGCGACTGAGTGGCGGCCTCTCAAACTAGAACCGCTTCCGTCTCGAGAAGAGTTGCAGGGGCAGGTGGACCAAATCCTGGGTCCACTGTGGGCGCATGACGATGCCTCGCACATTTCAGACGACGCGATCAGGGAGGTGGGCGGTTTAAGCCAAACCCTAGTAACAGCGGAAAGGTATTTCGATTCAGCCCATAAATGAGCTCTGTATCTGAATTCCCAGGTTCTCTCAGCCGACAGTTGTATAACGCTCTATTACCTCCTACGCCCCCGTCCTTCCAGCCTGTCAACTGGACAAGGTCGCGGATAAGACGACAACATCTCATATCCCTTGGCATTCCGGTGAACCTCGACGAAGTACTTCCCCGCACAAATGGCGCGTTGCCTATGCTTGAAATCACGACGCGACCAATGTCGGCGCCGCCTGGCCCTCGCGGAGGCGTCAGCAAACTGCAGACCGCTGCAGCGCTCAACACTGCGCGGAGCGGAGCATCGCAACCTGGATCCCCCGCCACGTCGCACGGTTCGCTGGCTGCTCCGCAACTGCGACTCGGGCCAAGGCCTGAGGTGGACGAGGCCAAAGTTCAAGCCCTCCTCAACCTCTCGCCCGGTTCGTCGCTTCAGCTCACGTTCAACATACATTGTGTGCTGACCCGTCTACAGATCAATTGTCGTTGTTGCCATTATCCACCTTGGAGTCACGCCTCTCTGAGGTCAAGGCCCAGACGGCTAGGGCCTCAGCATTACTGACCTACCTCCTGCAAATGCGGGATGCTCTCCAACAAGACTCGGAGACATACAACAAGCTCATCGGCGAGCTAGTCGGAGAGGCGCAGAAGATTAAGACGGGAAAGCGCACAGCCGGTAGTCGGCGAGGCAGCGGCGTGTTGTAGCATGATATCTTGTTGTATCCATATACCACCCATGCCTGGAGCTTGTATACAAGTATCGTCGCAGCTGTTCAGCGTCGCAGGCGTACTCGCATTCCCTTCGATGCACCATTTGGAGTGTGCAGGTCGGAGCTTGAAGCGGCACGCATGGGCGCTCCGATAGACACGGAACATGTCACATGACGTCCCCGATCATTATTTTCTACTGAACGCCCGTCGCTCTTGAGAGCTTCAGGCTCACGGCTCACAGCTCCGCACAACTGGTTCTCGGACTTCCGTTCTCTTGGCTGGCCTGCTTCTTGCTCGTCATGAACATCTCGCACCCTGTTCCTTCCACTGTCGCTAGCGTATCCTTCTCCTTCCTCACGACAGAGGATGTTCGGCGAATATCAGTCAAGCAGATCGTGAACCCGGTCCTCCTGGACGAGCTGAACCGTCCGAACGTTGGCGGGTTGTATGATCCGGCTTTGGGGCCGAGCGACAAACAGGACATGTGAGTAATGATGCGCCAGACGCGTCAGAGCAAATCTGAGAGCGTGAACCGTTCAGTTGTGCTACATGCCGGCTGTCCTACTTCACTTGTCCAGGCCATTTCGGTCATATTGAACTGCCCGCCCCGGTCTTCCATCCCCTATTTATGGTGAACGCCTATCACCTGCTTCGGGGGACATGCCTTTTCTGCCACAGGTTCAAACTGAGCCGCTTCGTAGTGAGTACACCTACTCTCACTGCTGAGCGCGTCCGCGCCAACACTAACGCGCCTCCACCAGTTGTGCAAGTACGTCGCGAAGCTACGTCTGTTGGAATACGGGTTTGTCGTAGCAGCAAAGGCGTTGGACGACATGCACTACCAGACGAAGAAGTCGAAGCGGGGCGCTGAAGACGACGACGACGACGAGCCGGCCGAGTCTTACGAAGCATTCGAGCAGCGTGTCAATCTCTATGTCGCAGCTCACCTCGCTACTGCCTCCGGGAGCAAGCGCGACTCTTACAAAGACGGGCTGGTGTACCAAGCGAGGAAGGATGTTATCAACGACTTCATCAAGACGTCTATGACCAAGAAGTGCCAAAACCCCAATTGCGGCGCGTGAGTGTGTGGTTCAATGGTTTGCCTGGCCTTTGTTGACACGCGGTACCTAGTCATGGCTACACCTTCCGGAAGGAAGGTTACACCAAAATCATCGAGTACGACCTCACGACGAAGCAGCAGCAGCAGCACGACATGCTCGGTATCAAGAGGCCGAACGTCATGTACGATCATAAGTCTCGAGCTTCCCCAAGTGATTCGACTTCCGGAGCAGTGGAGCGGCCCCTCGCAGGTGCGGCTGATGAGGACTCCAGCGAGGAGTCGGAGGAGGAAGGAGAGAACGTCTTCTCTGATGATGAGGAGGATACCCGTCTTCCCGCTGCGAACGGCAATTCCCTCCCGAAGTCTGCGAGTGGCAAGGTCAAGACGTCTCGTGGTCGAAATGAACGCGTTATGCCTCCAGAGGAGTGTCGCGCTCATCTACGACGGCTATTCCGCAACGAATCGGTGATGTGCTCCTTGCTCTTCGGACGGCATGGCCCTCTTGCCCCTGTGAATCAAAGCAACCTCTCCATCGCGTCCGCCGACATGTTCTTCCTCGAGGTTCTCCCTGTTAGTCCGACGCGGTTCCGACCCCCTGCAAAGATGGGCGAGATGCTGTTCGAACATCCGCAAAACGAGCTCCTCTCCAAGGTCTTGACAACGTCTTACCGCTTACGCGACCTGAACAACAACCTGCGCGCCGCGTCTACCAAGGGCTCTAATGTGGACGAGACCGCCCGTAGACGAATCTTGCAGTCACTCCTCGACACCCTCATCCAACTGCAGGTTGATGTGAACAGCTACATTGACAGCAGCAAGAACCCCACACCCATTCGTCAGGGACGTCTCCCTCCAGCTGGTGTGAAGCAGGGATTGGAGAAGAAAGAAGGTTTGTTCCGCAAACACATGATGGTGAGTCGCGTGTGCGTCGTAGCGCCAGCAAACCCTGAACATTGCTGTAGGGTAAACGAGTCAATTACGCCGCTCGCTCTGTCATCTCGCCGGACGTGAATATCGAACCCAACGAGATCGGCATTCCTCCCGTCTTCGCCCGCAAATTGACGTTCCCGGAACCTGTCACCCCCAATAACTTCCATGAGTTGCGGCAGTTGGTGATTACCGGGGCGCGTGGCTATCCTGGCGCCACGATGGTCGAGTACGAAGATGGGCATCTGCATTTCCTGGTGAGCGCAGCATCACTGAGACAATTTCGTGTGCTCATCGTGTCTGCAGGACAAACTCACCCTCGAGCAAAGGACAGCCATCGCTAACCAGCTCTTGACTCCTCAGGAGGGCTCTCATGGCTCCGCTCAGAGGCAGGGTTTGTACACCTCCACACCTGCCGTGAACAAGAAAGTCTATCGGCATCTTCGGGACGGCGACATCCTGATTCTCAATCGTCAACCTACTCTTCATAAGCCTAGTATGATGTGTCACAAGGCTCGCGTCCTGCACGGCGAGAAGACGATTCGGATGCATTACGCGAATTGGTGAGGCTTCTCTTCCTCTGCCCCTTTGTAATATACACTGACCTCGCCCTACAGTAACTCGTACAACGGTATGTTTCCATTCATGTTCATGACTGCATAGAATGCTGATAGGTTGCTCTCATCGGCTAGCTGATTTCGACGGTGACGGTGCGTACTCCTCGGATGGTGCAACGTGAAACATACTGATTGTGCGCGCAGAGATGAACATCCATTTTCCTCGTACGTCCTTTTTCGGCTCATCGCCGCCAGACTGAAGACTCAATTATGTCGTAGAGAACCATGTCGCTCGGGCGGAAGCGTACTACATTGCCAACACCGACAATCAGTACCTTGTTCCTACATCTGGGAAGCCTCTGCGTGGCCTCATCCAGGATCACGTCGTCGCTGGTGTGTGGATGACAGCGCAGGATGCGTTCTTCACGCGAGAAGAGTACTTCCAGCTGCTTTACGGCGCGCTTCGTCCCGAGGACGACCCGGAGCAGCATAGCGGCCGCCTCGTCACCCTGCCCCCGACAATATGGAAGCCCGAGCCTCTTTGGACAGGCAAACAGATCGTGCGCATTTTTGCATGTGTCAGACGCGCCGCTCTCGGCTCACATGGCTGTCCAAACGTTGACAGATCTCCACCGTCCTGAAGAACATTACTCCGCCTCAATTCGACGGCCTGAATCTGCACGCTTCTGCCAAAGTCCCCGGCCACTTATGGGGGAAAGACTCGCAGGAAGATAAGGTCGTTTTCATGGATGGCGAGCTCCTCTCAGGCGTGTTGGACAAGAACGCGTTCGGTGCCTCGGATTTCGGTCTGGTTCATTCTGTGTACGAACTGTACGGTGCCGACATAGCTGGCAAGCTCCTTGGGGTTCTCAGCCGGCTGTTCACCAAGTTCCTGCAACATCGCGCCTTCACGTGTCGCATGGACGATCTCGCACTCACGCCTGAAGGCAATGCTCGGCGGACGGAGCTTCTTGCGAAGGGCGCGAACCTTGGCACCGAGGGCGCTATGGACAACTTCCCAGTGCTGAAGTCGACACCGGAGGAGGAAAAGCCTGCTGTCTTACGCTCTCTCCTGGAAGACGTCTTGCGCGATGATAGCAAGATGGCCGGCCTCGATATGACTGTCAAAGGCAAACTGGCCAAGCTGACCAAGTCGATCGCAGATGCCGTCATGCCCCATGGTCTCCTCCGTCAATTCCCCCACAACCACATGCAGGCTATGACCGTCTCCGGCGCGAAGGGCAGCGCTGTCAATGCGCAGCAAATCTCCTGTGCCCTCGGCCAGCAAGAGCTGGAGGGCCGCCGTGTGCCGGTGATGGTGAGCGGTAAGACGCTTCCGTCTTTCAAACCGTTCGAGACGAAGGCAATTGCTGGCGGCTACGTCGCGAGTCGGTTCTTGACCGGTGTCAAGCCGCAGGAGTTCTTCTTCCATTGCATGGCTGGACGCGAGGGTCTCATCGATACCGCTGTGAAAACGTCGCGTTCAGGATACCTGCAACGGTGCCTCATCAAGCACTTGGAGGGTATCCGGGTCCACTACGACAACACCGTTCGCGGTAGTGACTCGTCCGTGTATCAGTTCAACTACGGCGGCGACTCGCTGGATGTGACGAAGCAGAAGCACCTCACTCAGTTCGAGTTCATCGCTCGTAACGAGACGTCGTTCGTCAACCGCTACCAGCCTCGCTCCCTGCATGGGATCGTATCAGAGGAAGCCGCCGAGTACATGAAGAAGATTGTCAAGTACAAGGACAAGAAGCACAAGCGCGAGAAGTACCTCCCCGCACTATCGAAGTATCCGCCCCAGCGCTACCTAGGCAGTACGTCGGAGCTCTTCGCGGACAAGGTCGACGACTACGTAAAGAAGAATCCGCACGGTCTGCTGCGGGAGAAAGGTGATGACTTGCTGCCAATCAAACGGCGCAAAGCCCCCCTTAGCAAGAAGAGTTTCCAACTTCTCGCCAGCGTGAAGTACATGCGCAGCTTAGTGGAACCCGGAGAATCCGTGGGACTACTCGCGTCCCAAGGGTAGGTGTGTCCTTGCACGGATGTCTACTTCCTTCTAACTTGTCTGAACCAGTGTGGGAGAACCGTCGACGCAAATGACTCTGAATACCTTTCACTTCGCAGGTATGGTTGGCGCCGCTGCTATGAGTTCGAACCTAGCTCACCTTGGTTTGTAGGTCACGGAGCGGCGAATGTCACGCTCGGTATACCTCGTCTTCGAGAAATTGTCATGACCGCATCGACAAAGCCCAAGACACCGTCGATGACGATGAAGGTCCGAGCAGGGATTGCCTCCTCTGACGTCGATAGGTTCTGCAAGAGAGCCAGTCGACTTGCCCTTTCCCACGTCGTCGACAAGATCACCGTCACAGAGCAGCTTGTTCTCAAGGGCGAGTCTCGTAGCAAAGAGTTCAAGATAGATCTTGCATTCTATCCTCGCTCCGAGTACGAGCAGGAGTACGACGTCAGCCCTTTGGAGATCCTCGCTTCGTTCGCGACCAGATTCCCTCTTATCTTCAAGAAGGAGCTGCAAGTGGAGTTGAAGAAGCTGGACGCGGACCTGAAGAGCCAGCGGTCTGAACTGGGTAAGGGCAAAGCCGTACGGGAGCACGTGGGCGTCGCCTCCGCCGCAGAGGAGGAAGGCGACGATCCTAGAAGGGGTCGACGGGATGACGAGGACGACGCTAGCGAAGTCGGCGACGGTGATGCAACGACGTCTAAGATGAAGCGGCAGCGCAAGGAACAGGCTACGTATGAGGACGAGGACGAGGAAGAAGCAGATGAAGGTGGGGAACTGGGCGACATGGACATCGAGGCCGCATATGCCTCGTCGTCGGACGAGGACGAGGGCATGGATGTCGACCCAGACCAGGACGCCCGTTCACTAGCGGCGGAACATGGCCGTGTCGAAGGCCTCTTCATGGAGAACTTGCCCAGCGCCACGTCTTTCTCCTTCCGCGATTCTGGTTGCACGATTGGACTGCAGGTGAGTCTGCTGCCGTGAGTGCATGTGTGAATGCCGTACTCATACCATTTCTTAGTTCGGCTCCACCATGCCCAAGCTACTCCTGGTGGGGTTAGTTGAACGCGTCTGTATCAAGACCGTCATTCGTGAGATCCAAGGCATCACGGACTGCTTCAAGAACGAGGAGGACGGGAAGAATGGGGAGAAAATCTGCTCTGTGGGTCCACCCCGTCACAACATCACTTGATGCCTTCTGATGACACTGCACCCGTCCAGCTCACTACGAACGGTTCAAATATTCCGGGGCTGTGGCAGTTTGCTTGCGGGGAAGGCGACAGCATCATCGATGAGGACGGCATCTACTCCAACGACATCTATGCGCTTTTGTGCGCTTACGGTGTGGAGGCCGCTCGTGCTGCGATCTTGAAAGAAATTGGTGGCGTCTTTGCCGTCTACAAGATCGACGTCGACATCCGTCACCTCGAGCTAATCGCAGATTACATGGTGCGCATTGCTGGTCAGAAGTCATATTCCCTCACTTTCCTCATTCATGCCATTCCTTGCCAGACGTTCGACGGCGGGTACAAGCCCTTCAACCGGAAAGGCATTTCCACGAACCCTTCACCTCTCCTCAAGGCTTCTTACGAGACCACGGCGGCATTCCTGTCCGATGCCACCCTCCACGGCGACTTCGACGATCTGACAACTCCTTCAGGCAACATTGTCATCGGCAGGCTCAGCCGTACAGGAACAGGTGTATTTGATATTGTGATGCCTGTAGCTCAGACGGATTCTATCATTTGTGTCTAGTGTACGGTACGGCGAAAAGTAGCATAGGGTAATCACATGTGACCAACGAGAGACCGCGTGGTCTGTGACTGAGTACTGAGTGCTTCCATGCACCATATCGCAGCTGGTGCGATGTAATCGCATGGCGGTGAACAGGGCTGTCAACGCCAGAACGCTCCCGCTTGGGCCGTAGAAGGGAGATGTGGGTCCTACAGAGCTCAGGCCCTCTGTGCGTCGTGCGCCTGCTGCGCAACCTGTCACAAGCCTCTCTGCGTCCGTAGCGTAGTGAGCGAGCGCTCCGCTAAAAGTCATAAGCAGATCGAACGCTCATGACGGAGCGCCTACAGCGTCGTCCTGGCACTGGCAGCGCGTCGCCAGCATTCCGGCACCGGAAGGAGGACGCCAAGGAAGTTTTCTGGCGAAATACGGCCGTCGGCGACATGGGCGATACGAGCGACAGGGAGCTCAGGGGCTCACATGGCCCTGCTATGAAACGAGATCTCCTCGGAATGGGATGAGATTTGGCAAGTGGAACCAGTACCTCGGACGCATCGGGTTAGCGATTTTAATGAATCGGGAGCCAATTTCGGGCCAACGGACCAGGGTGGAGATCTGGATTGCCATTCTACTCGTCGAAGCCTGTGTTACGAGCGGGCACCGGTGCCTCATGGAAGCGATGAAGCAATTCCGGCGTTTCTTGCAGTGACGTCTCCAACACATCGTTCTATCATCCTCTTTCCCCAGAGCCTTGCGCCAGGAGCCCATTTGCGGTCAAGCCTGTTTATCGTGGCTTGCGCAAGCGGGCATACTCCTGGAAAAAATCCGTCAGCGGCCCATCGATAGATTGCGCGGGGCCTTAGGTAGTCAAAGCCTGCCACTGTCAACAAACATATGCAGGTTAACATGGTACCCCGATATAAAGGGGCCATGCAAGCCCCTCCGCTCACCAACTCACCTACCAACCAATCCTGACCACCTCTATCCATTGCAATGTGCCGTCTTCGCCAGTACGTTGAATTCTCTTATACTCTAAAGCCCGTGCTCACGACGAGTACACCAGGGTCAGGACGATCTACAAGAAGTGAGTGGCTGCATGACATCGCCCAAGGACGCACTACTCACCAAAGCATACTAGATGCAACCACGCAGTTACTGCAGTGAGTTGCGAGACGACTGCTTCGCCGTCTAAGCAATACTGACTCAATCGTTACGGATAGCCTGACGAAGATGTACGTCAATCGCGAATGCTTGCCGTGACGGAAACAATGAACGCAGCGGCTATAGATCCGATGCGACCGCACCAACTGTATCTTCAGTCCCAATCATCCTCCGACTTGCACCGGAGAAGCCTGCAGGAAGAGTTGCTGGCACTAGTGCGTAACTTGTCGTCGTTGCTCTGTCTGTGCAGCGCTTACCGTGTCTATAGTCGCGTTGCCCCGCAGCAGTACAGTCAGTAAAGCTCTGTAAACTCAACGAGACTGAAGCGTTACTGATCAAACTGCAGCTGAAGAGAAGGACTTGTTTTGCCCTTACTGTGTTGCCGCTGGATATCGCTAGAGGCCAGCCGAGCGTGCCGACTCTCATTGTTCTTCCCAATCCCTCTTGCTTGTATATACGACGTGTGCGTGCGAACGAAGAACGTGTTTCTTGGTAGTTTCAGTGTTTGTCCATTCATACACATGGACGATCCGTTGCATAAGCCATGTGGCCATAGAATACGATATGGTCTGAGATGGTCGAACCGCTACTAGGGGAGAATGAGAAGGTTTAACTGAGCGTTGAAGATATACAATACAATATTGATACAATCGTACAGAAATGCTGTGAACTGATCGTGAGAGGCTGGCTGCAGGACCACAAGCATAATACACTCACGGATGACACTTAATCCTCGTCCTTGATATTATGTTTTTTCTTGAGCTGAGCCAACTCCTCCTCGCGCCGCGCAATTTCCGCTTTCGCAGCTGCCGCATCTTGTTTGGCAGGCATGTGATACAAGACCACAATGTAGCGTTCTTGCAGATGGAAGCCGTTCAAATGGTCCAACGCGTTCTTGGCCTGTGGGGTGTCAGATAGAATCAGGTACGGGGCGGCATCAACGTATGGGCTGCTCACGTCCATGACATCGTCAAACACCACAAAAGCAGTTCCCCTCGTCTTCTGGTCGTTTCCAATGCGAATTTGGCGGATGCTACCGTAGCGGCCGAACAAGTCGTAGAGGTCTTCGCCAGTTATCTGGTAGCTCAAATTCTTGACGAACAGAATTCTGTTCGCACCGGGAGGAAGCTTCGTCTGGAGACATAAAATGAGCATAGTCCGTTGCGACGGTAACAGAGGCCAGAATACCGTTGGTCGAGCCAGAGCCATGTCAGTGGTCAGAGGGAGAGTCCGGTATGTGCCCGAACGTAGCGCACTGCAGGCTGCAGCTTACGATCCGCTGTGGCGCTGCTTTTCCCAATAAGGCAAGTTGGGTTCAAGTGTTGCGGCGGCCGACTCGACACTTTGCTAGCACTCTCGCCATACACCGACTCTCGATTCTCATTTCCACGTATTTCGCTTTGCTCAAGTGACAACATATTCCGCTTCCATAGTCCAAACCATATCCCTTTACATACATTCCGCTTACAAGAGGGATAGACCGAGGACAACCGCAGCGGCAGTTAACCCGACCAAGTTCAGTTCGGCTTTACCCAAGCTCGACGACGTGTTCCCTGAGCTAGGGCTTGTCGGGCTGCTGGCAGGCGACGATGCGCTGGCGGTACTATTCGTACTGTTCGTGCTGTTCGCATCTGGTCCGGTCAGGAAGAAGTTGCCGGCGATCGGGCTGCCCAGCCCGACCTCTTGAGCAAAGAGGGAGATATTGAAGTTACTAATGGGCGTCGAAGAGTTGACGAACTGAGATACGACGGAAGTGAAGTTCGACGGCTGCACAAAGAGCAGCAGAATGTAGCTGTATATGGCGAGAAGAACCTTCAGTATGCGGGCGTGACGTCGACGCAGGCAAAGCAGCGTAACTACTGACCGGTGCGGGTCTGATCCAGCAGGGGGAGTAGGTCTGAGGAAGTCGGATATGGCAGGCGTGTTGTTCACGAGCGCTGCGCCGGTTGCGAGACTACCATTGGCCTGGATACCGGGGGCTAGGAGATGGCGAATCTGCGCTGCAGTCGGGTTTTGGGGCGTGGGTGCATCAGGGTCGACCATCGCGAGCACGAAGGTTTGCTGCGCCAGCGAGGTGTCATTCGAGGTCAAGAACACTTGCGGACGAAGTGCATTCTCTGGGTGCAATTACGCTCAACTACCCTGCCAATGTTGCCGTAGACCAGATGGCACTCACGCTCCCTGGTCAGATTTGCACCGGGGGTTACGTTCACGGACACCCCCGTCGTGTTGTCCAAGAACACCACATTCAGAAGGGCCGTAGGATTGAATGAGGGTAAGACTGTAGCATCGCCGTCAGTAGCTGCTTTGTGCTTCGCGTTGCGAGGTCTGACTTACCATCAGGGACGATCTTGGCACTGTTGAACGCCTGTGCGACGTCGGCCACCGTGAAGTTGGTGGCATTCTGCGCGGAGACACAGAAAATGGCGAGAGCGGAAATGGACAAAAGTTTGACAAACATCTCTGCCGAGTCCGTTATGCTCTCGATCCCGATGCCTCTTATACACCAATTCTTTTCTTGGCGGAGTGGAAACAGTCTCGTCAGAACCATCCCGTGTGAGTGGATGCCCCGCGAATACCGTGCGCATGGGAGGCCGGTCGTAGCTCTCTCATGCATTTCCGCATGATGGCCAGTAGTGTACACGGCTGAACCATACCTAGCGGGAGTGTGGACAGGGTCAAGTATGCAGAACTACGGAATGTACACTGAGGGCGGGTGTGCATGAACATGCAGTTTGGTGAGATGAGCGTAAAGGGAGTGCGATCGCTTCCACGGCAAGGTACAGGATTGTCCAACCACTGCGGGCAAGACTCTCGGCAGCCTCTGCGCCCGCCCCATGGGAGATGGCGAAGGATCTAGAAAACGAGAATAAATTGAGAACATCCGTTTACACATTAGCCTGCTGAGGCGCAGCGCTGTCATTGCGGGTACCGTGAGAGAGGACGTCAAGACGTCATTCTCGCAACGGTTAGCTTCCGAATGGTCAAGTGAGGGCGGTGGCGTAGAGACAACACGAAGGTCGGGCCCGCCGCATAGACAGCACGATATTTCTCCGCGAAGCGTCGTCCGCGGATGTCGCGAGCCAAGGAACCTATCCGCTAGGATGCCGAAGAAAATTGCAAGCTCTTGGGAGCTTATATGGCGACGGCGACGATCCTTACGCCCCAACCACCATGCCGGAGAGCTCTTAGCTTGACGTCCGATGTGTCTGGGGACAGTGACCTGGCCTGATCTGATGGTCAGTTTACCGGGCTCGGTCCACGAAAAGACCGACGTCAAACGCAAGGCTCCTGAATCTGAAGAACCCAAGAATGTGGGTCAACTTAATTGTGCCGCGTTGCAGTGCCGCGCTCATCAGAATGCCGGTGCATAGTAAGCACGTACCCGTATACGACAGGGCATAAGTCAACCGGCTGGCTGAAGGTGATTTGAAGCCCGTGAGCCCAGCATGGATATGATCATAACGGTGTCCACGGAGGACATCGCGAGATGCATGGGCCGAAACTTTGATGTCAGATCATTCCCCAATACGCTACTGTTGGGGTGTTTTTCTGTTCGTTGGGGTCCAATTAGCGCAGGAAGACGGTGGTGACAACTCAGCCGCACCAGAAGCGCCCTAACGGTTCAACGATGCAGTAAGGCTTAGGCTTGGGTGGTCTCCTGACGTCCAGTGCCCGGCACCGATAACGGCGGCCACACTACAGAGGAACCATCTTGCGACATATGACACGGTGGTAACAGATACTAAGCCAGAAAGGGCTGGTCAGCACGTCGCGCGGCTTGTACCATAAACCCAATCAATGAGTGCGACGGTGGCTCGGAGTTTGAGGACCAAATAGACCGACGCGGATGTGCATTGATGAATATCCGAGTACGGCAGGGTGGTCTCGCCCAACTCTGTCGAATTGGCTGCCCACAGATCGTCAGCTTATGATACAGTGAAGGGTGATAGAGCAGAAACATGCCGTGAATCCAGCGAGGAGAGGCGCAACGCATTGATAGCTGGCGGTCAGCTACCCGCCCGAGAATGCTCTAGCGAGGAACGTTCGTATCGGTCGCAGATTGCATGGATCATGCGATATCCATGCTCACGGCCTCCAGCACGGTTCTAGGTTGCCTAGCGCTGTACTTGTCATCCGAGGCTTCGGCCGCCTAAGCTAACAGACGATGAAAACCCTGGGTCACGGCTATCGGCGACAGCGAACTGGAAGTCCGGCAGACGGCTGGCACTGTCCTCGAGCCGCACAGGCGGAGAAAAAAGTTTAACATCGAGATTGTGCCTCCAAGTAATGGAGCGTGGCACGCAGCCGCAGCCGACCAGATTCGGCGCGCGTATCGGTCCAACTCGCGCTCAAGTGTTCGAAAATTGTGGATTGCATCCATGACAGCTTCTGGTCGTATGAAATTAGCGGGAACGCTCGTTTTGGCGGACTCGAACAAAGGAAGGTCACGCACACTTGTTCAAATCCTCCGTGACTTCCGCTGCACGTCTGCACATTCCTCCTGCCCTCGTACGCAGACGATCGTCGACGCCGCCTTGTCTTGTCCGTCCGGAATCAAGCACTTGATGTCTTGAACGTCGGGACATGGACAGTCAGAAGGCTGAGAGACGCAGACGAGAGTGTCTGGGCATAGATAACTGGAGCACGGAACTAGACAAGGCGAAGACGACGAGTCAGCCTCTCGACCCTCGCAGGCTGTCATGGATGCAAACGAATCGGACAGACCAGCTTCCGAGTGTGCTTGCCATTGCCCCATCCCACCTGCCGGCCGCTGTTGTTGCTGGTGATGGCCGCCGAACATCTGCTCGAAGAAGCCGAATTGACCCAGAACAGCAGTTGTATGGAATACGAAGCAAACCAGGAGAGTATAGATCAGCATAGCAAATAGGTCAAGGCTTTGCACACGAAGAGAAACACTGTCACAACAAGCTGGCTCGAACGCAACACTCGCTTGACACGGGTAGTGAGTGCTGTAGCTGAGAGACACGTGTCATTGTGCGAAAGGGCGCGTCAACACCCCCAAACAACGCGACATGCTTGACCGGCCTATGATGCGGCAATATGTGCGGACAGATGCGACAGCATAAGACATCAAGTTGTGGGCTCATACAAATCCATAGCTAAGAGGTGTATCCGTAAAAGATGCGATGCGAGATAAAACATGACGAGGGATTGGGTAGTTGTGGTGCTGAAAACAGTGGTTGGACTAGTACGGGGCGTAGGACGATACTCATACGGGTTTGAGATGGTGGCATGAGATGGGAGCATGAGTAGAGAGTGTGGGGCTAGTGTTCGACGGTGATGAGGATGGAGACTGGGCTCGAAGCGCCTTCAGAGACTGTCGTCATTGTCCAAGTCGTCGGCTTCGTCTTCTAGTGCCTTCCGCATTTGCTTGCGCGCCTCGGGGAGCGGGAACCGTCCAGGCGTGACAGCGACGAGGGTCCTGGCTGGACTAGCGGCAGCATGTACAGACCGCTCTCTTGGTATCATGTGAGCGGCGGACAAGTAGTCCCGGACATGCTTCGGATGGGGCGACGAGGGGACCGGCTTGGCCTCCTCAGTACTGTCCGACTTGCCAGACGTCGACGGTAGTGGGAGGAAGGCCGCCTTAAGTACCAAGGTGCCGGAAGGAGTCGATGATGCACCCGCCTTCTTGGACTTGGATGGCTTCCTACGCGGCGGCATATTCTCCTTATCGTCCTCTACGGTGACCGGCCACGGTTCGTCGGCTGAGGTGCCGGACGCCTCCGCAGCAAGGATCTTGGAGACGGACGAAGGGGCAGGCAGCACGATATGGGGGTCTTGATAGATGTCAAACCCGGGGTAGTGGATGGACTGCCGGTCTGGAGGAATCACTGTTCGTGGGACGAGGATAGGTCCAGCGATGGACGGGCGAATCGGAGAAGACCCAGCGTCCACGGAACCCGCAGACTGCTCTTCAGGAGGTATCTCCGGCACGACGCTCGACGTCCTAGCAGACAAGCGAGGCGAACGCCGTACGCGCGCGGGGGAGGTCCGCTTCGGGCTTCGCCTCGGAGTACGGGAGCCACTCCTTGGCGAATCGCATGCGGTTGTGTCTGACGCACCAGATGGCGAGCCGTCAACTCTTGAGGAGCCGAAGTCGAGCTGCTTCGCAGGACTATCCCCTCCTTGCAGCAGGGCTTGGAAATGATTCGGGGCGAACCTCCCACTGCTACTCGACGCGGATAGCGGGCTCCGCGTGCGCGATGGCGCAACCACACCCTCCGCCGCCTTTAATCTCCGTTTCGCTGGACTATCGATGTTCCCCATACCGGGTGAAAGGGGACGCTTGCTGGGAAGGAGGTGCTTCGTGGGGGTTCCCGGAACGTTCCCGTTGGTCTTGAAGAGCTCGACCGGGTAGGGCATGAGGGGACCAGGACGGGTGCCCATGCCGTGAAGATTCTTGCAGATGGCGTTAGCTTGATGTGGGTGGCTTGTCGAAGAGGAGAGATGGGATGGAGAAGGGGGGGGGGGTATTTATGATGGGAGGTGGAAAGCAAACCACGCGCCGCGTTTAGCCACACGCGCGACCGCCCGTATCCGTCACGTCACACGCTCACTCACGCTCGCGACCCGTCACAAGTGGCCTAGGCACGTCACCCGGTGCAAGGGTCTTGCGTCGGGAACCGTCGAGACAATGGACGAATCACCTTGGTCAAGATCAACTCTGAAAGTCCCAAGCACATCATGATATCATTGCACTCGAGGGAGAGAACAGAAGGACTTCCCAACGTGCATACTATACAGTTACAGGATATACATAGCAAGCGATAACCTAAATGAGCTCTGCAGCATTGACCGGCATCTCGTCCTGAAAGGGCTATCAGCAAGTGTGCTCTTGCGGAGCGCTGAAGATACTCACGATCTGGGTACCATAGTACTGCTCTGAAAGCCAACAATTATCAGTTGTTGTCTATCAAAGACGTGAAGATATACGCACCAATATCGCGGAGAATGCGAACATCGTCTACCGTCACGAACTGGTACATAGCGTTAAAAACCTAAACGCAGATGAGTGTATTGAAGCGACGTACATTGATAGCGACACCCTTCCTGCCGAACCGCCCTGACCGACCGATGCGGTGAATGTAGTTTTCACGGTTGCTGCGTGGTTATATCAGCACTAATGCCTCAAAAACATTCACGGTAAGAGAACGTACGCGGGCAGGTCATAATTAATCACGAGTGACACTTGCTGCACGTCAATACCGCGCGCCCACACATCGGTTGTTATCAAGACACGACTAGGATTGAGCTCTCAGCATTTGTGGCCGAATGATAGAACGAATGAGGACACGTACGAAGTCCCGCTGCGGAACTCAGCCATGATAGCGTCGCGTTCCTTCTGTGCCATCTCCCCGTGCATAGACGAGACTGTGAAGTTTGCCGCCCGCATCTTCTCCGTCAACCAGTCGACCTAACGCAGCGTCAATATCCAGACCATCTAGCTTGAGAGTCAACTTGCCTTTCTCCGTGTGTTACAAAAGATGACCGCCTGGGTGATCGTGAGGGTGTCGTACAAGTCGCAGAGAGTGTCGAACTTCCAGTCCTCCTTCTCCACCGCTACGAAGAATTGCTTGATGCCCTCCAGCGTCAGCTCATCACGCCGGACGAGGATGCGGATAGGGTCCGTCATGAATTTTGTGGTCATCTCCAGGACGTCGTACGGAAGCGTAGCACTCAACAGGACAACCTGGGTGGCAGGGGGCAGGTAGCGGTAAACGTCATAGATCTGGTCCTTGAAGCCCTTGTTCAGCAGCTCGTCCGCCTCATCCAGTACGAGCATCTTGATGTTACGCGTCCGCAAGCTGCGGCGCCGGATCATGTCGAATACGCGACCGGGGGTACCAGAGACAACGTGTTGGCCATACTCGAGCTTGCGGATATCCTCACCAATGGACGTGCCGCCGATGCATGCGTGGCACTGGACGTTCATGTAGTCGCCGAGCGCGAGGACGACCGACTGAATTTGTGTAGCCAGCTCGCGAGTGGGTGAGAGGACAAGGGCTTGCGTCTCGCGAACAGTCACGTCGATGGACTGGAGGATGGAGATGGCGAAGGTGGCAGTTTTTCCCGTCCCAGACTGTGCCTGCGCAATGACATCGCGTCCTTGGGTGATCGGAAGAATGGCACGTTGCTGGATAGCGGACGGCTTCTCAAAGTCTGTGGATAGTCAGCAGAGTAAACGCGGGGTCCTAGGAAAGAACGACACGCACTGTACGCGTAGATACCGCGCAAGAGGTCCTCCTTCAATCCAAGGTCATCGAAAGTCGAAACGACTGGTACCGCCTCTGACGATTCGAAGACCAGTTTCTGTATAACGGTAACACTCTGGTTCAGCAGGCTTGAGCATGTATATCCGTACACGTACTACTCACGTCGTCACCGGGGTTGATTCCAGACATTATGAGCCGGTAGGTAGTGGATGAGAGAGAACAGAGATCGGAGTTCGAAATCTCGACGCACTCGCAAAGCGGTCTTCGTAAGCGCTCATTCCCAACTTGGCGTTCTCTGGCAAGCGCTGAGCGCCCCGAAGCGTCTCCCCTCGACCTAGACGTTCTCCTTGTTCTCCTGCCACCCTTGCCTCATTGTTTTCCCCCGTCATGGACTCTATCATCGAGGTACAACGTCAAACGCACGAGGAGATCGAGCACCTAGAGCGTGCTCTCTACACGATACTCGCCAAACCTCAGCCCACGCACCAGGTTCGCTTGCAGAATGAGCACAAGGCCTCGCAGCTCCTGGACCGCATACATTCTCGCGTCGTTACGCTCAACAATCTATACGAGGACCAGGATACGCGGAAGGCGGAGATTGACGCTATCTCCGCACCAGCGCAGCAGGACGACCTCTCTGCCTTCTACGAGAGGCTGGGGAAGATCACCGAACACCATGTCAAGTACCCAGATACCGTCGTGGGAGGTTTCGAGCTTGAATTGGCGGCGTTCTTGGATGACGATGAGGAGCTAGAGGACGAAGAGTTCGAGCAGGACGATCGTAAGTCCTTGTTTGCATCTGTCGCGATGGCCGTGAATTGACCTGTGAATGTTTTGCCAGCTGTTGCCCTGATGTTCTCTGGTGAAGAGGGCTATGGCAAATACCTTGACCTATACGCTAACCACACGACGTACAACAATCTCAAGCACATCGGCAAGCGTCTTGCCTACCTGCAATATCTCGATGTCCTCCTCGCCGCAGAGTCACACCCCGTCCACACAGAGCTGCCGAAGGAATGTAGGCTGCATAGAGATTATGAGCTGTGCGTGGCAGGAGGTTTCGAGCAAGACTCCACATACGCTAACCACCACGCGACAGGTATATCCGTGCTCTTCATGCCTACCTGGTCTCTTTCATGAAGCGGTCTCAGCCCTTGGTGGATGTTGAGTCCCAACAACGGGAAGCGGAAGAACAATTCAACAAGTACTGGGAGTCCGGGGAGACCGAGGAATGGGAAGAATCCCAGCCCAAGGCGCCCGAGAACGGTAGCGGTGAAGGCGGCATATGGTGCGCTGCATGTGAGTGTCCTAGTATCCCTGTTATCTTCAGTAGATCTTATTAGTCTGCTTAGGCCAGAAGATGTACTCGAAGCAGACTGTCTACGACGCCCATCTCAATTCGAAGAAACACATCAAAGCTGCCCAAAAGCAAGCCACAGCGGACGCACCTCCAGCCAACCCCAATGGACCTCCAGCCGCCGGTGGCTCGCACCAAAACGGAGACCACTCGCATGCCTCTGGTAGGAACAAGCATAGAACCGCGGCACTCCTCACCCATCTCTGCACACAATTACTGCGCGCCCTGGCACCAGCACTGAACGATACCAAGTCGAACGTCGAACGTCGCTTTTCGCTTACGGCGCGCGAGCGTGAGCAGGAGTTGCTTGAGCAGTCGAGGAAGCCTCCACCGGCTGCCAAGACACCTGCGAATGGCGAGGCTGCTGAGGAGGAAGAGGAGGAGGAGCGCATCTACAATCCGTTGAAGCTTCCGCTTGGATGGGACGGCAAGCCGATCCCGTACTGGCTGTACAAGCTGCACGGGTTGGGTGTGGAGTATCGGTGTGAAATATGCTCCGACCATGTGTATATGGGCAGGAAGAACTTCGAACGGCATTTCCAAGTGAGTCAACGCCTTGGCAATCACACCCTTTGATTAACCGCTTGTGGCCTAGGAATCAAGACACGCGTTCGGTATGCGCGCATTGGGTTTGCCCAACACCAAACACTTCCACGAAATCACTCGTATTGAGGATGCCCTGGCATGTGAGTAGTGCCTACTTCGTCTTCGGGCGACTCATCTTAATCCCTTTGCAGTGGCCGAGAAGCTCAAACGGGAAGGTCGGAATGAGATTTTCGAGCAGGAGACCATGGAGGAGCTCGAGGACGAGGAGGGCAATGTCTATAACCGCAAGACGTACGAGGACCTCAAGAAGCAAGGTCTGATCTGATTCTCCTGTGTGTGCTGATCTTCTACTTCGCGTGTGCAAGCGCACGTGTCATCACGGCGTGTAATAGATACATAACTCGTCGGTCTACTCTACGTGTCCGAATCTGTAGCGGGTCTGACGGAGCGTGGAGGTGGCGGAGGCGCCGGTCGACGTGTGGTGGCGGGCTGAGCCGGGGTAATCGGGGCTTGCAATGCGTGGTACAGCTCCTCTTCGGACGAGGAGGGCGATGACGACAGGGACGATTCACTAGATGAGTCGAAGGGGTTACCGCTTGTCTCGCCAGTCCCACTTCTCGAGCTAAGGGGTACGACGATGCCGTTGGGATGTTCTGAGTAGGTCGTTGAGTATCCATTGCATCTTCTTGCTGCTATGTAGTAACACTCACCAAGGCCGTCCCACCAGGCTGAGTCCTCAGAGCTAGGAGGTGGGACTGCCACAGGAAGCGTCATGAATAACCGTGAGAATTTTAGAGAGCATCGGGAGCAACGCACGATCAGGCTCGTCCGACGCAAATGTGAGCCCCGCCAGCTTCTCGTCAAGCTTCTCCCCCGGGGCCGTGCTCGTGACGCTCTCAAGAAGCAACTTCGATAGTGCAGCCCTCTTGACGTGGTCGATGATCCTGACTTCTGCTCTGAAAATCGCGAAGACTGGAAACGAGTCAACGCTATGCTGAACACGGTTGATAGCAGCACTTGCCTGGTCTATGGTCAGAGGACTTGATCTCCGCGCGTGAGTATACGGCAAGGTCAAGATTGTTGCCTTTGAAAAGAATGCGGTCTGTTCGAGAGTCGATTGATTAGCAGAAGCGCAAAACATTGCCCACGGGACCGTCGTACCTGTCCAAGCCGGAACACGCATCTTCTCACTGGTATCATAGTTGTCCGTTCCAAGGTCATATTTGTATGTCGGTCGGAAGAGGAGGGGGCCCTCCTGATAATTGTCAAATACCGCCCGCTCGTCCATGGCACGCCGGAGCTAGTGACACGCTGAGTCATACCCGGCAAACCTTTGTTGGCATCGACCTACCTGATCGGCGGCGAGGAGAGCGTCGAAATCATCCAGGAGCGCGAGGGTCCGAACACGCTCGTTGTCGAGATCTATACGGTAGTTGGTATCCGCTAGCCAGATGATGTTCCTATTGACCTCGATGAGTCTCAGGGAAAGCCTCTCGATTACTAAACTTACTGGTGGCTGTCTATCGTCTTCCCTTTCAAGAAATGCAAGCCGTTGACTATCGTGTGGTAGTCGGCATTGCGTTCAGCCACGTTCGCGTGTCCAGCAGCAAAGTGGGCGGTGAGGAAGCAAAAGCTTGTATCGTAGTAGTCGAGCCGTATGCCGACTGCTCCCTTGTTGCCAGACATACCACGAAGGCCGGTCTGCATGACTGCATCAGTACGGCATGTTAAGAGGATGTTGGGCAACCGACCTTGTGAGAAGCGGCCTCGACGTTCCGGATGACAGCAGTGAGCTCCTTCTTGACAAGAATCAGGAGGGCAGTTCCAACAAGCTACAAGCAAGGTCAATCATGGCTCATTGTACGGCTGACTGTTGTTGAGAGGCGACGTCTCACCTGGTGGCTGCGGAGCAATATGTAGCTGCTCTTCCTGTTCGGTCTACGATCTAGTGTCTCGAGAACTTTCGTTTCCCATAAACGCCTGCGGAATGTAAGGATGTCTCCGGATCGCGTCAATGAGGCTGACTATATACGTACTTCTTCTCGGGGTCAGTCTGCACGATCTGCTGAGCTGTGAGTGGCACGATTTCTTGGAACCCTAAAGCAAACATATCGGGTCTATCCTCCGTAAATACCTTCAGAAGGACGGGTAAGCAAGCCGGTCCACTTACTCAGGTGTATCTGCGGAGCAATTATGGGTAAAGTGGTATGCGCTGCGGTCATAGAAGAGCACGCACTAGGTCGGGGGAAGAGCCATGGCAGCAGGGACTCCGAAGGTGGTGGCTTGAACCAACGCAGTGTCAATAGTCTGCACACACAGATCACAGAAGATGCGAAGCTACCGACCCGACCGTTGAGGTTCCAGGTCCCCACGAAAATCGTGCATTGCTTCGTGGTTGAGTACTCGGACAGCCTTCCGCGGTACGCGATGAAAACAGTTGAACTGCACATCTGGGAATTGAACATACCTATTCTCAAGCTCCGCACGGACAGAGTCATGTATCGGGTCGAAGATGGTGACTTGTCGCTGAGTGCTCATGTTGCCCTGAAGAGACACAGATCTAGAAAGACGCATAGACGGCCGGATGACAGGACGTACCACGAACATGTCGATAGCAGCTTGTTTTCCCTTGTCCTGGAAATTGTTGATGTATGCTCTCGACACACTCTTAGTGGCATCCGACAGGACGCCCGCCAAAGTGCGCTTGCCACTGCGGGTGAAGCTCGTGTTCAAAGCCCCGGTTCCCGCATATATGCGGGACAGCGCATCGCCGTTCTCTGCCCAGAGTTCTCCGTGATTGGACCAGAGCGAGCCGGAGTGGATCCATTCACGACGGATGTGCAGGAGATACTGCTCCAGCGCCGTACGAGACAATATATCTTGCACAAAGTTCGTGCGATCCAGACTGACACCCTGACAGCGTCAACCTCTTTCCGAGTCGAATGCGCGATGCGACGCACCAGTCAAGACAATTCGTCCTGAAGACCCCTTTTTGCTCGGTGACGATCTCGTTCGTACTCGCATCGGCCATGGCAAAACCGAACCTATCCAGGTTATCGACGATATTTTCGAGGCGCCTGTAGAGTGCACTGGTGTGAGTACGTGCGAAGGGCAGGACTAACATTTCAGCGAGTAACCTGATCTCCCGAAAGACACTTTCGTGACCGCCGATGCGGACAGCCGCATGGAAGTCAAAATTGGTCAAGCCAATGGAATCTCCAAGCACATGTTGCGCGGACTTCATATGCCGGGAGTAAGCAGCTGTGAGCGCTGCCTCGTTCTCCTTTATCCCGAGTAGATTGATGGCATGGACAGCGCCATACTCTTCCACTAACCCAGCGAAATGTCGATCGAAGGCGGGTTGTGATGCCTGTGGACGTGTGATCTGGATCCTCTGGCCGAATGTCTGCAAGCCTTGCTGCTCCCAGAATACTGGATGGGGCGCAGGCATGAAGTCGCAGAAGCCGAGAGGTAGTGAATAATGGAATCAAGCCGCATTGAACTGAAGGATAACATACATGGGACGCTACCCCGTACTTGTACATAACTATAGCAGTGTTGATCTGTGCTGAAGAGTGTCTCCGTCTGGGGGCAGAATTAGCCTCCACTACTACGCGGGTCGCTATGCTGTGCACTACCTCGACGAAATTCGCGCAATTGCCGTCATCGTCGACACCCCGTGTGTTGAACCGCGTACCAGCACGCTTCCAGCCCAATCTTGAGATGAGGGAGAGGGTCGCTACGGCAGGTGTGCCGTTCGTGGGTGGCGCTGGCAGGGCCAACGTACATATGCCCACGTAGCCTTGGATGGCAAGTACCTGTTGGCATGTCAGGTCTGTGAGATCACACGATGACGGATGATGACTCACGATGAACTGGCATCTATCCAAGTCCGCGCGTTCGTTCGGATCGAGCCGCTCACGGAAGTCGAGCAAGCTCTTGACAATATACTCGTTCCACACGAATCGATCGTCGTATGTCGAAGGGTCCCATGGTTCAGCGCGGGCGAGGCGACGCTGCAAACGGGAAGAGATATCCCACTGCGGATCGGACGCGTAGTAGAACGTGCCCGCGGAAATCAGCTTCCTGAGAGGCTGGCAAGGATGTTCCGGCGCCGGCGTAGAACTTCCACTGGCATTGTACTCCCGCAGATACATGTCGCTTTGATCTCCAAACGCTGTGTTCGCAAGAGGATCCCCGTTCGAGGAGGGATCATCCCACAATGACGAGGTCAGACAGTAGAAGCCAACATCGTGGATCTGACAGACAGTCTCGACGGTGAGAGATGATGGTCTCGTGTTGCCGAGCTCCGTGGCGGAGATGATGACTGCAAGGAACATGTCTGAAGAGTATAGTGCGGAGTCGATGAGATGCTTGGCGCATATACAGAACATGAAGAACCGTACCGTTCGCAATCGAAATCAGCCCGAGGCATCCCTTCACAATGCGCGAGGTCAGTCTCACCGCGCTGGTCAGGTCTACTTCATCCCTCGGGAGGAACTCTACCACGGCCTGGGATGAAGAATCTTGGGCTGCGCGAAAGACCAGAGCCCTTGCTGGACAACCACGCCTTTCATCCTGGCTGCTGGTGACGAGATACAGAGTCCGAGGGTTCTCGCTCAGATACAGATACATGTGCTGGTATCCTCGCGGTGCCTTTGCAGACTCTAGGAGGGCTTTGAGGAGGCGAGGACGGGAAGAGAGGGAGCGAGTGACTATCCCAGAAAGTCGCACTCAGACTGCGCCCCCACTTTGCTGGATCGGGTCAAGCGTAGGAATGATTCGTAGTCAAGAAGGCCGGTAGAAGCAACCTATAGCAGAAGGGAGTGGACAGCGTGACAAGATCTGGCCAGAATGGCTTCGGGCAGGATTCGTGCAGCAGAAGAAGTGAGGCAGAAGATGGAGGTCAGGCTAAACGTGCGCAGTGGTACTTCAGCCTATTGCTGTGGCTGTGTCCATGCTCTGATTGCATTAGTACGGGCATGATGAGTGGACCGAACTTTGTGCAGAGTACAACTGTCCGCGAAGCCGCCTCAGAACTGAGTCGAAGCCAAACTCATATATATCGACACTATCAAAATTCCCGCCCCATCTCCTCCCCGCTCACATGAGAACTAGCTACTCTCCGCATCTCTAGACGCCTCGACCCAGAGCCGAAAGCTCTCGGTGGCTCATCACCGGTGGACCTTCGAGGAGGCGCGCTCAACGAGAAATTAGTGGGGTCCGACGAATGTGCTTGAGCGAACTGAGCGGGTGATCCTGGGCGATAACTGTCGCTTGAGATACGACGAGGAGAGAGCATGGGTGAAGGTAGGTTGTTGATCGCCGGAACAGGTCCGATACCAGGTGACGGAGGAGCGGTTCGTGGCGAGCGAGGAGCGATGATGCCCTCTGAAGTATCGCGCCGGCGTGTCCGTGGTCGCAGGCGAGGGAGCGAGTCGATCGGCAGCGCGTCATACATTGCCTTGAACAGGGATGTTCGGGACTTCCCTAGGTTAGGTCTGATAGGTGCCGTTGGAGATGTCGGCACGCTGCTGGTCCCTACACCGAAAATTGAGCATGGCTGATCGAGCTGCCACGGTGGCCCGACTCACCTGCAGCATTTACGGGTAAGGCATTGTCGTTGGCGCTCAAACTGAGGAAGAGGAAGAGAGGTGCCAGCCACACGCAGATGCCGAAGAACGTAGCTATGTCGCCGAAGTTTGGCACTGGGTGGGGTAACGGCGGCCCTCGGTAGGAGCGGTGCGCTCTATGGCGGGCCTCTTGTGTAATGCGCGCGAAGTAGAAGAACCACATGAAGTGATCCAGCACCACCAGAATGCAAGACCCGACGAAGCTTGCGGAAGTGAGCGAGATGAACGGCCAGCTTGGCGTGAAGTTCTGTAGGTACACGACGTGACAGAATATGGAGAAGAGGATGTGCTTGAGAGGGAGAGCGTCGTGGAAGTATAATAGGATATGGATTAGGATAATCACCTGCAGAACGAATGAGTCTCGCGTAGGACGCCAGATGCATGCTACCACTCACGTAGATACTCCGCTGCCCAACCACCTTTGCTGTCCGCGAGTGTTCTTCAATCAATTCCGATATCCACAGAAGGCCACTTGCTAACATAGCACCCTGGCTGTCAGGTCGTGTGCATAGGAGTGACGGACACCACTCGCCTAATGAGAGAGTAACGAAGACAAATGCCGAAGCCGCTCCCAGATAGCTGCCCGTCATCAGTCAGGAGCCTTGCGAAGGAGCTGACAGCCTCACCTCATGAGATGCAGTAGCGTCATGGTGGCGGAAGTTGTCCAGCACTTCGACAAGATGATAGTCCGAGTTGACGTCGATCGTCTGAGTCCTATCCGCCGATAGAGTGAGAGGTCCAGGAACCGTAATCCAGTCCAGGCGTGATATAGAAGTCGTACACTAGGCGTTACGAAGGTGGTCGCCCCTTGCAGAGAGATAATCCAACTCCCGAGCACTGGCATCGCTGGGCTGGCTGTTCATAAGCGCTCGGTCTCCGAACGCACCGGTTCCCGGAGCGAGTATCCCGCGATCCAGCGCTATAACCTGAGGCAACCCCCCGCCCGCCTACTTCGGACATCATATGGCATGTGCGACCCGCACGAGGATTACAACGGGCGTACAGTATACAGCACGTCGCTATACTGAAGAGAACAACGTATGACGTGAAAATCGGCGGCAAACAGCCTGAGCGGGAACATCCATCCTCGCCGTCCCTCGGGCCTCGGTCTACGGGTCAAGATGTAGCAGGAATCCATCACGGCTCGATGCTCCGCATCCCGACAGCCTCCTCTCCCCAGACCATTGTGGATGGACCTATGCGCACAGCAGAGGTCAATACTGGGATGGCGGATCCTGCTTGAGGAGTCCCCGCTTGGAGCATCAGCAGTTGCTCTGCATTGAGGACGCCTAGGAATGAGCACGTGTATACTATGCATGCGTCGGTCAGCTTTATGCGTGGCGTCGTGTTCGGATGGCTCACATTTGCTCAGAGGGAAATATAAGCCAATATAGATGAAGGATTGTGGTTGGACGATGAACTATAGCCGCCGGTCGTAGTTGAGGTGAGCCGACTCTACGGAGGCAGCAGAACAAGTCACGCACAAAGACAATACTCAGAGTGACCCCGAGTCTACGCATGATATCAGCATGGATGCCCGAGGGAGGAGGGGCGGAACACTTACGTCGTCAGAAAGCCCGTGTTCACAACATACATGATGAGCGTCTTGATGAGGAGGTCGAGACTGGATGGCCATGAGTTAGCGAACGTCCTGGGAAGAGAATCATGCATAGCGCACCGTCTGAGACCCGTCTGAAATCGCCGCAGCAGCAGGAACATCACAGTGGCTATCAGGCCGTCTACAGCGATCTGACAAGAGTACGACGTATAAAGTGTCCACTGATACGAGCCGGTCAATGGGAAAGACCGGCGGTAGAATGGCGTTACTCACTTCAAGAGCTCGGCCTTGAGTCCAAGATGTGAGATGAACCCTAGATTTCATGGATCAGCACTAGTTATGATTAGGCGGCTGGCGACGGACTCGTGTGAGGTGAATTCTACCGTATGGTCAGTACAGTTTCTTACCTTCGCCGCCGTCAGCGGGACTTACCTAGGCTAATACCTGGCGCGAGCGTGCGTGAACAAGAGACAATCAAGCCATGCCCTAGAGCTGATCATCGGGATGCACATACCAAGAACCAGCAGCGAAGATGCAACCTGTCGCAGCAGCGGTTGAGAATATGTCTAGCCGGGAGCAAGAGAGACACGCACAATGATGCAGGGTATGAGAGGTCTTCTGCCGCTAACTGTGTAGTGTGATATAAGCCACATCGGATTCCGTCCTGGTCCTGACCGGTGGAACACTGCGCACATTTCCATATCCTGTATGCATACCCTCTGGCATGTCACGGTGAATCATAAGACAGTGGCTCAGGTCAGGACTTCATGCGGCTTACATCCGCACCAGAATTCCATTGATCTCCTGCATGTGGAAGGTTAATGGCAAATAAGGACCATGCAAAGCCGGGATTGAAAGTTACCGAGATAAGGACGATAGCCTAACGGACAACGCTCCTTCAGCGCGTCGCTCGTGATCGAAAATGAGATACTTACGCCAAATGCCCACGGAGGCCGTAGGAGACTCTCCGGGTTCGCATGTTGTAGTACAAGGAATAGAGCAATAGCATACGACACAAAGGCTATATGCACCGTGTCGATAAACCTGACAGCAACATGGACGCCGTGAATGAACCATAACGGTGATACTCGTACAACAACTCTCACCAGAGCGTCAATACCTAGTAAAGGGTGCCAGATAAGCGAACTCCGCGAGACTCTGGATAAAGCCGCCATAACCCACCACGTATATGCATGGCGGCAACGGCGGCCGCCCGTAACGCCTCAAGTAGGTAACTGCTTGTGCGGAACTTATACCATAGAGACTGGGAAGGATGAATATGTCAATACCCTCGGAGGATCCACGGCATCGTGGCCATATATTCGGTCGGTTACTCACACCAGTGCGACACCAAACCCGACTAATTCGACCCCCAGTGTCGAATCAAGGCTCAAACCGTCGTCAGCAGACATACACGCCTGTCCAGCGGTTGAAGCGCGTAAAGCTCGGGATGATCGCCGTCATTCGCAGCCGCGGCGTTGACTTGAGGCAAACTGCGCGCGTGCCGGTGTGTGAGTGAGTATGAACTAAGCTGGACTCGGAGGTCTGCGCGTGAACGACGACACGAGCGCGACATGGACATACTGAGCAAACGTGCCCGGAAAAGGCGTTTCCTTCTCCGGACGTTAGATCCGCAGCTAGTATACACGTTCCGCCAGATCCGCAGTCACTGGATCAAATGCCCGCAGTATCTGCGATCAGGGTCTCGCTGCAGGCTGGGGAGTGAACGATGTCAGCGTCGGGGCAAGGTGGTTGCACGATGAAAACCTGCCGTTGAGTGCCCGCAAGGGGGCGGGGGCCTCGCTCGTGAGAATAGAGATTGTTATAGGGTCCGAGGGTCACGTAGGCGATTCAGAGGGGTGCGGCGGAATTCTCAGAACGGACGTGGCTGCTGGGTCTGTCAGGAGTCAAGGCACCGCTCGCGTGGTCAGAACACAAGTCCGTTGTGAGCTGGATGTTAGTCGTTCTCCAGAGCTCCAAAGCCCAGAGCCTTACCGGTAATACCACTTTCGGGGGGACCAGACCAGAAAGAAATCAAGATATCTACTTTTCAGACCTGCTGCGCACAGGATACTAATGCTCGCCGATATTGTCCGTTCCATCAGGCCTTTCCCGTGGGCAAGTAATATGCACACGTTGATAGCCGAATCGAACGCTATACATGGCACCAATTGCAGTGGATTGACGTACCAATGGCAAAGGACCTCAGGCCTCAAACACTGCCGTGATTTTGCTCGAAGAGAGCGGCATCGGAGACCTGAGGACGGCACCCGTTGGGCTCTGCTCATTCCTCTGACAAATTTGTCCGACTCGGACCTCGGCGCCCGCACAGAGGTTCCGTCGCGACAGGGACGTCATCTCACAATGTTAATGGTGGGACATTCATGCCGACAGACGAAGCTCGAGAAGGTTGGAAGTACCTAGTAACCACACGGAGAGTGGCATGCAGGGACAGGACGGGTACGAGCAATCGCGCGTGGGAGAGGGACAGCGAGACCAAGGAAAAGCGAATGATAGCTGACCTACGGACCATGACAACAAGCGTAAGCGTGCGTAGTACATGATAGACTCCACTGAGCTATGACCTTGGATGGACGCCGTGTAGAATGCCTCGACCGACTGCTACTATGAAGGCGGAGCAGAGGTTAATGAACGAATGAGCACCGACACATTGATCAAACTCACTAGTGTGACCCCCCACGCCATGCTGAGCGCTGAACACGTTCATCGACCCATGTACTTCGGGTATTCTTCTGGCAACCCCGCCCCATGCGAGTCGCAGTCTCTAGCTTGGGCGGCAGCTTCCCATAGGGATCTGCCACTGCGGGCAGCATTCACCCAGTCTTGAGATGGATCCACCATCCGTCTGGGAGACAGAAAGACATAGATCCTATCGTCCCTCTGCTGCGCCCACCTGACTAGAGTGCGGAACATGTCCCTTGGCGAGGAAGAGGACTTTCCTGGATAGCGCGCGATTTGATACCACGGGTTCGTCAACCACTTCTCCTCTGCGACGGTAAGGACAATCATCCGGAGGGTATCGTGTTCAAGAACACCCGCAGGTAGGCGAAGGACGTCCTGCTCGAAATTGTTACCAAGGTCGAGATACGGCAGGGCGAGGTGGGTGAGGTTAGGCAAGAGGTTGTGCGGGCAGAAGGCCGAGATCTTCATGTCGAGGATGCGGAGGTGGGTGATGTTATGGAGCAGCTGAGAACCGTCCTGCAGCCGTGTACCAACAAGGAAGTGCCAATCGTACCGGAAGGTGTGCGTGACGAGAGTGATTGATCGAAGGCGGTGGAGGAAGGCGTGCTCCGAAGTCGGACCCAGTTCGTCCCTCTGCGAAACAGTGGTCCGGCTCCGAGCCTGGATCGCTCGCAGAAGCGTGCGCAGAGAAGATGACATCAGGGCGATGTTTTGAACATTCGGACAGGAGCGAAAGACTTCCTCCTCTCCAGAAGGTTGCGACATGCCGGTGCTCTCCGTCCAGAGGTTGCGTACCAGGTGCCCCCATCGCAGAGGACCCGACGGACGACTTTGATGCGATCGTTTATCGCCGGACGAGAGGGTGACCGAAAACGATGGCTTTGAGCGATATACAATCGTCTCGAAGAGGTACGGCAGGGCGATGTTGCGTGCCCACGAGCACAGGAGCGAGATTGTATGAGCGCCTTGATGGGAGGCACATGCGGTCGCCTCGAATATCTGAATGACGATTTCTGGGGGAAGGTCAGGAAAGACGGTTGTCGTCGACGATGAATCCATGGGAACCGAAGGACGACGAGTACTGAATGTGAGCAAGCGACAATAGGCGAAATTGGTGGTCCTGGCAGGAAGGAAATGTTGCCGCAGCGTCCTCTGGAAGGAGCAAATACGAGTCCTGCTGAGAAGCTATGTCACGTAGGTGAGCATTCCAAGCGGCGCTCGGTGCAGCGAGGAGGACGTCTTGCAGGTAGCGGTCTCTGGGAGAGCGGTAGGTGACAAGCTCACGATCTTATAACCCCAGAGAATGCTCGAGCCATCGGCCTGTCGCCGCAATCGGCCCTGATTGTCTCAATCTAACCTCACCCCGCACAAGCCACTCCGCATCGTGTCCTGAGCGTCGACGGTTCGCGTAGCCAGAAAATGGAGTGCCATAGTGACGCCGGAGTCGCCGCGATCCGTGGTCGGCGTCATGCATTGTCCCGGCGGTCAAGCGGTGCAACCGTGGCGCACGATGGTGGCGACTTCTCGACGCAATTGATGGAATAGACGTGGTGACGAGAGACTTCCTGACGGCGACAGGAACAGGTAATTTCGAGCTCTACGTAGAGAGGCAAAGGAATGCCAGAGATGCATCGTCGTGACTCCAAGTGAGATAGACGCTCAGCGAAGAATCC
This sequence comes from Trametes cingulata, assembly GCA_022385765.1. NCBI lineage: Eukaryota > Fungi > Basidiomycota > Agaricomycetes > Polyporales > Polyporaceae > Trametes > Trametes cingulata. The sequence goes on from MU278009.1 coordinate 66,908, forward strand.
CGCCATTGACCGATTTGGTATGTCGCATCCCAACACCTGTGTAAGCGCCCATATTCGGTTAGATAGGCCTGGACCGAGATTCTGGTGCCACATCTACACGCACTGCAGTCCGGCCGAAACTCAGTACTCATCGACCGTTCCTCGAGTTGCTTGCAGTTGCTGCGCAGCTGCCATCTCATCTCTTTTCAGAATACACTTCTACGGGCTTGAAGCTTGCGCACACACTTCCTTCACTCCATACCGCACAGCGCGATGGCAGATTTCGGCAACCCCGTGTACGATGCCTTCGACATTGACCTCGTTATGAAAGTGCTCGCGCACACAGCCTTCAGTGAGTACCAGAGACATCCACTGACGACAAGGCGACTGATTCACGTCCTCGCAGGCCCCTTCTTCACATTCTTTATCCCTGTGTTCTACTATTTCCAAGGGGCACGCTGGCCGCAGCCCATCATTGTCATTCCGGCACTCTACAATGTCGCTATATCCGCGTTCTGTACGTGCGCAGGCTATAAAGCATGGCCAGTTGCTCAATGATGATCCTCAGGGTTCTTCAAGTGGTATTCGCGACTGTATCGCAACCAGGGCAGCCTCCTCTTCGGTCCTCGTCGACTAGATTGGGGCGAGCAGCTCGTGGTGATCACTGGAGGTCCGTCCTCACACCCAGCCATGTCGTTTCTGCCTTTTGACGCATGGCACGCACGTGTAGGCTCCTCTGGACTCGGCGAGCTCATCGCAAACACCTTGGCTGTACGCAACGTCAGTGTGGTCGTTCTCGACGTCAAGCCCATAGTCACCGAGAACTGTGAGCTGGACTCCGTAAGGTGTTCTCGGTAGATATTGATGCATTGACTCGACAGACAACATTACGTACTACAAGTGCGACGTTTCCAAATGGGAAGAAGTCGAGGCGGTATCAAAGCAGATCGTGGAGGAGGTAGGCTCACTCGACACAGAGAATCATTGTAATTACTCATACAATGTGCAGCTTGGGCACCCCACGATGCTCATCAACAACGCTGGCGTGGTGCAAGGCAAGGCATTGCTTGACCTGAGCCCCGAAGACATTCAGCAGTATGTTCCCGATTCTTATGATATGAGATGTTGAGCATATCAACCCTGCACGAACAGAACCTTCGCAGTCAACACGCTCGCTCACTTTTGGACGCTGAAGGCTTTCCTCCCTGAGATGATCAAGCAAAAGACGGGTCATATCGTGAGTACTTTACCAGGTTGCCTCGTCGGCTGCGTCTGATTAGTAGCTTAGATCAACGTGTCTTCGGTGGCCGGTATGGTTGGAATGGCGCGCCTGAGTAAGTGTCCGGGAAGGTATCCTCCAAAGCTGCTTGCTCAAACGTGTACGCGACAGCCGATTACGGCGCCTCCAAGGCAGCACTCATCACCCTCCATGAATCGCTCCGATACGAGCTCGACCACGTTTACAAGACCCCAGAGGTCCGGACGACTCTTGTCATCGCCGGACACATCATGACGCCCATGTTCTCGTCCGCGCGTCACCCCAACTCCTTCCTGTACAAGTTCTTCTTCCCGAGCTTGGCGCCGGTAGACGTGGCGAAGGCGGTCATCGCTGCCTTGGACGAGCGGCATTCGCGCGTCCTGTACATGCCGTTTTACGCTCACTTTGTTCCTCTGCTGCACATGTTCCCGAGCTTCCTGCGAGACTTCGCGCAGTGGGTAAGCGCCGTGATGTCATGCTCTCCTTGAGCTCTTGCTGACATGTCCATAGATCACTGGTTGCGACTATGCTTTGGAGAACTTCGTGAAGGTTTCCGGCAGAAGGCCCGAGGAAGGTCCTGCGCCGGCGGTCACCCAGCGGGACAGGAGTGACTAAAGTGTCTGCCTGTTGAAGTAAAATACGGGTAGCCTCAGGGCTCACTTGTACGTGCGGGATGCTATCATATTGGGTTAATTTATCGCTTCTTGTCCTCTTCTGATCTCCTCAGGCTGGGAATATGTGGGTTGCGCACCTAATGCTCGTCTTGGAGGCATGAACTCACACTGAGATCTATCCTGTCACACCTCCAATGGTAACCGCACGCAGCCCTAGACCCCATGTTGACTTGTTGCCGCTGTGTGGCTGACGAGGCGTCTCAGCTGGCAGGGACGCCTCTTGACAGCCGCTCGTCACATTTCAGACCTCTTCACACAGACCATATACAGGACAGGGCGGTTCGTGTTCGACTTAGCTTGCTCTTCCTGCTCCTCCCACCAGCTTCCCTCTGCGATACACCCTCCCATCTTCATGTTCACCAGAGCTCTCACCCGTAACTTCTTCTTTCGGCGCGGCCAGCGAGGCGAAGCAGCTGCGAAGCAACAGAAAGCCACCTTGCGGTCACGATCGCGGTCGACTTCGCCGGAACCGCAGGAGGCCAAGAACGTCTTGCGGCCTAGCTCCCAGAATGTTGCTGCTATAGACCACCACGAGCAGCCGGGCCTGCCTCCGGACGATAGCAAGGAGATTGCCTCGAAGGCGTCGAGCGAGAGTGTAAGGATGGTTATGCGAGACGTCAGGCTATATGCTGACACCAGCTTGTATCCAGCTGGACGAGGATGCCAGCGGGCAGGACGAGAACTACCCTGTCGTGTTCCAGCCATACGTCGACCCGAGCAGGCAGACCGAGGTCGCCTTGGACAGCTTCGACCAGTCCATCCTCTCCGAGAGCTATGAATCCCCATCGGACCCTGTCGCACAAGATGTGAGCGGATCCTTCGTCCTTGTCGACTGCTCTGACGCGGGAATGAAGCACATGGACGAGGATCCAGATGAGGTATTCGGCACGCCCGAACTAGGCGCTGAACCTGACCAGGGGTCAATGGCTGGCACCATCGTGAGTTCTACTCGACGTCCTTGGGGATTGTAATTGACAATCAGGTACTGTAGTCGACCATGTCCGACATACGCTTTGCTCCTCCCAGCCCGTCGCCGACGGTTGTACCTGCCGGAGAAAATGACGCGACGACCGATCTTGGCGAACCTCTTGCTTTGGACAACAGCTTCGGTCATACTGGGAGAGCAACCGTTCTCGAAGCTCAGCAGGAGCCCTTCCTGATAACAGCCAGATCATTGCACACCGGTTTGCTCTCTGACATCACCGAGGCGGAAGAGCCATGTACTCCCGATGTTTCCTCGAGAGCCGCTGAAGGAGGCTCTACGGCACCCGCAGCTACACGAGAGGCCGAGGTAGACAAAGGCGCGCTGTCATTCTCTTCGTTTGGGTCTTCGTACGCCAGCGCACCGTCAACGGACACGTCATTCGTCCTGACCGAATCTGGTCAGCCGACTTCAGCAACGCCGGCGCGCCTCGAGGAAGTCATGCAAGATATTCAAGCAGAGGCGGGGCTCCCGCAGACTCCCAGCGAGACTAGCACGAATGGCGATCCTGTCCACCTCCACCCGACGCTTCTCGCATCGTTGTCCTCCTCAGTCACGCCCACTGGCACCGAAGCAGCCGCGATGGTTCCACCTGTCAGTATCAAGGCAGTCGAAGAGCAGCATTGCGTCCGATCTTCCGACACATCAACGACCCCTACGAGGAATGTCGTGAGGGACGACGTCGCGATAGCTGGCGACAAGAGTACTACGAATCTCTCTGAGATTCCTGCTCCGAGTACTTATGCGGATGCTATGAACGTGAGCGGATGCGCCTCCAGCCCCTCTCTTTCATTCGGTCTCCTGGTTCCTGACACTCACTGATGCGATGTAACCTAGCTCGCGTTGCAGTATCCGGAAATGTCGTCGAAGTTGCTGACGGAACCTCTCGCATCTGCGTCTCCTTCGAAGTGCCCTACGCCCGCGAGGACCGCCAGCCCAGGTCATGGTGCGAAAAAGACATCGGACACCAAAGCCAAGAACCCCGCTCCCGTGCACACCTCAGAGCGACCGAATTGGGCGGTGGCCCCAGACGAACCAAAGGCGTCTCCCAGATCTCAGCTTTCCGATCGTCATACAGCCTCTAGCCACCGCGGCAAACGAGGGAATCAGCGTAGCAAACTAGGATCGAACGCCAGCAAGACCCCACCTGCGACCACCCCGAACCCCATGGCACAATCTCCGGTCAAGAAGCGCCCCCAACGGCAACAATCTCCTGAGAAACGCTCTGCCGACGAGCGTCTCACCGCGGACAAGCCGTCCGCTCGCGACCTCCGGAAGGAGAAAGCAGAGCCTTGGATCGATCGGGTCAATTCATGGGTAGAACACACCTCGAGCACCGCTCAGACGTCTCCGAGCAGGCAGAACACGCCAGCAGCTTCGTCTGGGACGTCACCTTCCCCTGCTGCACCAATTGCTAGGGAAGCATCGGACAACTGTCAGACGAATGCTATGTCCCGTCCTAGTACGGCTTATACGTCGCCGCTCAACCCCCATGCCCCCGTCTGGGAATTCAAACCTCGTCAGCGAGCAGCCACTACGGGTCAGACGCACGCGCAATCTTCCACTCCCAACGCTCTGTCAGCTGTCGAGACGCCCGCGTCCAACGTATCCCAGACCCCGCTGGATCAAAGGCTGGCTCAAAATGCGGAGACAGACTTGCAACTCTTTCGGGAGATGCTCCGTGAGTGCGGTCTTATGCAAGGGAGGCCTACGTCTGGGTCTCTGGGTCAGCAGCGTTCTATCTGGGGGCCCCCACTGGGTCCCCAGACGACACCGCCTGTGGCCGCGGGGCAGAGCGCTGCGACGCAGGCTGGTCTCGCTGTCCAGAACGCCATACAACTCCATCTGAAAGCAACCGGGAACACCATGTTCGCAACCCGTCAGCGTACGCAGACGCACAACCCTCTAGGCCAGCAAGGCTCCTGGCAAAGCACCTCGAATCCCCCGGATATTCCTAGCTTCGATCAACACCTCGGCGCAAACGTGGCCCACACTCAGAGCGTTCTGCCCACCGTCCGCTACCCGCCTGCCCCCACGCCAAGCCCCACTCAGTTGCCCAGGATGGGTTCGGCTGCTACATTGGGTGCGTCATCTACGAGCATGAACGCCCCTCGGCTGCTGTACGCCACCGGCCCTCCGAAGGCTGTCGCCCTTCCTGCGACCCAGGCATCACACGGTTCCACTCCCGTCCACGTTGGCAGACACCCTGGCAGCACCCCGTCTGCCTCCCCCATCCAGCCTCCGGGCAGTGGACGCGCACGGCCGCCTCCTGCCACCTCCGCGACGACAGCCCCGCCGGCAAGGTTCTACGGCATCGAAACCCCCCGAGTAGTCTTCGATAAGCACGGCTGGACCGTGAACCATTCTTGAAGTTCTCGGACTCCTTCGCAGAGCTGTCTGTTCCTGTCGACATGTCCTCCTGTGTATAATGTTTCATGACTGCCGTGATGATCCCAGTTCGCATGTCTCGCAGACCCTCGTAGCGATATCCCCATCCCTCAAGCATACCATGTAGTGTGTCTCTGTCTAGGTGTAGAGCATCGTATACGTACTGTAATTCCAGCTATTCCAGATGGCCTGCGTTATATCTCCACCTTTTTCATAATACATATTGTCAATCAGTATACTCTACACCTACGTACATTACAAGAGCCAGATAATCAACTCAGCCTTCAGTTGAGAACTTCAGACCTTGATTTCGCTAGCAAGCTTTTCAATCAGCTTCTGCAGCCTGTTCGCCTCATATTGAGCCATTGTCGCGTTCTTCTCGATAGTGAACGCTTCAGTGAGCGCAGGGAAGGTAGTGGCACCATAGCCTACGCGAGGCACGTTAGTGCGGTATCAGAAGGAACTTGTCCGGATCGCACTCACCAAGCCACTTGCCAGGAGCGACATCGAGGTTACGGTACCACTCGCGGTCCTTGATACCGTCCTCGTGGATGAAGCCGCGCTCGAAAGCCTTCAGTTTCTTGTTCACCTCACGCACGCGCTTCGCGGCCTTCTTGAACTTCTTCATGGGGAAGCTAGGCTTCTTGCCCTTGCGGAAGATCTCCACCTCCCCATGCTCGCGATGCTCCTTCACCCACGCGGGCGCACGACCCACGTGCGGCTTGAACGGCAGAAGACCGGTCCTCCCGTTCTTCATCGCCGAGCACTCGAACGCTTTCTCTGAGTGCACGGGGTTGTTCGCGAGGGCAGCGGCGCGTTCGTGGTGCGCACATTCCTTGCCTATCAGCTTCCTCAGCTTGCAGAAGGCGCGGCGCAGCTTGCGCCGGATGATGTGGCGCACGGCGAGCCTGCGCAGCAGTTTCTTCAGCTTCTTTTCGGCCTTGGCCTTCTCGCGGTCAAGCTTGTGGCTGGCCTTCTGTAGAGAGCGAATAGCGCTGCGCAGGCCACTGAAGTCGACGTCGAGGGAGGTAGTGGAGGCGATGGACTCCACCCTGTGAGGTAGCACGATGAGCAAGAGCTCTGTAAGTGAGGCAGGAAGAGACTGACCTGTCGAGGTAATGCTCAAGCTCGAGAGCGTGGTGAGTGGTGTTGATGGGGAGTACAATCGCATCCGCGAGGCGGACGGTCTGCAAACCCAGATGCTTCGCGATAGCGACCTACAATCAGAAGACGCGTACAAGGTCAGACCGCTACACAGACACGATGGGTCATCAATGATTCCTACATGGCGACCGAAACCCGGGTCTCCGTAGATCTCCATCCAGCGCTCGGAGTCGAACACCGAGTGGTAGTGATAGACCGGATCCTGGAGCGTCGACTGGAACCCGATGTTGTTGGAGGCAACCTACACAGATGCATCGTGAGCGAGTGAAGAGATGACATGTGCAAGTGAGGAAATGACTACTGACACCAGCCCGCTGCACGAACACCGTGAAGTCGCTGCCCGAACCCAGCAAGCCGACGCCAGTACTGTCGGCAGCAGCGTTAACTTGTGACTCCTCGTACACCGCAAGCGCCTCCGCATCAATCTGATCTCCCGTGAGGATACCGCTGTCTTTCGTAGCGTCCCAGAGTGTCTTGCCGGGCTTGGTTGGGTGCTCAATCTCCTCGGCGATGCCCCGAACGAAGTGCGCGAGCGAGGGAGTGGCCAGCGCGCGGAAGCGAGACCCAGAGACCGAAGAGTCTGAGTTCGCTAGAAGTCAGCACTGGTTGGCGTCGAGATGCGGTGTACGCACCGAGGTTGAAGTACGCGACGACGTGCTCGTCAATCCAGTCTGCGAAGTCTTCGCCCCATTCGGTACTGCCGATCAGCCCATACTCTTCGGCGTCCCAGCTGGCAATGACGATGGTGCGCAAGGGCGTCCAGCCATTCCTCACAAGCTCACCAAGGCCCCGTATGACCTCGTGAATGGAAGCCGTACCGGAAGACGGGTCGGACGCGCCCATGACCCAAGCTGTGCTCTAGGTCAGCCAGCCATACAGCTCTTACTCACAACAAAACGTACCATCGCGGTGGTTACCAATGACCACGACCTCGTCTTTGATGTGTCCTGGGATGACTCCCATGGTGTTCCAGATGGGAATAACCTTGTCGTCCACTAATGTGCAGTCAGCATCGGCGAGGCTGATATTCCTCCGATGTGCTCACCATTGTTTACGAGCTCAATGGTGCGGTTCGCACCACCTTCCTTGATCTCTTCCAGCAGGACCTGCGCGTTTGCCCACGAGAGAGGAAGACTTGGGATGGAGGGAATGTTCGTCCCGTTCGTGCGGGTGCTGTTCTCATACGAGGGGTAGCCAGGGGTGGTTGGGTCGCTGTTGGAGCAGGCTCGTGTCAAAATCATACTTGTCGCCGGGCAGAAGTGGTACCTACCCAGGGTAGATGGACAAGAACTGAGTGCTACCTCTCTGGACCGACTTCGGGTTGCGAGCAGGACCGTACGGATATCTGGATGCCCAGTCAGCGTATGCATTGAAGATGTGCGCTTGAACTTACGGAGCGTAGCCATTCTCCGAAGTCACAGTACCATCATCACGAGGGTCAGAGTAGATGAGGCAAGCAACAGCTCCATGCTCCTGGGCACCTTTGACCTGTATGACGCCTTCAGTTCCTGGTCCCAATGCGACGAGACGCTGCTGTGTAGAGAATCCACCTTAAGCCCGCGGAAGATGCCACCGTAGCGCGTTATGACAATGGTGCCATTGAGGTTTACCCCTGCAGCGACATGAGCGACTGGAGGCTTCCGTCCGCTGAAGATGCCACCTACCCTTCTCAACGAGTTCGTCGAAGTCCTCCTTCCTGCCATAGTTGGCGTACACCAATTTGCCCTTCGCGCTCCCACCGCGGCTGAGCCCATGCCAAGTGGTGACGGCATCGTAGTACTTCCCGGCCTCGGGATCCTGATCATCTGCAACCTCTTCGAGTTCCGCGGTCCATGCGGCGTCCCCGTCTTCGTCCAAGATCTTCAGACTGTGGTCGAGCGGCGTGTTCATGACCGGGTAGTACGTGTCGATCCATGCGGTTGGGGCCTTGAGCTTCGTGATGCCGAGGGTGGCATTGCGCGACTCGGGCGTGCCAGCGGAGTAGATGGGCAGGGAGGCAGGAGCGGCAACGCCCAACTCAGTCTGGAGAAGCTTCAGGAAGTCTTTAGCAGTCTCAAAGTCGCCGGGAGTGCCCGCCATATGCGGCTTGGTCGCGTACTGGCGCGAGGCGGCGATGGCGCTGTCTGCATTGGGTACGCTCCTGCAATATACTGGTCAGCAAGCCGGCACTTTGACAGCGAATGTATACTTACAAGAACTTCTGCTCAGCCTTCTTTCCAAAGAGCACCTTGCGGTGGCGGTGAGGGTGTCCGTCCGGGGTGTCCGAGAACGCGCTCGCCAGCCACTGCGCCTGGTGCCGCTCAATCACAGCATCGACATCCCCCTTCAACCAGTTCCGCATAGACACCCAGCACCACGCCAACACCGCCAGCTTCAGCACGAACGTCAGCCATCTCGGCACACGACGCGCGCGGGGCCGTGGTGCGGCGGCGGCAGCGGGCGGAGGTATCTCGTCAACCGGCTCGCTCTTGATGAACGGCTGCTTTTTATCGAGGTCGGCCATGGGGGCTCTCTCGTCGCTGGGGATGATGGTGGTTCAGGACAAGGCGCGAGTCATGGAGCTATCGGGGCGTTCGTCGGTGGACAGACGCACGAGAAGCACGCGATTTGGAGGGTTTCGTGAGAACGGGAGACTGTGCCGCTAGCGTACGTACTGCGCTCCCGATATAGCACGTCTTGTCCAGGCACACACGAGATATGACACGACTTGTCACCGTCGTGAACTGTTGGCTGGTCCAGACAAGCCTCAAGCCTCGGTGTATGTACACGAGGAACCGTGGACGGGGTGTCCTGGCAGTGCCGCAGTGAATGTGGCTGAAATGCGAGCTGCGCACTTCGATGATGTCAAGCCGCGTGGTCAGAAAGTAGGTTAGGCGCCCGCAGTAATCTCTTACACATTGAATATTGAATATTGAAGGAGGAAAGCAGGATTATCTGGACACCCTTCGAACATGTCGTGGACTTCCAACTATCTTTGCGTGATGCGTCTACTTTAGTATACAGCGCACGGCAAGCCGACCAAGTCCATACACCTAACGCCGTGTCTTCAGTTGACTTCCTGTTCCCATTCCTTCCTTGAATCTGATTGATTCCCTCTAATCGACTCGGACGTTCGACTACTTCTTCGCGAGGACGAGGCACACCCGCGAGGGGATATAGACCTGTACCGTTTGCCCGCTCAGAGACTCCGTCCTCTCTCCGCCACCAGACGCGCTACTTACCTGCGTGTAGTTCTTCCTTCCGTTCCACTCCATCGGCGTGGTGAAGTACGACCCGCCGGGCAGCACGTTCTCGAACCCGCCGAAGCGCTTCTCGTCGCTGCTCAGCACGACCGTGTACTCGCCGGGTTCCTCAACGCCGACGCGGTAGTCCGTAAACGACTGCGTCGGGTGGAAGTTGAAGATGAAGAGCAGCCCCGCGCGCTCGTACACGATCATCTTGTCGACCTCGTGCTTGAGCGAGACGTATGCGGGCTCGGCGCGCAGCCAGCCGTACTTGTCCTCGGTGTGGTTCATCGCCTTGTCGAACTCGTTCAGGTACTTGTAACGCAGGAGGTGATCATCCACGAGGTTCCACTGCCGGCGCGCATGCTGGAAGGAGTTGTTGTTGCCTGCGCGAGGGAAGTCCAACCACTGTAATGCCGTGTGAGCAGCAGTCCACGGAGTAACATTGAATACACGTACCTCAGGGTGACCAAACTCGTTGCCCTCGAAGTTCAGGTAGCCTTCACCGCCCAGGGAGTGAACAAGCAGCCTGGGGACGCTTTAGCTCAGAAGCAAAGCGACTATAGACAAGCAACACACGTACCTGATCATCTTATGCAGCGCGATACCTCTCGCAATCACAGGCGTATACTCCGTCAAGTCGGACATGTTCGTGTACATCTCCTTGTCCATGAGCCAGAACGCGAGCGTCTTGTCGCCCACGAGCGCCTGGTCGTGGCTCTCCGCGTACGCGATGCTCTTCTCGCCGTAGCGGCGGTTCGTGAGCGTGTGCACGATGTTGCCCATGTCCCACTCGTCGTCGCGCTTGTGCTTGAGCAGCTTGATCCACATGTCCGGGATCGCCATCGACAGCCGGTAGTCGAATCCGACGCCGCCCTTGGGCACGGGCACGCAGAGGAGCGGCATGCCGGACACATCCTCGGCGATGGTGATGCACTCTGGGTAGAGCGTGTGCATCGCGTCGTTCGCCTGTGCCGTCTGATCAGTGACGGACTACAGCGCAAGGCCGCATGCACTCACCAGCATGAGGTAGACGATAGCCTCCAGGTCCGCGGAGTCACCGAAGTATTCGTGGTAGCCTCCAGAGAAGCCGGTGCCGATACCGTGGTGGTGGTACATCATGCTCGTCACACCGTCGAACCGGAAGCCGTCGAATTGGTACTCCTCCATCCAGAAGCGCAGGTTGCTCATAAGGAATCGAAGAACCTCATGGTGCCCGTAATTGAAGAGACGGCTGTCCCAGAGCTCGTGCCTGCCGCGAGCGCCCTCATGGAAGTAGAGGTGGTCGGTTCCGTCGAAGAGGTTCAGGCCGTCCAGGACGTTCTTGCATGCATGGGAGTGCACGATATCCAGGAGCACGGTTATGCCCATTCCATGCGCAGTGTCGATCAGCTCCTTCAGCTCCTCAGGAGTGCCATAGCGGGAGCTTGCAGCGAAGAAGCTCGTCACCTGGTAACCGAACGCTACACAACACGACCGTCAGTGTCTCGGATGGATGATGGGCCCAAAAATGACTACTTACAAGCATAGTAGGCATGCTCCATGATAGCCATGAGTTGGATTGTGTTGTAGCCGAGATCCCTAATGCGCGGCAAGACGTTCTGGGTGAACTCCTTGTAGGTGCCGACGCGGTGCTCGCTCGTCGAGATACCGACGTGAGCCTCATAGATGCGCAGGCTCTTCGGCTGGGGAGGACGCTTGTTCTTGAACTTGTACACCATATCCACCGGCGGGTTCCAGAATCGTGCATCATAGACAGGAGACACGCTCAGGTCTTGGGTAACGCGCCTGATCCATGCAGGAATGCGCTCGATGCGCTCTCCAGACTGCAGGATCATGGAGATCTGGGCGCATGTAAGAGACATGCAGTTTTGGAGATTGTAGCTCGACGTACCTTGATCTTGGAGTCGTGCGGGATAGCGCAAACTCCGGGCCTTTGGGGAGGAATGGTGATCTCCCAAACACCATACTGATCCTTCGTCATAGGATGTGAGATCCTATTCCAGTTGTCTACGGCAAGCAATGTGAGACCCGAGGCGCATACGTGGTAGCAAGATGCGATACATACTGAACTCGCCGATGAGGACGGCTTCCTTCGCGTTGGGGGCCCACTCGCGGTAGGTAACGGTTCCATCGGGCCCAACGTTGAGACCGAACTTCTCGTATCCCTTGGTGAACTTTTCGTATCCACCCTCTATCTCGTCTATGGTATCCTTCCACTTCCTGAACAGATCGTGACGGCGGACGATCTCATCAACGTTGTGCTCGAGCCAGGGATCGACGGCAAGGACAGTCTTCGGGTCAAGGGGTGCGGTGGGCATCGTGATGGTCAAGAGAAAGAGCAAGAAACAAGGAGCGGGGGCAGTCAGAGAAGAGAGATGATGAGGTCGAGATGGGGAGAGGGTGGAGAGGGCCGGTAGAGGTGCGCTGGAGTCTGGAGTGTTCGCCCACCTCACCCAAGGCCCGAGCCCAAATGCGGGGACGCGTCTCTGCTCTTTCCCTGCCCCAAGACGTCACCGCATCACGTGGACGTACCTTCCCCAGATCTTCGGATCTCAGATCTGGCTGCTTCCTCGGCACATCTCCGGCGCATTCGTGGAGGACAGCAGCGCGAGCGGACGCAGCAGCTGCACCTCTTCCTTCTGCTCTCTCACCAACTCACCGAACCTCGCTGATGCTGCCGAGTTGGTAGAGAATACTGCATACAATACACTATGTCTGGAAGGGCCCGCGAACCGTCGAAGACGAGCCTCTCCGCCGTCGCAGCAACCAGAGCGGGCGCAATCCTCGTTCTCGCCGGTCTTTCGCTCGTTGCGTACGAGTACAGACGCGCTCTTGAACCGCTCTATGGCTCGGCTCCAACTAATCTACATCTGACGAAAATTGTCTGGGCCTCAAGTATACTTGGCAGCTTCGCCCCGTCCATCCCAATCTCACGCGCTACGCTCGCACTATCGCTCCTGCTGTATGCGCTACCGCATACTTCATACTGGGTTGCTGTGTACACGGGGCGGCTGGGTGACCCAGTATGGGGTCCTATCGCGACACACCTGATAGTGCTTCTCCCTATATTGTCTCTGGGAGTGGCTATAGTCAAGGCATTGCAGGTATGCCCGTCTCAACACCCGATACCGCTGTATACCTATCTTCATTCTGTATGACAGGAAGCGCCTTACTCCAAAGAGGACCTCAATGCACCGCAATCCTCCATGACCCTTCCCGTATGCGCCACTGCCATTAACGCACTTCAAGGCCTGTGGCCCGCGGTCCCATTCCTTGCTACACAGTCCGAGAACCAGATTGTGAGCATTGTGGCGAATTAACTCGGTCAGAGCTCATGCTGTCGTTATCACAGTTCCTGCAGTTAGGGACTGCATGCGCATCACTTTGGGCTCTTGAACCTTTCCTGCCGACTATTCGCCCGCCGCCCCCACCAGCCGTCCAGGCTCCCGAGCCAGCAGCTGCACCGCCTACCCCGTCGGCCAAGGGCAATAGGCGTAAGAAGGGTACGCCGGAAAAGGCGGCACCCACTGCCCCTGCGGCACCTCCACCTCCACCTGCGAAGGAAGAGAAAGGCGGTAGCAAACTGCGTATCGCGCTTCTGCCTCTTTTCCCCCTTTTGACCACGACGATCATCCGGCCGCCGACCCTTCCCAAGCCTCTTCCAGAGCCTTATACCCATCCGTCCTACCCGCTCCAGATCCTTTCTTCAGTCCAGTCGGCGTACTCCGGCGTAGTAGTGGTCGGCCAATCCCTGGCCTCTTCCGGCGAACCCGGCCACATGGATCATCTGCGCTATCTCCGCGCTGGCCATTCTCTCCTTGGGGGAGTCTGGGTTGGTGCGCGGGCACAGGCGGAGGACCCGAGCATGCTGTTGAAGGACGAAGCTGGCGAGACCCTCGGCGACTCGATATACAGCGCGTTCGTTCTGCAGGAAGCCGCGCGCCTGGTGAAGAAGCCCGGGAACAAAGCACCAAAGAACGCGCTGATGATGTGCGTCGCCCGGACGGGCATGAACCTACTCTGTCTCCAAACATGGCACTGACAGTAGGTTTCCTTGCATAGCGGCCTCGGAACGGGAATCGCGGCGACGTCGTTTGTCAGACACAACCTTGACACGACGATCATCGAGATTGATCCTGCCGTGTATGACGCTGCGCACCGATTCTTCGGGCTGCCGACCCCTGGGCCCGACAGGCTATTCCTGCAGGATGCTCGAGGTTGGGTACGGAACCGGAGTGCGAGCCTCACTGGATCGTCCACCGAGACCGCCGAGGGCAAAGATGCAAGCTTGGCTTCTCCGGAGTTGTACGACATTGTCGTACATGACTGCTTCTCGGGCGGGGGCGTGCCTAGCCATCTGTACACACAAGAGTTCTGGACCGACCTAAAGAACATCGTGAGCCCTGACGGCGTCGTCGCAGTGGTATGTCGAAAGCTCGTGTTGCGAGCGGATCTGTCTCTGACCCGTACCCCGTTCAGAACTTTGCTGGTATCCTGGAAAATTCTTCGGGCAAGGCGATCGTGAGCACACTACAGGCCGCGTTCCCGCGATGCCGCGCGTTCTACGACTCCCTGGAGCCCTCACACAACCTCACATCCGAGTTCCTCAACTGGGTGAGTCGTGCAACAGCATGTGCTGCATTCACGGTCTGACAACACCACATTTCAGGTATTCTTCTGCACACTGTCCTCGGAACCACTTGAGTTCCGCAGGCCGGTCAACGCAGACTACCTCGGCTCGTACCTCCGCCGCCACGTGTTCTCCCACCTGCACGAGCGCGAGGCGAATGTCTCCGCCGTTGTTGCAGAGATACCCCAGGATGAGCGTGAGCGTTACGTGCTGAAGGATGCGGCAAACCCGCTCGGGGAGTGGCAGGAGAAGGAGGCGGTGGGGCATTGGAAGATCATGCGCGGGGTGCTACCTGACGTCTTCTGGGAGACGTACTGAGCATGACTGAGATTGTCTCCAAGCACTGTACCTGTACCTACATACCAACGCTTGTGCGTATCTGCACCACGAAGGCTCTCCGTGTCTGCATTGCTGCATCACATGACCCGACGCGTCTGCGCGCCTGGGACGCGTTGCGTGCCGAATTGGGGAGCCGTTGCAACCGCCACCTGCCCCCGTCCTTCTCCCGGTCTCGCTCCAGCTACCGTGCACACACAAAGAACCTCTTTCTCTGCCCCCCATCGTCTGGCCCCTGCCATGTCCTCCCCACGACCCATCTCCATCTCCAACAACTCCCCAGGTCGCCCGTCCCCGCTCTCGCGCCCCCACTGGCCCTGGTCGACATACACGCACCGCTCGTCGTCGTCTTCGATCACTGGTTCAATACACTCGTCGAGCAGCTCCGTGCACAGCTCGAACACGTGGGACTCGAGGGCGTCCACCTCTGCGTCGAGCCCAAGCACAGTGGTGATGCCTGCGGCGGGACCGAGCTCGTCTACTTCGCATAGAATGGCTGGGGTGAGTAGTCAGAATGCCATGGCTGAGGAGACCACTACGAGACAATGGAACTTTCATGTGAGTGGCGCGCATTCCTAAGGGTGTGTATGTCTCCGGGACTGAGTGGCCTGCTTGTCTGAAAGGCATTCGAATGGGTTGTCCGCAATGTGAGCAGGTTGAGAGACCACATCGAGAACCAGAGCACTGCGGAGGGTGATGAAGACCCTGACGACGAAGAGTTTGAGATTCTGAAAGAGTATCCCGAACTGGGAGACGGCAAGTTCAAGTTAGAGATCAGTGCGTCAAAGACATACGTTTGCTGTGGCGCGAATATAAGAACTGACATGTCCCGTTTGTAGCGAGGACGACAGGTACCGAGCCCGCGGATGCTGAGGGGTCATCCGTCCCCGTCGTACGTACAGAGCCGCCGCGGCTTTGTCTGCACATCACTTGCCTCCCAATCGCGTATGCGCATCCTGACTATGAGACCTCCGCGTCCATGTTCGCGGCAATCAAATGTCAGGACGATCGTATAGGTGAACGCGGCGCCCGCGCAGAATGGGTGTGGGAGAACTGGCAGAGCAACTGGGTTTTCGGCCAGGATCGCGAAGTGTGGGGTTTGTGCCTTTGCCACAGCACGTTTGGCTCTACTCTTGTGCTAACAAGTGGTCGGATGTTCAGATTGCGTGCTTCCGCCTCTCTCCACTTTGCTGGAGAATCCGAGGATCAAGGAGACCGACTCCTTCGTTATATGCGTGCAGATGCACTCGCCGGTCGGGCCTTTCTATCCGCAGCAGCCATCTGCGTACTATGTTCCTCGAGAATTGTTAGAGGGTCTCGAGGCTTCTCTTGACAATCCCAGTAGGTTTCGCAAATAGCCCACGTCAGTATATTCTGACGTCGTCGTCGACAGACACTGGAGATGTGCAGTTCGTGTGCCTGGAAAGGACGACCCAACAAGACTTTGACTCGTCCAACTCACTCTCCCCGGGAATACCAACCAGCCCCCGGTCAACCTCTTCACAGTCCTCGTCCACCTCTCAAACCCTCGCCCGTAAGCGTATCATCTACGCGCACTCCGACATCCTCATCCGGCGCTCCGAGTACTTTGCGACCATGCTCAGCTCCTCCTTCGCCGAGAACGCGAGCACGCTCCTGCCCGGCGAGCGCAAGGTGTACACTATCGTCGTCGAGGAAGCGGACTTCGTAACGATCTACTGGCTACTCAAATGGGTCTACGCGAACTGGCTTCTCTTCCGCAAGGACGACGACCCACGCCAGGCCGTCGACGGCGTCGGCGCCGGCTGGAGCGCGCGTGACTTCGGCAGCCCCGGCGTCGCGGACGAGTGGGAGTGGAAGGTGTTCCACAAGGGCGGCGCGCAGGCAGACGCGCATAGTGGCGCAATGAGCGACGCACGCAGTGTCACCAGTGGAGGAAGCGGCAGGTCCACGGGCGAGGTCATGCGCGAGAAACCGAAGCCCGTCCCGCCTGTCCCGGTCACCCCTGGCATGCGTGCGAGCCATTCGGGCAGCGGCTCGGGCTCGTCGAAGACCACCCATGCGTCACCGTCGTCCTCGAGACAGCCACCTCCGCCAGCTCGCAGATCATCTCATGGACCATCGGGGAACGCGTCAGGATTGACGGTCTCCATGGCGAACCCGCCCACGTCTCCGTCCACCAGCAGGAGCATCAAAGCCGCCCCAGTCCCGGTCCCGGTCCCGGTCTCGCCCTCCGCCTCGCACTTCCCGCACGGCGCGCACAAGCAGCGGCAGCGTGCGCCCCCGGGCCCAGCGTCGACTGCGGATCCGCACCCCCACCCAACGCCCCCGCCGCCTCCCGCAAGCGCGCTGTCGATGTACCAAGTGGCGCATCGGTATGGTATGCCAGGGCTCGGCGCGCTCGCGCTGGAGCATATCGTGGCGACGATCACCCCGCGGTCAAGCTTTGCCATGCTGCTCGCATCCGCGTCGTGGGACGAGCTGCATACGCTCATCGAGGTGGGTTTCTTCTATTGGAGTTCTTGTATGCGGCGATATTAACTAATTGTACGTTGTAGGACTACGTCGTGGAGAAGTGGGATGAGGTGTCCGTGTCGGACGAGTTTGAGCAGTGCTGCCAGGAGGTGGCCAGTGGAGAGTGAGTTCTCCTCTCTTCATACAGTATCCCCCTGTGGGGACCCCGTGCTAACGAGTGGCTTTGTGTAGGTGGGGACCGGAAGGAGGACGGACGTTGATGGCCCTCTTCAGGCGCCTGCGCTCGCCAAGTGCGATGGGTTTTTCGCGCAATTAGCTTGAGGCTGGATATGGGACTTGATCGTGTTGTATTATATGGATCCGGAGGGAGCATCCTGTACTTTAGTCTAGTCATTGTATATATATCGCAATAAGATCACCGGACATTTACGGGCGACATGCTGATGATTGGACACACTCCCTCACGGAGTCCCATCCAGCGGGTGTTGTCTCTTCCACAATCAAGCAAAATCCGGTACCATTGAAACAGTGGTCTAGAAGAGTGCGGTGTCGGCATCTATCGGCCTTGCACTAACTATCGTACACTCGGTTTCCAAGAATTTCAACATCGACACTGCGGACGCCAGCAACATGTATGCACCCGTCGGTGGCTTTCCGCGCCTTCCACAAGATGCCGTGCCGAGGGACTCAGCACCACCAGCCCGGGTCAGGGTAGTCCCAGATGCCGACCAAGTACTTGTCCCATAGTAGACCCTGCGGGTTGCTGGTATGAGTCCTGCCAGCTCGAGCAGCATGAAAACGAAACGGAGGACGCACCCGATGCTCGCAGCTGCCTGGATGTTCGAAGTGTACGCCCTTGATAGTAGCGGGCGTCGTGGCACACATCATGTTCGCGTCGTCGTCCTTGTTGACGCCGTAGAGGCGAGACTCGTAACGCTGCAGGCGGCGGTCAGCGGGGACGTCCTCTAGTACTGGGTCAACAAGTGTATACACGCACTCGGTAACCGGGTTTGCCTGGTGTACATCCCTGCGACGGATGAGATCAGTATGAACGTCTACGTAGCACGTCGGATTCATCGCCCCGGATACGTACCGTGCTTTCGAAGCTGCCCCAGCGCGTCATGCAACCTGGCTGGCCAAAGTCGACGTACCACGTTCCGACGATCTCACCTCGACCCTATGCACCAACGATCGTTAGTACGACCGGGATCCGAACGGCACATCCTGAGACCGAGACTGAGACGATACAAAGACTCACGTTGCGTTCGCACTTGAACTTGCTCATGTCGGTGAGGTTCGCCCCGTGCACGCTCACCGGCGGCATGTTGTAGCACACCTCGCGCCAGTTCAGGTCCGCAGGGAGGTCCCTCAGATACGCGTAGTACGTGCGCGTGCCGTACGAGTGGCAGTGCGCGTCGCCGTACGGCTCGGTCCAGTACACCCCCTGGCTCCTCCGCATGAGCTCCAGCCGGTGGCGGGCCTCTTCCTCCCGTTGCTGGGCCCACTCCGCGAGCTCCATATCGTGCTCGTCGCGCTCCCGCTCCCAGGTGTCGAGGAACGTTGCATGCTCAGCGCGCTCCCCCTTCCACGTCTCGAGCTCTTCCTGGTGAGCGCCCCGCTCGAGGTTCCATTTCCGTCTGAGCTCTGCCTTCTCCGCAGCGGGGACGTCGTTGAGGGGGCATCGGGCCAAGCCAGCGTTCTGTGCGAGAAAGAGGGCAAGAAAGAGGGCAAGTAGAATCGCGCCGACAGTCGCAAGGAGGATCTTGGCGCGGCCGATACGGGGCAAATTGGTCATTCCAAGGGTCTGGAGGGCCCGACGCGGGCCGCGCAGCGGCCCCATATTTGGTGCCCAGGGGGGACCATCGCGCGCGCCGAAGGCGCGCGTTGAGGCTAGTAAGTCTGCGCGTTCCCGCTAGATCAACCGCGAGACAACCAAATGTATCGCGTTCAAGTGCGAATCATAGGGTGTGGTGGCTACCAATTTTGCGAAGACTTACGCCTGATTTTGCGAGAGCTTCGCGGCGGCTACGCCGCCGCTCTGTACCACCATGGGCGCTTATACACTTTCTGTCTTGAGCAGTCCTACAGGATATTGCACTCCGGAGGCATGTACTTCCCCAGAAGACATGGCCATATCTCCCAGAAACGTCATAAAATCTTGTATGTACCGTAATTTTCCTTCGCGCCGGCGCGCCGGCGCGCCGGCGCGAGTTCTTAGTCGGTAGAGCTTCCCTGGCTCCATTCAGGCTGTTTATGATGGTGATATTTTCAATTTTCTCGGTTTCTCTGAGATAGACAAAGGAGATCAAGTATAACGACCTCATTGTGTGCTAATCAGCTGCATAGCGGGCTGTAGGACGACAAAGAACCACGTCCGAGTACGCCGCCACCTTCAGCGCAGGACCTATGCTAGGTCACGTGCGCTCAGAATGGTCCGCTAACCCAAATTCAGGGTTCGTTTTTGGTCTTTGGTCGACGGGCGCTTCGGACCAATAATGGTGCTCCCTTGGAATGGCGGAGTTGCCCGATACGGTGCCGTTCGCTCGTGACGGTGCTCAGCTTCGGTGGGGCCGCGTGTTCGTCGCTGGTGTGCGAACACTCAGCGTCGAGGACATCCAGGAGCATCGCAAAGGGACTCACTCTATGCTGGCATATGCGGGCGGTGGGGAGTACAAGACAGGGGCCATTGTGAGGGCTGATTGAAGCCGGGACCCCCAAGTGCAGGCGGGTTATATAGGTGGTTCGAACCGCTCTATAACGCCCATAATATAAGGTTTCCTTGTGGTGGCCTCATTCCTCTTCTGAACGCAACCTTGAGCTTATATATTACGTTCAGAAGACGCTCCGCCACAGCCGAGCGTTCCCAAGCGTGTAGCTGGTAGGGAGAGAGTATGGAACAGCTGTTGACTTTCTCGCAGCTCCCTCTAAGTCCGTGCAGAGGAGCTCTACAAGAAATTCAACAGCTAAACTACAGCATTGAGGATGCATTTTGGGGGAGCCACGGCTACGGTCAGACTATAGAGAACTGAATGGGACGGGTAACGACCACGATCTCCATCGCGCCTCGTCACTTCAGCAAGACTCGTCAGGGTAGTCCCACAACCCCATCATCCCAGAGATTACCTGCAATCTCGTTGAGTTCGAGGATACGCAAAAACGAGTATGGTCACGCACTTTGTTCTCACAGGAGGTGGGATGCTCGAAATACGTGCCATTGAAAATCGCAGGCGTGCTAGCGCACATCCTGGCCCAATCGTCGCCTGAGGGGAGCGCCCATAAGCGGCCTTGAACGCGCTGCACGGTGACGACACCAAAAAGAGCATGTGTGGCGTGGTCCGCCTTGGGTGCTATGTAGGGCTCACCCGCATGCCAGGTTTACCCGGCGCACAACCCTAGGACACGTTGTCAACAACGGGCGATTCCAGGTGTACTTATTGAGCATCACGTACCTTGTCAGAGATGCTGTCCCAGTACGGCACGCACTCCGGCTCGTTGAAGCCGACCAGCCAGGTGCCGACGACTGTGCCAACGTCCTAGACACCGTGTCAGCAGAAAGTCGTCTTCCTACGAGAGAGACCAGTCTACTTTGCGTTCACAGTTGTTCGGCTGGTTGATCTGACGGCCGTGGATGGTCACAGGCATTCCCGAACAGACCTCCAGCCAGTTCAGAGTGGCGGGGGCGTCCTTCAGGACGGCTGTGTACGCCCTGGCGCTATACGAATGGCACTTCGTACTGCCCTCCGGCTCGGTCCAGTAGACGCCCTTGCGACGCATTTCGATGTCTTTGCGCCGACGCTCCTCTTCCTCCCGCTCGAGCTGCCAATTCTTGCGCTGTATCTCCCATTGGCTCGCCTCTCGTTCGTACTGCTCCTTGTCTGCGGCCCACGTACGACGTGCCTCGGCTATGTCGGTGCTAGCGTCCAAAGCAAGGGGACAGCTGGCGAGAACATGGATATGATGACGACGTCGAGAAGCAGGATGAGGGCGAGCGGCACCACCCAGGCTAGCGTCGACTGCCAGAGGGCGCTCAGGTCGCACCATTCCCGCTGACTCCTGAGCGTAGGCTCGTGGTCCGCCTGCTCGTTGGTCCTGTGTTAGAGGCACATGAGGGTCAGAGACGCAGAATTCACCAGCAACAAAAGGGGCGGTGACGAACAGCGAAAGGCTCCTGTGGTACGAGGGTGATTGCAAGAAGTCATCATGGATTTTCGGATCCCTGAGATGCCCTATGGAGGTATCCTGATCAAATTCAAGCCTCATTGCGGAAGGACCGTGAGCACGCTGGAGGAGGGTCGTTGAAGTACGTCGCGAGGGTCATTCCCAGTTCATTGCCGCAGCTGCAGCGAGAGAATCCGGGGCACGGTGACCGCCGCATAAGGTTCCACAGAAGCAATTGACGGCTCTTCCCGGTGCAGGAGCTTACTGAAGGTGAGCATCTTGCCTAATAGACTCTATGCAATGTTGGGAGACAGTTCCTCCACAGGGTGCAGAGACTGACCAAACGACAGGTCGTCACGGCAGGACAGAGCTACTAATGACGGTCGATTGGTCGAGATGCAGGGACAAATGAGCACGAGATACGATCTCGGATGATTCACTTACATAGCGAGTAAATCTAGGCGCCCAAGATGATAACGGGCGCGTAAATCCATTACCCCGCATTAGCACTCGGTGCCTCGAGATAAGTAGCGCAGCGCGGCGGTATATCTCCCCAGACCGCTCCCATACCACCATCACCTCCGCCAGTTCACCGACGCTCGTGAACAGAGAGCAGAGAGTACGTTTCACGGTCCCCAACGCAGCTATTTACCATGCTCGCACTCGCACCATCGTCCTCGGTCTTGCCTTCACTGCGGCGCGTGGCTTCTGTTTCTAGTCCGGCTCGGTCTGTATCTCGCGCGAGGAACCCAGCGCGGCATGCGAAGCGGTTGTTTGCAACACACGCAGAGGTATGCATTGCTAAGGTTGCTCGGCTGGCTGTCCTTGTTACTGACCTACACGCTCTCAAAGGGCGCCTTCCGTATCCCAATCATTGACTTCGGAAAGTACCGCAACGCGTACTCCACTGCGGAGAAGGAGCAGACCGCGCAGGATATCGTGCGCGGCTTCACGGATGTCGGATTCATCTACCTCAGCAACCATGGCATACCCCAGGAGACGGTGCAGCAGGCGTTCCAGAAGGTGAGCGGCATCCTCGACCGTTCTCCGTGGGCTGTCATGACAACTTCCTCCCGCAGAGCGCAGAGTTCTTCCAGCTTCCAATAGAGAAGAAGGCTGAGCTCGCTTGGCGCGACCCGCGCGCCAACCGCGGCTTCGTGCAGATCGGCCGCGAGCGCGTGACGCAGTCCGCGGACGCGGACGAGATCAAGCGGCTGCGCGAGAAGGCCCCCGATTACAAGGAGTCGATGGAGATTGGGCGCGACTGGGACAAGATGTACAAGAACTACTGGCCGCAGGAGGCGGACGCGCCGGGCTTCAGGCGCACGATGCTGGAGTTTTTCCAGACGTGCCACGACCTGCATGTCCTTGTCATGCGCTCGATCGCGCTCGGGCTGAAGCTGGACGAGACGTTCTTCGACGACAAGATTCACGAGCAGTACCACAACTTGCGGCTGTTGTCGTATCCGCCTATCAAGACCCAGCTCTTGAAGGGAGACGGTCAAGCGAGGGCTGGCGCACATTCGGATTACGGCACGTTGACGCTGCTGTTCCAGGACTCGGTGAGCTATACAAGAAGTAGTAGCTTGAGGATTGACTGACTATAGCTGCGTAGGTTGGCGGTCTTGAGGTTCAGAACCCTCGCACAGGCCAGTTCCAGCCTGCCACGCCCATTGTACGTACATCCTTCATTGCTTCCTGTGACGAACCCGCTGACCTGCACTCCATTGAAGCCTGGTACCATCGTCATCAACGCCGGGGACTTGCTCGCGCGCTGGAGCAACGACGTACTCCGCTCGACGCTCCACCGCGTCGTCGCGCCTCCAGCAAAGGCGATCAGCGAGACGGAAGGCGTCACGCCTGCACGGCAGTCCATCGCGTTCTTCTGCAATCCGAACCAGGGCGCGGAGATCTCGTGCCTGCCGACGTGCTTAGTGCCCGGAAGCAAGCCTAAGTACCCCCCAGTGACGACCGAGGAGTATATCGTCGGACGATTGCAGGCTACATATATGTAAACAACTTACCTGGGACTTCGCGGTGATGGTCCGTTCATTATTAGGGTTGACGTTGATGATGCTATGCACTAGACATGTATGATTTAGGGAGTCTCGATGAGCACTCAGGGGAATAGTATCTGGCTTCGAGTGGATATGCCTGCTGGGGCTACATATGCATACATGATGGCGGTATAGATCTGTGTGTCCACGCGTACTAGCAATGAATAGTACGCGAATAGTAACGAACCACGTGCTCTCGTAACGCGTCATTGGGACGCGCGTTACACTTGCACACTTCGTGCTACCACCTCCAAGTTCCTCTCAGTGATTATTGCCTAGAGCCGGCTCCACGCAGGTACTACTACGCAGAAACACGAGGGAGGCTGGGGGTAGAGTCGAAGAAAGCCTTATCAACCCCGGAAGAGCACCTGAGGAGAGGGTCCGTCCTGGTCACCGCCGCCCACCGTCTCATCTTCTGGTGAGTTGTGCACCTCGCAATAAAATGTATATGCGATTGTGAGATTGAATGTCCAACAAATTTTCAAGCAGAATCTCTGATAGCACGCCATACTCAGGATGGCGTTGTATATGAGCACCGTGATTTCGCGGAAACCAGCAGACATTATCGCGCACATATCCGGACTGCGCTCTAGTCTCTCGAGCAACCCACTGCTTTACACGATCTCCGTCTCTCCTTTTACGGAGAGCTCTGACTTGGCTAAGCTTGTCGACTCAGTGAAATCCCTGTCTAGCGATTCCGTTGGCTGTCTATCCGCCCCGCTACCTTCACCTCGGCCTTCGTGGCAACGTTACTCTGCGGTTTCTCTGGCGTCCTTTGATTACAAGCATGTCACTCTCTTCCGGAGTACGATTCCAGGCCGTAAGGCTGCGCAGGTCGGCCGCTGGCATGCTCTGCACAAGAGTGGCACACCAGAGCCTGAGGCGCCATCCCCTGGCAGTGAAGGCATGGATTGGGAAGCTGCTTTGGCGAACGCGTACGATGGGAGCGCTCTCCCCGCGCCGTTGCAAAGCTTATCGTCAGTATCACACTGTAAGCCGTGCCAGGGCTGAACGCTGAAGGGTTTTGCTCAGGGCCGAGAGCATGGATAGCATCCTGTATTTCAGCGACAACGAACACGAGGGCCTGAGCAGCTCATTGTCACACTTCGGCTCTGCAACGAAAGTAGGTCCTCACTGAGGCTGATGCATGCGGCACTATGAACTAACAGGTCTCTTCTTCTTGGTAGCTTGGTTTGATCGGGTCCTCTACCCCATTCATCACCGGGAGGCCGTATACGTTGTTCCACAACGACTCGATACACTCAAACGGAGCAGTTGGTATCTGTCTTTCCTCGCCAATCCGACCGCGTGCCTACAGCGCTTTCCCCGGGCTTGAGCCAATCACACGGCCGATGATTGTGACGAGGTACGGCGTCCCTCCAGAGTACAACGGGTGGCTGAGTCATGGGGGATGCGCAGCTCTGAAGGGAACCTGGTGAATGCGCTCGACAATGCGAACCCCTCCAGGCTGCTACTCCACGCTATACAGAACCACCCAACCGTAGGTTCTCGGGCAGAGCAGGGCATCTCTTCAGAACTCCGTCTGTACATGGGGACGTTGAAGCAAAAACAGGGTACTCACGAGGTGAGAAAGGCGTCCATATACCTGCCTTTGATGCGTGCATTCTCTGAACTCCTGTGAATAGTTGGACCAGTTGTATTATATCATGTCTGGCGATCCTTCAAGAGGCTCACTCGCCCTCGACACCGACACTGCTCCGGCTGAGGGCTCTCTTGTACAGGTACGCTTCCGACAACAAGTTTTGCACCCGATAAACCTCTCATTGGATATTGAGGTGTTCCTCCTGCCACCCTCCGCATCCGTGGACGCCGTGGGAGAAGTCCAGAAGCGTCGCGGCGCGGATGGCTCGCGACGCACACAAAATCTCACCTTCGTCTCCACCTCCATCGAGAATTTGGAGGGCTCGTCCACGACTCTACCAAACGGCGAGGAGGAGACGATGGTCCTGGACGACGTATTCCTCGCCGCTTCGGAGAACGGGTGCATTGTCAGTCGTGCGGAGGACGGACGTAGTGAGCGTCCTTGGAAGTGCGGCGTCCCGGGAGGCATGGTTGGGTTGCAATGGGCTACTTGAGACATCACTCTTGGTCCCCCTACAATCTCATCTCCCCGCTCGTAGAACTTTTCTTTCCATGGCGTACAACCACAGAGCATGCCATTTCCGGATAGCCACCTCGCTTAGATCGCTTAGATCGCTTCAATAGACCGACACCATGGGCGCCTACGCACTACCACGCTCGCTACCACTAACGACCACCATCCCATACCATCCACCTCATAAGCTTGTGCCACCCAACTGAGAGCCTAGAGACGACATGAACCGCATATTCGGAAGCTCGTCGAGCAAGAAGCCGCGCCCCACGCTGCAGGATGCGATCTCGTCGGTCAGTGCGCCTGCGCTCAGCCACAATGGGCGAAACTCGCGTTAACCACCATCATGCGCCTGCTAGACAGATACCCGGATGGCCTCTATCGAGGTCAAGATCAAGAAGCTTGACGGAGAGCTTGCGCGGTACAAGGAGCAGATGAGCAGGTTGCGGAACGGCCCTGGCAAGGTGCGTTTGTATGCTTTGCTGCGCGCGTGCGCCTTAGGTGCGCACGCCGAGCTCCCTGGCTGACTTACCGACCGCATGCCCCATCCCATGCAGAACGCCATCCAAGAACGTGCATTACGGACGCTGAAGCAGAAGCGGATGTACGAGGCCCAGCTCGCGCAGCTGACCCAGCAGACGTTCAACATGGAGTCTGCTGCGCTAGCGACGGAGAACCTGCGGAACACGATGGCCACTGTCGACGCGATGAAGCAGGCGAACAAGGAGCTTCGTAAGCAGTACGGGAAGATCGACGTCGACAAGATCGAAGTGCGTCTCAGGCGACGTTGATCCTGGCCTTCGGTGGCTAACGCTCAGCGACAGAGCATTCATTATGATATGGAGGATCTGCTCGAGCAGGCGAACGAGATCCAAGAGACACTTGGCCGGTCATATGCTGTCCCTGATGAGATTGACGAGGCTGATTTGCAAGCCGGTAAGTGATATGGTGCACGGTGTGCTTGGCGGCGTCCCCTCAACTTGTTACAGAGCTCGATGCACTCGAGTTGGACGTGGAAGAGGAAGGCCCATCATATCTCAGCGACCTGAACAAGGCTCCAGACTTCATTGACGAAGCACCCGTCGAGGTCTCGGAGGTACGTCTAGCCATAGCGTGCTATGACAGCTGCTCACTATTATCCTAGACCCCGGAGCAGAAGGAGGCGGTCAAGACGACGGCTTGAACGCCACTCGGCAGTGATCTAGATATCCCTCGATCTTTTGTACTATGCATCCGCTGTAACGATATCCAAGGTAATTGTACAGTAGCTCAACGCATGCAGGATCCGTACCCCGACATGACTTGGCCCTCGTCAAGTCTCCGCTGCTGCTAGCTGTCTCGGAATACTACCTGGACGACAATCAAGCCGGTGATAATGACGGAGAGCATCATCAACATGACCTGACATCGCCACTTGTGCAGGTCCGCAACTACACCATGCCATGTCAGCCTCTCCGATCCCTTGGACAGGTGTTCCGAATAAATACTCACAAGGCTCGAAACCGTCCCTCCATTTCCGAAATGCCCCTAGGATCCAAAAGGGAAAGAAGACAAGGCCGGCCAGGAAGAGGATCCTCTCTGGTGGCCACTGAGATGGGTCTTCAGGGTCAGTGCGCAACGACTCCTGCTTGCTCGACCTGGGCGGTGACTCCTCGTACAAGACCTGCTCATGCACATCCTGCTTCGCCGCGGACTATTGAGCTACGTCGCCGGCTGATTGCGATTCTTGCTTACGACTGTGTAGGAAGGCACATCCTTCAGGGCACGCTTCCGTGAGTTTTCCTCTGCGCTCTGTCCGATGCTGTTCAGCAAATGCCTCGTTCGACCAGGGAAACCTAACCGAGTATACCTGCTTGTCATAACCTTGCGCTGTGGATCGAGACGGTCGGCTTGTCCTCTGCGACTCTAGATCATCGGATGAGCGCCGCAAGGACATCTTGACGAGGTCAGTGACAGCGAAGAGGGCATAACTGTTACGGTCTGCAGTCGGCAGGGCTATATACATTTGATGCATCGCGGCACTGCTGTTCCCATTGTCTGGTACCCAGGGGCCATCTGGCAGCGTCACCGGATGTGGAATGCCGCGCCCGAGTGGGCATGGAGATCGAGACTGATCAGCTTCCGCGCGAGCGCGTCCCAGGAACTTCGTAGAGATGGCAGCGCATCGCAGCCGGGAGCAGCGGCACTATCGCCCACGTATGGCTCGCTGCGAGAGCGATGCCACAGAAGAATCACCGCACTACAGTCTATCGGACGAATTTGATATCGCTGCTGTTGTCAACACCTTCGACAGCTGCGTGCCTGTTGCTTGCGCATGGATCCGTGAACAGTGTGGGTTGATAGAGATGTAGGGTACAGACGCCGAAAGGACTCTTAACCATAGCGCTTCTCGGTGTCATCTTCCTCTGCGAACCAGTCCTGCACACTTCGCGTGTCCTCGGCGGATGCGATGTTGATAATGGTCGACTTGCTCTGGGTGTCTGTTACAAGGTCATGTCGTCAGCGGCGCAGTAATTCGAGCCAGTCGGACGCATCACGTACAGGCCTCGAAGGCTTCAAGCCCATTCTCTCGGCCAATGCCGCTTTCCTTCATCCCGCCCCTGCAGCGTTCCACACGTCAGCGCCCGCCAGGCAGACAGCATCAGCAACGCACCATGGTGAACTGGGGTCATTGCGGTGATGCGTATTCACCCACACGAGGCCAGCCTGGATCAAGGCGGACACCCGGTGCGCCCTTGACAGGTCCTGCGTCCACACCCCGGCGCCCAAACCATACTTGCAGCCATTGGCAAGATCGATGCCTTCCTGCTCGGACTGAATTGCATAGCACGAGGAGTTAAGAGGGGGCAGTATGGGGAGCTCAGGAGGAGAAGACGTACGGAGAAGCGTTTCACCACGACGACCGGGCCGAAGATTTCTTCTCGCCAGAGATCGTCCTCGGTGGGCACGTCTGCGATGACGGTCGGCGGGAAGAACGCCCCCTGTGAGAAGTCATATCCGTCAAGGGGCGACGTCCCAGTCATGCGCCGCCCGCCTGCGAGGATCGTGCCAACCCCGCGCTGCACGATACCCTCGATACGCTGCAGCTGACGCTGGGAGATGACAGTGCCCATGGTCGACTTTGGGTTGAGCGCTATCGACAAGCATGAGTGGCAGCAACCTCGCAATGACTGCATTAACGCACGATCGCCCATCCTGCTCCTTATGCTCTCGACCTTCTTCAGGAACAAGTCCATGAACTCGTCGTAGATCTCGTCCTGCAGCAAGAGCCGCGTTCCCGAGACGCACGTCTGCCCGGAGGCGACGAAGCACGCGAACGCCGCGCCGTTCACCGCGGACTGCAGGTCCGCGTCGCCGAAGACGACGATAGGAGCCTTACCACCCAGCTCCGCGGTGTAGTGCGCCAGGTTCGCGCCGACAATCTGGCCGATCGCCCTACCGGTATCTGTCCCCGCCTACTGTAGCTGTCAGACACCTCCAGCACCAAGCTGCCCGCCAACCAAGTAATTCACTCACCGTGATGTCGACCTTCTTAATCGCAGGGTCCGACACGAGCGCCTTGCCCACCGTCCGCCCATAGCCCGGCAAGACCTGCAAAGCGCCCGCGGGCACTGCCTCATGAGTTGGGCACTCTGCCTCGTCGACGCGCACAATATCCAGAGGGTGGAGACGCACCTCCGGCAGCGATAGCCATCTCGGCGAACTCGAGCACGGTGACGGGGGCGAGCTCGCTCGGCTTCACGATCACGGAGTTGCCGGCGGCGAGCGCGGGCGCGATCTTCTTGACCGCGATGAGGAGCGGGTGGTTGAATGGCTACGGCACGGGGAAGAGGGTGAGTGGGGAGGAAGGAAGGAGAGGCAGGGGAGGGGGCGTACGGTGATTTGTGCGACGACGCCTAGGGGAATGCGTTGGACGTAGTTGAGCAATGGGCCTTGTGTGGGTGCGACGAAGCCACTATGTGTCCTCAGTACGGACGCATAGTAGTCTCTGCAACGCCCGTCAGCTCGTCATACCTATCCCCACTTCGAGCTCACTTACAACCACTCCGGCAACCTCCCCAACTACCCCGCCCACAATCAACACCCCGCCAATTCACCACTTACCAAACCACGTACCTGCGCCTTCATCTCCCGAATAGCCCTTCCGGTCTGCATCGTCTCGATCTTCGCGAGCTCCGGCACGCGCTCCTCGAGGTCGCGCGCGAGGTTCGAGAGCACCATCGCGCGCTGGGCCGCGGGCGCGCGCGACCACACGCCGGCCTTGAACACCTCGTGTGCGCTGAAGACGGCGCTGCGGACGTCGTCTTGCGAGGCCGAGACGATCCTGGATGTACGCGGTGGTGCTCAACGCAAGGGCCGAATGGAATAGAGGCAGGGGACGTACGTGGAGACGTGCTCGCCATTCGCCGGGTTCGTCACCGTAATCCTGCGAAACGTACTTGCATGAGTGGCTGGCCATACCGAGCAAAGTAGGAAGGCACGCACTCTTCTCGTCCGTTCGCCTCCGGCATAGGCCCGTCCAGCGCGGTATGCAGCGCAAACGGCCCATAGCGCGGCCTGCATAGCCGCTTCGTCTGCATACACAGGAATAGAGAGTTGTTAGGCTCTCGGGCGGCATTTGAGGGTGGACTCGCTTGGTACGTACGATCTGGACATTGGGCACTGCTCCCGGTTTGACCCTCATATTGAGCCGCTTCTCTGTCGACGCTCAGGTACTATCCTGAGCAGGTCTGCTCGCGTAACTTTCCACACTTTCCGCTACTAGCGCACAGAATTCAACAGCCAGCAGAGAGAACAGAGCTCAAAGGCCAGAGGACACTGTCAAGGTAGGAGGCACGGAGCGTAGAAGCACAAGCGCCCATAATGCAGTACACTCGCGCGTCCCGACGCGTCGGGTAGACGCGCGTTCCTGCAAAGCTGCAGCGAGGGCGAAGGGGCTGAGACGAACGGTCGCGCTACCTCTACTGGCCATGATGCTCCGTCCGAGTCCGTCTACTAGACCTACATAGGCGTATGGCTACATGCATGCTAGATATGCGTTGGAATCATGACAAGAACCCTCTAATCGCGCCCCCGACGTTCTGCACGTCCAGCCTACACACAAGTTCAACCGCATCAGCAATCGCCCTCACAAAATCCGAAATCGAGCAAAAGGGACTCACAAGAACGTATCGTGCCCCCACACGCCCCCCAGCTCATAGTAGCTCACCATCTGGTTCCCCGCGATCCGCAGCGCGTCCGCGACCTCGCGCTGCTGCTCCACCGGGAACAATATATCGCTCTGCACGCCCAAAATCAGCACGGGCGTGTTCGCCAGCGGCCTCAGCCCCGCCGCCAGATCGGGCAGATGCAGCGGCGGGTTCGGCGGCGGGGGATGGCTCTTCGAATGCGACACCCCAAAATGATACTGCGCGTGCGCCGGGGACGCCGGGCGCAAGCTCGGCGGGAGCGGGGGCGGGGACGAGCGCGGGGGCGGGAGGGGCAGGCGGAGCTCGGCGAGCGCGGGCGCGGTCATGTCGAAGAGGTCCATCGCCTTGGAGATGTAGATGAGCGAGTTCGCGTCGTACTTGAGGCAGAACTCCTCGCCCTGGTGGTCGAGGTACGTCTCGATGAGGAAGTCCGGGCAGAGCGCGGGCGGGCGGGCCCGCTCCGCGGGGAGCTCGGACTCCGGGAGGGGCCGCAGCTTGCGGCCGAAGCGCAGGTCCCATTCGGGCCCGGAGCGGTAGGTTATGGTCGCGATTTCTGCGTGAAGCGTTTAGCACGGGAGGAGAGAACAGAGGGGGGACGTGCGGACGTACGTCGCGCCAGCTTCATGCCTGTATGCGGGGGCAGCCCGTCATAGTAGAAGCCATTTTTCCAGTTAGGATCCGCCATGAGCACTGCGCGACCAGACCAGCCTCGCTCAATCAGCGCTCCCTCCACAAG
Organism: Trametes cingulata; assembly: GCA_022385765.1. NCBI lineage: Eukaryota > Fungi > Basidiomycota > Agaricomycetes > Polyporales > Polyporaceae > Trametes > Trametes cingulata. Next base: position 98,253 of record MU278009.1, read on the forward strand.
GCGTCAGCCAGACAATGCACACTCACCGCTGCGCTGCGCGAACCGCATGGCGATCGCGCTCGGGCTGCTGCGCGCCGTCCCGCTGATGCTCACGACCTTGCCCACCCTCTCCGGGTACAGCCAGCCCGCGGCGAGGCTCTGCATCGCGCCCATGGACGAGCCGACGCTCGCGTACAGGCTGTCGATGCCGAGGTGGTCGAGCAAGCAGAACTGCGCGCGCACCATGTCGAAGATGGAGAGGACGGGGAAGCGCGTCGCGTACGGCTCGCCCGTGGCGGGGTCGGGCGAGGAGGGGCCCGTGGAGCCGTAGCAGCCGCCGAGGACGTTGGTGCAGATGATGAAGAACTGGTTCGTGTCGAGGGCGCGGCCGGGGCCGATGAACTTCTCCCACCAGCCGTCGGCGGGGTTGAGCTCGGTGGAGGCGGCGTGGGAGGAGGCGGAGAGGCCGGTGTGGAGGAGGATGACGTTGTCTTTGCGTGGTGAGAGCTCGCCCCAGGTCTCGTAGGCGATGTCGAAGGAGGGTAGGGGGTCTGCGTAGACGAGCGGGAGGGGAGAGTCGTGGTGGTATACCTTGTAGGATGTCGGGTTTGGTCGTGCATAGGGAGGCTCTGGACCAGACGGAGAGGAGGATGCTGAGGAGGACGAGGAGCGCGAGGAGATTATGCGGGATTCCCTAGCGGCGTGAGCATCTACGCAAGGGAAGTGTGGTCGGTCATTCTGCGGACTGGAGGGACCTGGTGCGCTGCATTGAGACGCTGCTCGTATGGGATGGGAGCGGTATGTCCGAGCAGAGGGCTTGCTGAGTAACCTGAGAGCCTTGGATGTCGACTTTCCGACGTTCATCGTGAATGGGCCCGGTGGGAGCAATCAAGCAGAGGTGCGAGAGCAGCACGTCCCAGAGCCTGCAAGGTATATGGCAAGCAGGAGGAGAAACAGGCGGAGTGCTATTCGCCGGATAGCGAGGAGAGGATGACGCTGAGGGAGACAGGCTTGGGACGTTCTGCGGAGGCCATGCTGAAATTCGGCAGCTGCTGGTGGTCGCTGCCAAACCCATTTCCGGCGATGGCGACAGAATTCGCCACCCTTCCCACGTGACCGCGTCTACTCGCGTCGCGTCCTGCCGCCTCCTCTCCCTCTTCTCGAGGTGGACCGCGCCGTGTTCGTCCTCGAGCTGTGAGGTTGCACCGCTACAGAAGGAGCTTTCTCGCCTCGACTGCGAACATGCGCGCCCCGTCTCCCCCCATTCGTTACCCATACTCGTCTGCTGGTCGCTGCTGATCTGGACTTCGACCTCAGCTCATCTCATGGCTCTTCAATTAGGGAAGATGGGCACTGCAAGTCGATGGCAATTTGCATGTGTTACTCGGCGCCGCATCTACAGCGTCTGCGGTCAGTCCGTCCTCGAGCCGCTCGTGCGGCTCAGGACCGTTTTGACTACGGCGAGGGCTTGCCCAGGCACGGTGTCGAGGTGTATGATCAAGATGAGCATTCTCGCTCAATGACTGCCTCAAAAACGCGTGATCCATGAATGTCGGTGCCTATGCGTAGGCCCTGCGTACCCCTTTTTGCCCCAGATTCGCAGTCGGAGGTATGCTATCGAGCCGTCTTCCGATCGCGCCTTATGAATAGACGCGTGCAGGCCGTCAGCGAACAGCGAGCGAGAGCCGTCTCATAATCCCCGACAGCTGTCACCATAGGCATGTTCTGGGGCGAGCAGACAGTTCAAAAGACCAGCCTCTGGGTGTGCACCGCAGCACTCTACCCCGGAGGCTCTTGAGCGGACTCTCGCACTGGCGGAGTCGGCGGGCAGTACGACGCCACAATGGATATTCCCACGGTCCGCCTGCCGTGTTCCCCGCCATCGACATCGACGCCCGCCTCCAACCTCCACGATCTCCACCTTCACAGGCCCTCCTACTCTTTTTTCCTCTTCCACCGCTCCCTACGACGTACCCAAGTGTTGAATGTATCGCCTCTCATTTCTGCCAAACTCGCTCGCACCATGGCTGACGCCGAATCATCCATCACCGACTCATCCCTCGCCCCCTCAACCACTCCGACGTCGCTCCTCGACTCCGTCGTCCCCGTCCTCAGCTCGTCGGACCGCACAGAGAAAGCAGAGCGCAGGGCGAGCTTAGGTTTGATAGACGCGGCCCGCGTGCGATTTTCAAAGGACGTGAGTTCTTCTCTCAACACGCCCCCTGCGCGTCCCATATACATAGTCCGCCGACCGTGCCTAACACGTGTTCCCCACCCGTCCCAATCCCTCCAGTTCCACTCCCTCCTCCGCTCGAGCAGCAAGTCGCAGCGGGCCCGCACAGTCCTCTCGACACAGGTCCGTACGCCCGTGATGGGCCTTGTTGCGCTTTAGGCGACCTCTGCTGACCCGCGTGCTTGTGCACGTTGCCGTGTCCAGGCGGAAGATCCCGAGAGCGAACATCTCGTCTATTCGAACTATGTCAAGCTCTCCCCGCACGCTGTAGACCTGGAAGTGCAAAGCATGGACGACTCCGCCGCTGCAGTAGAAGAACGGCCTGGCAGGGGGTTCGGGGCTAGGGTGCGTCTCCCGCTTGCTCTCGCTCTCGTGGTACCCTGCGGTAGCTGACGGCTGGACGCGCTGCTCTATCACCATGCCGCTGCAACATGGCCATGGCTCCCGCGCGACGCTCGCACCTCTCCCGCAGATCGCCAACTTTCTCAATCGCTCGCGCTCGCGCTCACGCTCCAAGAAACGCCGCTCGCGCTCGCTCGACGCCCTCCCCGCCGTCGATCCCATGCCGACCACCCTGCACACCGCCTCGCTGCGCCTCCACGCGCGCCATTCGAGCCTCGAGCCCGACGTGGACGCCGCCGCCGCCGTCGCGGGCCCGTCGCGACCTATCACCCGGTCGCCATCACGCCCTTTGTCCGGCGTCGCCGCCCCTGCCAACGCGTCGAGCAGCAAGTCGCGCTCTACCAGGAGGGGACCGGACCCGCTGGCGATACCGTCCAAGTCAGGGCCCACTGCTACCGCAGAGCTCGTGGCGCAGCTCCTGCCGATGGAGCCGACAAAGTCCACGTCGTCGAAGAAGGGCAAGTCGTTCAACATCTTTGGCATGCTGCTGTCCAGTCCGCGGAAGAGCTCGTTTGGCGAGCCGGCTCGCGGTAGGTCCCGGCCGTCAACACCGTCACCCGCAGTACCCGCCGCACCAGATCCGATGTGGCAGGGCTCCGAAGAGCACACCTGGGCGACGAAATCGGGCTCGCAGCGGTCGCACCGGAGCACGCGGAAGGACGTGCCCGTACATCCCGACGAAGACGCCAACGACCAATGCCTCACATCCTGCATATCTACCGACCACCACAACCACGGGAAGAGCTCTGCCCTTCCAGGACTCGTCTCACCGCAACCCCGCCGCGCCCCCATCCACGTTCTGAACTCGCCGCCGCCCATGCCCCGGGGCGGGTACCTCAAGCCGGAGGCGATGGCCCAAAGCCAGAGCCGCGACTCGGACGCGAGCATGCTCGAGGGCCGGTGTTCCCCGCTGTGCGGATTGGGCGGCTCATCCAAAGGATCACACACGTCGCACTCGCAGGAGAAGGGGAAAGAGAAGGAGAAGGAGCGCATGCGCGGCGCGAGGGACCGGTCACGCGAACGCGAACGCGAGAAGGAGCGGACGGCGGACAGGCGGGAGAAAGAGAGGGAGAAAGCGCGAGAACGGCGAAGAGAGCACGATAGGGAGATGCGCGAGAAGGAGAAGGAGCGCGACCGCGAGCTCCTGCACGTCATCACCCACCCGCGGCGCGTCGGCTCGCCGCTCCCGCCGCGAGACCGGGACCGGGACCGGCCCCGCGAATCGACGTCGGCCGTCGCCGTGTCCGCGGTGCCTCTAGAGAAGACGACGAGCAACCGGAGTGCGGGCAGCAAGCACAGCGCGAGCAAGGACCACCACCAGGGACATCCGCGCTCGGGTGCAGATGGGGCCGCGGCGCGCGCGAAGCGCATCAAGCACGGCAGCTTTGACTTTGAACGGCCGGTGTCGTCGGGCGTTGCGGTTGGTGGCGGGTATGTGGGCGTGAGTGTAAGGAGTGCGCTGAGGACGATGGGCGTTGGTGGGTCCGCAGCGCCTCCACATCCGCTCCAGCGGAGCCTCAGCGCGCGAGGGGTACCGTCGAGGAGGCCGGACGAGTCCCTAGATGCGGGCTTTGCGCCATCGTCTCTCCCGAATACCCGGCCGATACTAGACAAGGGGAAGAAGAAGCCGACAGCGGACGTCCACTTCGCAGAACCACCATCAAGGCGCGCGACGGACAACTCGCAATCCAGCTCAACGCACCACCATCACCACCAACAGTCCTCATCGACCAACCGCGGCGGCCTCACCGTTCCGAGCCACCATCGGGACGCCGGGCCCTCCTCGCCCATCTCGTCTCACTCGGGGAGCTCATCTCAGCATGGACGCGACGGCAGCTGGGGCCGGAATGGGGCCAAGCGCATGGCGCGCGCGTCGCACGGCCCATTCAAGTTCGAGCCCGCCGTCCCGCCCATACCCGGTTCGCCTGCAGACAACCAGCGACGGCCTGCAACAGCAACGACGCGCGACGCTGCCCGACCGGAGTCACCACTGTCAGAGTCTGGGGCCTCGAGATCGAAGCAGGCCAGGGCGGCGGGCAAGGGTCGGTCGCTCGACCTTGGGCTAGGGCTGACGTGGGCGCCGTCGAGGGTGCGGGAGGAGGCGGTATTGAAGGTCGGCCCGAGGCGGATGGGTATGAGTGCCAGTACGTCTGCTGCGCGGTCGACATCAAGGTGGAGAGGGGCGGATGAGGAGGGCCGCTTGGGCGTTGGTGCGGCGTCGGACGTCGCGGAGGCCTTTAAGGAGGCCCTTGGGGACTCGGCATACGGGATATTCAAAACCTGTCAGTCCTCGTCCTTTGTGCAATCCTCGCATCTGTTCATTGCTGACACCCGTATGGATGCTGCAGATGTGCACCGGTTCGACGCGAACGCGATCCCGCTGGACGGTCCGTACGGGTTGCTCGTGCACGTCGAGCGGCTGCTCGACAGCGCCCCTGGCGTGGACCAGCGGCGGAAGCGCATGCTCCTCGAGAGGTTCCTGCGCGTCGTGCAGGACTCTGAGAGTCGATGAACTCGGGAGCTGCGCCGGGACTCTCTCGTCTCCCGCTCATGTGTTTATGGCCCACCCTTCTCCCAGTCTCTTTTACGTTAGGTTCTTCATTTCCTGCTACGTACCTCGCCCATGACGCCCCTCGCCCCCGCCACGTAACGTATAGCCTATTTGAAGCTGCTTCCGTTCACGCCCGCACCCACGTTCCCGCTCTAACGTTGCTCCTACGTCTCCTGGAAGATCCTCGCCCACGCCTCCAACTACTCCCGCACGCCCCGCTTGACGCCGCATATGCTTTCGATCTACGTGATGTCTACGGTTCCTGCTCGCGTTCATGCTCTCCGTCCACCTCTGATCTTTTCCTCTGTATTTCTTAGCCACGTTACCCACTCGCATCATATTCCATCTTCGAGTACCATTTCTTCACGCCTTAGCTTCATGTACGACGCATCTTGCTATGTCCTTTCACATCTGGATTTCAACCCCGGTATGGGTACATCCTTCACGACCACGCTACCTTAGACTATGTGTTTGCTGTTGTCCACGCCTTGTAATTCGTCATGCATGCATCTCCGACCTCACGCACTCATTGTTATGATTTCCTGGGTTTCCTTGTGCCTTCATGAATCATCGTGCGGGCCGATCCGAAGTAATACATACCGCGATAGTACAGTAACAAGGTATACAAGCTGCGAGAGGGAACGTCCAACGATGCACGCATCCTACCCACCCGAGGCCTGGCCATCTCCGACGCACATCATCCAGGCGATGTGCCCTAGGTCGCAGGCCGCAGCGCGCGGAGCCGCGCAGCCAGGGACTCGTCCTCCTCGCCGATCTTCTCCTTCGCGACCTCGACCTGCGGCGCCTCGCGCGAGTCGAGGTCGTGCTGCAGCTCGATGTTCGCCTCTTCTGCGGTCTGCTTCATGAGCGCGTCGACCTCGTCCTGCGGCGTGGAGACCGCGGTCGTGTTGGACATCGTCTCCTCCATGTATGAGGTCTGCACGTCGAGGTCGGAGAATTGGGACTCGAACTTGTCCATGACCATGGATATCTGCCGCGCGTACGTGTCAGCGTTATGCGTGAGGAGGGAAGACGTGGAGGCGTACCCGCTCGAGGTTCATGCTCTCCATCGCCTTGTCCATGCCCTTCACCACGGACGCCATGTTCCCCGAGACTTGGCGCATCGTCACAGCCGTCTCGACTCTACTTGCGACCGCATCGACACGGCTGGCTAGCCTGAGCAGGTTCAGGGACTCGTTCTTCTTCCGGATCGCGTTCGCGGCGTATATCCGTGCGCCATCGGCGTTCCCCTGCTGTAATGCCTGCATCGCCGGATGTGCACGTTCAACACCAGGAAGAAGTGCGCAAAGGGGGAATGGACTGACCTTCTTCAGCTTTGCTTTCTCGGTGTTCTCATCTTTCTGCGCTTTCTTCGCCTGGCGGTTCAAAGACTTGGCGGTGAACTGTGGCGCGGATCCGTTAGGGCGTCATACACCGACTTGTGATTCCAGCAAACGTACCTTCAGCTGAAAGAGGGTCTCTGGGGAACATCAGCGATTCCGCCAAAGCAGAGATGCAGAGAGCTCACTCTCGAGGTTGCTCATGGTGGCGGGGCTGGGGAAAGGTGGCTTCAGCCTCCGCGTCGCCCTCGGAGCAGGGGCGATACGCGCTGCGGCGCGATTACTCCGGGAAAGGGAAGGCGCCCGCCGGCGGTGCCTAGATAATCTTGGGCGTCTACGAGCACCTACTCCGCGATTTGTGGACGAGTGTGGTCCTTGGACACACAACACGAGCAAGTTGAGCGGAACCGGTTCGGACCCGTGTACTATGGCGAAGGAAGCTGCGAGTGGGTCGTCGTACAGGCTTGAGACCCTCAAGTGGCTCGCAGAGGAATATCATGGTGCGATCTTACTTGGTTTGAATGAACTGTTCATTGACTTACTGTGGACAACAGAATTGAACGGAAGCCAATATGATGTGCTTGATAGCTTCCCGAGCCCACTAGAGTTCTCTCGACTCGTTCACATAGGTAGACCTGTGCTGATCAGAGGTGATGCTTACACCCTATGGCAGGGCGGCGCATTCCGGGCTAATATGCAAATGCTTCGCAGAGTCCGCCATCCCCGACTCCAAGGACAGTCGTGCTTGGTCAAAGAATTGGATTGCCAACCAAATAGGAGACAGAACTATTTCTGTTGCCGTCACACCCAACGGGTGAGAGCGAGCATTCAAGTGTCAGGTCCAAGACCGTTAATCGATAGGATATTTGCAGCCGTGCTGATGCCGTTACGCCCGGGCCCGACAGCAAGCTCTACTTCGTGGAGCCCCATACTCAGCAGATGTCCATGAGATCCTTCCTCGACACGCTATCAGGTTAGGTGCGATCCGTACGACACCCTGCCGCCGGCATTGCAGAATGTACTGTCTAACAACCGTGGCTTATGCATAGATGGTCCGGCAGACAGGTCTACCGACGGCGAGGTACACTACCTCCAGTCCCAGAACGGCAACCTCTTCACGAACGGCTACTTCGACCTGAGCGGCGAAGAGGACCCTTCCGAGTTCGAGCCACTACGGGAATACGTCCCCAGCGAAGTGCCGTGGTGCAGCGACGCTCTCGGTGAGTACAAAGTCTGTGATGCGTCCTACACTGGCCAATACCTCCACATAGACAAATCTCCCGACGCGGTCAACCTCTGGATAGGCGATGAGAAAAGCGTTACAAGCATACACAGCGGTGCGCAATCCCGGAGGCTCCATACAGCTTCGCCCTTCTCACAACCGCTATACATAGACCCGTACGAGAACATCTATACCGTAATCCGGGGCTCGAAACACTTCACGCTACTGCCCCCGACCGGGGGATGGTGCCTGAAAGGTCTGTGTCCACGCTCATACCGTCCGCCATGTGCTATTCAACCTAATTATCATCGTTTCGACGCCGTGCAGAGCGCCGCTATCCCCACGCGACGTACGTCCGCTCCACAGCGACCTCACAGCTAGAACTTGTCCCGTCCCCCGCCGACGTGCCGCTGGTGCGCTGGTCCTCCGTGACTGACCCCACGGCGCCCGGCGCGCTCCCCCCGGAGGCGCACCCTATTCATGTCACCGTCAACGCGGGCGAGACGCTCTACCTCCCGGCGGGGTGGTGGCACTACGTCCGCCAGGAGGGATTTACGGTGGCGGTGAATTACTGGTATGACATGGAAGGGAGGGGTATGTCATGGGTGTGGCTCAACTTCCTGCGGAACACCGAGGAACCTCCGCTAGGCAATGAAGAGGACGAGGGAGAGGCGAACTCCTAGCTTCCCAGTGCGCTGCCGTCTTGTCGACGTACGATAGCTGTGGCAGATGACCTGGTACAGCCTCTGTACTTGAATCAAATCAGTCCCTGGACGGCTGCAGCGGCAGTAAGTCACGGTACACCCAGAAAAATGTGACCCGTGCTCTATGTAGACGGCGAGATGCTTCGGGATGGCACTCTACTGTATGCCTTCTGACCACGGATTAGCGGCGCCACAACCCGCTATCCTGCATGCGGCGCTGCTCGTACAGACCGTCTGATGGAAAGATATATTTCTTCTCCCGCGAAAGTTCACTCCAGGGCTTGTTAGGCAAGGTCGGGGACGGTTGCATGTGCACAGACACAGAGCTGCCAGCTTTGCCAGGAGTATCAGATGTCTGATCGTGGTAGGGGGACTTGGGGGGCAGGATCGCGCTACAAGACGTGCTAAGCCTCAGTAAGGTGTCATCGGACTTTTGATAGATTGAGCACTGAGCGGTTGTAGTGATAGGCAGTACTTATGGAAGAACAAAAGGCCTATTGAGGGAGGAGTCCTTTCCGGGAGATACGGCAGCTTGGCATATTCGAGCAGGGATCACTGCATTCTCAACTTGAGGCACCCGGCGGCATGTAGGCAGCACATAGTGTATACGACGGCGTCATCGCGTGTATCGTCCCTCCTTTTGGACGGGCGACGATCCAAGCAGTGCCGAAGGCAAGCACTTTCGCTCTATAGCGCTCGGGCGTCCAATCCCAGTGGGCACAGCGATTGCCCGTCGGTCAGATGAGTGCTGACAAGGTTCGGATACCGCCAGCGTCGCAGACTGTTCCGGAGAAGGCATAGCGAGCCCAAGGTGTCGGTCTCTAGATCGAAGAAGCGGCCATGTAGGGTTCAAGCATGGCCACTCCAACGCCGTTTGCGAAAGGCGGAGACACCAGTAAGTTCAGGCGTCAAGTTGTACCTCAGAATGCAGGAAATTACTCGACGCGCACTGCTGCGGGTGCCGTGTCAGTCAGAACAATCGACATCCGACGCGGCTCGGGACATACGTACAGTACCTAGACTGAAGGTAGATGCGGTCGAGGCGCGGCACCTTCGTGGCGCCGCAGTATCTCATAGCAGAGAACGCAGCTTTCGAGCTGAAAGTAGGTGATCAAGTGATCACTCACGAGTGGCTGGATCGGGCGTAACAGTGGAGGAGGAGATGCCGTAAAGGCACTGAGGTACGTACATGGAACCCGAGTGCTGCGAAGACGGCCGTCGCCGGATCCTTTGGCGGATATGGTCGAAGTGCAATCTGTTGCTCGGCGGCGACAGTGAAGAAAAGCGAAAGCGCCCTACGCAGGTCAATCGGCGACGGCGGCGTGCCATCACAACCCGAAAGGGGGCGGCCGAGGATGGCATGGATATGACCGCGAGAAGAGAGAAGATAATGTGAGAAAAGCCATTCGCCGCTACGCACTCACGGTGGGTCAAAGACTGCGCGGGTACAGACAACGCCATCGGGCAGGACGGGGGGACGAGGACGCATAAGGAGAGCGGAGCCCCTCGCACGTTCATGCGTGTTCGCACAAAAGTCACCTGGTGACCAGTCGGCCGTTTGCGCACATGCGAAGAGGTCCCAAAGAACGTCGTTGTCTGGCGCTTTCCTGCACTGGCGGAGAGATGATGCGAAGAACAGAAGCAAAGGAACAGCGTGGCAGACGCTATCGACGTGCGTGTGCACGGCATATGTCCTGAGGTTTTCCTGGAAATTCAACACAAGGATAGAGGAGACGAAACATACCGTTTGTACCGACTGTCCGTACGCTTCCGGCATGGTAAAACGCACAATACGCATGACGCGAGCGGTCGCCGATCAGGAAAACGACGCTGCAATGACGGCAAGCAGCGAGCTCTATGCGTGTGCCTGCGATCTCCGTCGTTGGAAGACGGTGTGGTGGGTTGCCTGCATCGCCGGCGCCGTGGCATTGGACGTGCCGCAGAACCTGATCAAAGGAACATCAGAAGGCATGCATGGACTCTATGTGCGCAGTCCTCCCCGCTCCCTGGGCCTGCCCAGCGTCAGATGCCATAGGTTCGAGTTGTCGGCGAGGAAATTATGCGCCCCGGCGAGCGTCATGGCGGAGAGGAGAGCGGACGCCCGACGGAGGCGGCGGGCGGGAGGACGATAAAGGGACCGCGCCGACGCCGCTGGTAATGAATTACTCGCGATCATTTTTGATGAGGGCGTCGGGTAGATAAGCGCGAATAAGGAAAGGCGCCCGAGATTACACTCGCCGAATTGACGCAGGAAATGGGCGCTTCCGGAGGAGAAGACGATGACCTCCGCATTTTGGATCCTGCCCGGCTCGCTCTTAGCAGCCCGGCAGGGCTTCTGCCTCTCGCCTACCTACTCACCCTCCTCAGGCCCTGTTCCGGTTTCTTCCCCCTCCTCCCCTCTTCCTCAAACCCCCACCACGACGTCCGCCGTCGCCCCTGCGTCGTCCTCTAGCACCCCTCCTATCTTCCTATCCGTATGAGCGACGCCGAGAGCGTGACCATCTCCCTGCTACCCGTCTCGCTTTCGCTCGTCCACCTACCCCGTTCGCGGCTGGAACACTTCACCCAGCATGTCATCCGCCAGATACTGCAGCCCAACCCAGTCTTCCTTAACGTGACATGTAACGAAATAGAAGTCAGCCTATTCGCCGAGTACGACACCCTTCAAGACTTTCACAAGGTCGCCAGGAAGGATGCGCGCAGGCTGCGCCAGCGGGAGCGCGAAGCTCGTACCGACCTCGCCCATTCACCCAAGCGGTCAAGGCGAGTGAAGGAGGATTGGGAGCCAGTCGAGGTTTCCTCTGAACGGTGGAAGGTCCTGCAAATCGACTCCCACTCCGACCGTCTAGGTATGTAGCACAGCGGTCTACCCTTCGCGAAACCTCGCATTGACTGCTCTCTCTACCGTCGCTGCTGCACAGACAACTCCGGCGCCAGAGTACACGAGCTCTCCGCACCTCTGGCCGCTGCAGGGATTTCGATCCTCTACCAGTCCTCGTACATGAGCGACTTCATCTTCGTAAGTATCGCAGACTTCCTTCTACAGAGCTTCGAATTGGTCCCTCAGTTGGCCATCCCCCTGCGGTCCTTGCTGCACATTCAGTACGTAACGCAGCGGGCTCTTCTCACTTCTCACTGCCCTCGTTCCTTATCGCTATTCATTTGGCCACATCGCCGTGAGGCTTCCGGCGCATTGGCGACGGCTGTTTCTGAGGTGTTTGATATGCTTTTACGCAATTACGCCTCGAAGCCCTTCGGAGGTCGTCGTACTGACCCATCCGTTTTCTTTCCAGGTCAAGGAAGCCCGCCTCGCCGAAGTCATGTCCCTGCTCGGCTCGGCCGGCTTCGACCTCTACCTGTCCGATCCCACCAACCTCACGGCGCAGATCTCGACCTTCGCCTCGCCCATGGTCTCGCCCACGGGCGAAGACGATGGCGGCGGCAGCATGAGCCTGATCGACCTCAACGCGCTCGCGGGCGCAGGACGTAACAGTTTCGATACGGACACGGGCATTGTGTTCACGCGCTCGAGGAGCAACACAAACGGCACGACGAGTAGCTCAAGCTCACGTTCTCGCGACCTGCTCCTGCAGCAGGCCTCTTCTCCCCCGCAGGACGACCTCAGCGGTTCCGGCACCCCGGAGCAGGCGTCAGGCGCGGAGCCGAAGAGCGCCTCTTCCCCTCCCGGCGCCCGCCCAGCGCTCAGTCGTGCGCTCTCTCACTCGCCCTCAGCTTGCGACGTCAGGGTGCTCTCACCTGACATCACCTGTGTGGGCCTCCCGGACGACAGCGCTGATACGTGGGGTCTCAAGATTATCAAGCTAGTCGCGTTCCCCGAGCTCATCGTTGGCTCTTCCGGCATGCCTGGGCGTGCGGCGGAGAGGCGAACGCGTTCCGACCGTGCACAGTCACCCACCGTGCTGCCTGCATTGCCTGAGGAGCATATCCATGTTCTATCGCTGAGCGAAGGGGAGGTGGGCAGTGGGAGCGACACCACTACGCGCGTCGCGCCGGAGTCGCCGAAGAAGGACCTCCCCGACCGGGAGGGCTCCGAGTCACCCGTCTTTTCCCTCGACCACGCCGGTAACGACACCGACTCAGCTGGAGACGACTCTAGCGACGACGACGGCGCGGAGGCGCGCAGCCGGCGCCCCCGCCTCACACACCTCGATACGCTCCAGACAGTCAAGGCTGCATCGAAGACCAGCCCACTGAGCGCGCGCTCCCGCTCCACGTCCACGTCGTCAAGCAGCTCGTCGGCGCCGCCTCCCCTCGTCCCCTTCTTCTCTTTCACGCGCACGCCAGAGGGCTCCTCACTCGCTGCGCCCGTCTCGTTGCTCGCGACGCTCTTCCCGGCGAGCGAGCGCCACATGGTGATGTGCAGCCAGGAGCTGGACGTGCTTGACTCGCGTAACGCGTCGCCGGAACGGTGGGCGGCCGAGCAGGACGAGAGCGCGTTGGATGACGACGATGACGATGGGGATGTGGATGGCGCGCTGCCGGAGCCTGAGGGGATGCTGAAGTGCTTGCAGATTGATTTGAGGAAGTTCGGCCTCGGTGAGTCTTCCCCTTTGCTTGAGATGGTATGTGGAGGTTGGGGAGACCGGTGCTGATTGCGACGGACAGAAAAACACGGGCTGGTGAACCGCTTCTCGCGCACGCTCGAGGAGAACGGGATCAACCACATGTACAGCTCGACGTACAAGACCGCGAACCTCTTGATCGACAAGGCGCACGCCAGTCGTGCGCAGGCGCTGCTCCGATCCTGCTAGACGCTGCTCTCGCACCCTCTCCTTCCTCTGCTCACTATCTGCCTCCTGGCTATTGCGTCTGGTGACAGAAGCTTCCTGGCTTGCGTTCTTCGTTTCGAGGAAAAGGCGCTAGTCGAGGCGCCGCCAACGAAGACGATATACCCACGTTATCTGTACAACACGTCTCTCCACGCACACACGACACCCACTCACGACTTCGCGTGGGTAGGTCACCGATCACTCTCATGCCCCCTCGCCATCCCTTCCCTCTCCTCGAAAAGTATGCACCTCCCTCCTCGGTCCGCCTCACCGCCCTTCCGCCTTCCCGCCTGTACGCACACTTCCCAGCATCCTCCGCATGCTAGATATCCGGACTTATACGTCCACCACGTCCTGTCCTGCCACTACGTCTCGCCACCACCTTCCAAGACGACCTCACCGCCCCTCCACCACAATTATATCTCACACCATCTCACGTACATACTGCAACATCGTCCCCCCGTCCCCGTCCCCGTCCCGTCCTCCATCTCATCCTCCATCCTCGAGTGTCCCCTCATCTCCCCTCATCGCCGCCTCCACTCTGACATTCATATGCACGCCATCATACGTCCGCCCCCATTCCCCTTCTTGTCTACCCCATACCGTCTCGGGCCTTGTTCCCTGTAGTCTTGATTGACCGACGCCGCCGCTGCCGCCGTCGTCGCTGTATCCTTAGTCGTCTCCGCCGCACGCGTATATCATATGCATTGGTTCTTGGGTTCGGCTGTATTTCCTCTCTGGTTCCGATTGCTGGGTGCTGTGTCCCCGGCATGGTACGGTGGGTGAAGCTTGGAAATATTGCTCGCTAGCATATAGACGTTTCATGCCAAACAGAGATCTGTATGGACGAGGCCTAGGACTTCAGGCGACCCGGAGCATGCTCCCGTTCACAAAGCGATGCGCACCAGCATACCTGATGTCTCCCAACCCACCCCGCAAGCCACCCAACCCCAAAACCAGACTCATCAAACACCAACGACGCAAACTCACCGGTATCGAGCCAACCCTCCGGGCCTGTGCACGCTGCACACTACAGCCTGCACAGGCCTGCACACCCGACCGAAGCCGCGCCCGCCCCTTCGAGATGGTGGAATTTCAGCATCATCACCGGTCTGGCCATGGACGTCGACCGGCGGACCGTCGACCCTGGAGCGGGGCGTGATGCACGATCGGCGGACATCAACGTGGACCGTGCAGCACGCCCCGCCGCCTCTGATGTCATGCGTCCACTGGAGGATGGGATGGGTCGGCGGCGCTGTGCGGGCAGCGGGCACGGACTACTACTCGATCTGGCCCCGGGTCTTCTATCATCGCCCATTCACTGACGCCTTCCGTGCAATACAGATGTCGGGCGCGTCTGACGACGTACCTGTACTAAGCCCCTACTTTGAGATACTGTAGTATGTGATGGTGGCCTCCGCCTCGGACGCACACTACGGTGCTAGACTGTCCGCAGATGAAATCCAACATACAGTTGACAAACCCCCTACCAATTGGTCGAGCGTAACGCCAGTACTAGTGGCTGCCGTACCTCGAACTTGACGCGCAGCCCGACAGCGGGCGTACCGCCCGCGACGCTCAGGGAGTGATTCTGCATCCGATCCTGGGCTTAGTGTCCGAGGAGGGCATTCAAGCGTTCAGGACACGCTGGCGTGAAGCCGCCGGGGCTTGGCTTGGCTTGGAAACCCGCAGGCGAGAGGGGACCCACATCGAGCACCGCCCGAGTTGACACCCGGATGCTACGGTGTTGCGCGGAGAGACGGGGACTGATACAAATGCATGGCTTGGATGAGTGAGAGTTACAGGGAAGAGGGGGAATTGGTATGATGAATGATGGAGAGCAGTACGCGCCTTTGGTATACAGCAATCTCGCTCCTTGCACGGAGATATGTCACGGAGGTAGATAGGTGCATGCAAGGGCGCTGCGTAGTACAGTATGCTGGGCGAGCCGCTGTGCAGCCACGAGCCTCGAGAGTCGAGACTGCGCCAACTGGAGATGATCAGAGAATGCGCAACCCATTTTGATTTTGCGAACAATTGAGGGAGGGAGGGAGGGACCCCGGACCCCTCGAGAGACACCTGCAGGGAATATCACGGTGTGAATCAGGTTACACGGAGAGAGCAGGGAAGGCGGGACGGCTGTTTCAAAGGGGTGATCGGCGGTGAAACCAGGCGCAGGGAAGACGGTGCAGGTATGTTTGCCGCTGAGACATACTGAACTGATTCCGACATATCGCTCACATGCTAGAGCAGTCAGAGAGACAAGCGACGCAGCGCAGAGGGCTTCGAAGGGGCCAAGAAGGCGGAGCATGCATAGGCGAGCAGAGACGAGGAGGCGAGGAGGAGACGGAGGGCAGGGCGGGGAGCCGGAGAAGTGGGGGACAAGTTCGGGGCGATCTTGGAGTGAGTTCGGCAGTGCCCTGTTGCCAGGTTCGGTGGTCGGGTGAGGGCGGTGATTGGGGTGATGGGCCCATGTGTGAAGATGTTGTGCGACTGCGGCCGTGGGGGGGTCGCACGAGAGACGGCCAGAGAGTGCAGGAGAGGTGAGAAGTGGATGCACCTTGTGTGGCAGGAGGGTGAATATGTGAATGCTGAGCGAGGGGGACTGGTCGGCAAGACGATTGAGCAGCCACGATCGAAAGCAGATCTCGATCTCACTCACCAGGGCCTGGCCCTCAATGGCGTGCGTTGCCATATATGGCACACCGGCGTCCTACTCGGGGCCGACGAGTGCAAGACGATCGGCGGCAGCGATCGAGCACCAAGCATCCTCTCCCTCTTCCATGCCTGCCCTGCCACAGGCTGAACCAGTGAGTGCGTTCTGTCGATGGCGCGCAATTAGAGTGAGACTGCGCGCGGCAAGTGTGCAGCAGATGGGAGAGCTCGAGGACGGGCTTCGGGCGAGAGGGCTCGGGTGTGCGAAAATAGACGGGTTTACGGGGTCCTGACGTCATGAGGGGAAAATATTGTATGTGTGAGTGGAGAGGGAAAAGGAAATCGAAAGGACTCGAAAACGAAAACGAGCGCAGCGGTGCGTCCGCCGCCTGCAGAACAGAAGAGAGATTTGATTGATCATGACGCGCCCTGGCCCTTGTCCGCCCAATCCCAATATTTTCGCACCGCTCCGCCGCACGCTCGCTTCTCCCCTCCCCTCCCACAAGCCCTCGCAGCAACCGCGTCTCCTCAACAGCGCACCCCCTCCCAATCCTCCCTTCCCCCTTCCCCTTCCTCCCCCGCCACAATGCAGGGCTCTCCACACCTCTCCTCCTCCTCCTCGACGTCCCCCGCACCCCCATCACCGCCCTCGACGTCCTCCGATCCCCACGCAGACCAGAACCGCTACTCAAAGGTCTCCTTCGACTCGTCCCCCTCCTACCCCGCCTCCTCCGCACACCTCCTCCCAGACCGCTCATTATCCTACTATCCTTCGATATCCTACCGCTTCACCGCATTCTCCAGCAGCCCCTCCTTATCCGCCGCCTCCGACTCCCCCTACATCGGCCCCAGCAGACCGCTCTCCCTCGGCGACGAGGTACGTTAGCCCCGCTCTCTCTCGCTCGCTCCCCGCCCCGTACGCAGCACCGCCTCACCCGCGCCGCACCCAGTACACGCTCTCCCCGGACCCGCAAAAATGGGGCGCAGACCTCTCCCTCGACAGTAAAGAAGAGGACGACGAGCTCCACGCGCCCGAACCCGCCCCGCCCCGCGGCAGGATCGAGCACGACGGGCACGTCTTCTCCTGGCGCGGCGTAACGAACCTCGGCGCGCTCGTCGTCCTCATCGCGGGCATCCTGACGCTATTGTGAGTGTCCCTTTCGTCTCTCCGTCCGCTCCTCGCGTCTTCCTCGGTATGCGTGGGGTGCTGCGCGCCGAAGCCCGCCCTTCGCACTTGCCCTTCGCACCCGCTTGCGCTTGTGCTGGGTCAGGCTTCTGGACGGCACCCGGACCCAGTATCGCGCGCCGTCCCCCGTGCGAACCGATTTTCCCTCAGCGGACAGGCCAACCCGCCTGCCCAGCTCACACAAAACACGGGACCGCGGCCGGCCCCGCGCGCACCTGCACCTGCACAGTCCACTGACGCAGGTCACGGTCCCATCAGCGATATCATGGCATTGGCAGCAGGGCAGATGGCGAGATGGCGCACGGGCCTGGGCCTCTGGTCGTGCACGTCAGAGCTCTCGCGCGCGGTGCTACGGCTGCTGCTGCTGCTGATGGATCATTGTGTTCGGTGAGGCACGCCATATGTATGCTTGATCTGGCTCCCGGAGGTTTTCCCGCGCCAGCTGGTATTAGGGCTAGCGCGGACCGACCGCGCGCAATTCTGATTCATTCAGAGTGATTCTGCTACGGACTCGGAGATGTGGAGCGCGCGGTGAGTGCAGGAAGGATGCTGACGCCTCGTCGCTCGCTCGCAGCGCAGGGTACCCTATGATCACCGCCATTACGGAGAAGCCGTTCAGCACGCTGGGCGGGTTCAACCTTGGTGGCGTCAACGCCTCC
Source organism: Trametes cingulata (assembly GCA_022385765.1). NCBI lineage: Eukaryota > Fungi > Basidiomycota > Agaricomycetes > Polyporales > Polyporaceae > Trametes > Trametes cingulata. Next base: position 115,974 of record MU278009.1, read on the forward strand.
GGCCAGGTGAGTTCTCTCAATTACCGCGCGCACTACGTCCGCGTGCGCGTGTAACTATAGCCCGCTCCTCCTGCTAACGCCGCGTGCGCGCGATATTTATAGGTGCCGGACATCCCGGGGCACCGGGGGCTGATCGACGTGGACACGCCGCGGACGGCGTACACGAAGGTCGCGCCGCACACGGGCGAGACGTTCGAGCTCGTGTTCTCGGACGAGTTCAACGTGGACGGGCGCACGTTCTACCCGGGCGACGACCCGTACTGGGAGGCGGTCGACCTGCACTACTGGGCGACGAACAACCTGGAGTGGTACGACCCCGCGGCGATCACGACGCAGGGCGGGAATCTGGTCATCACGCTCGAGAAGAAGGAGACGCACAATCTGCACTATCAGGGAGGTGCGTCGGGGGTTCTCGGTTCCGTTGTGGGTGAGATGGAAGAGGAAGGCTGATGGTTGTGCGGTGCGGTGCGGCAGGGATGATGTCGTCGTGGAACAAGTTCTGCTTCACGGGCGGGTATATTGAGGCGAACGTGTCGCTGCCGGGCGTGAACAACATCGTAGGTCTGTGGCCCGCCATCTGGACGATGGGGAACCTCGGCCGCGCAGGCTACGGCGCGTCCCTCGAGGGAATGGTACGTCGTCCCTCCCTTCTGGCATCTGCCATCCGCGAAGCACGCACAAGCTGACTATCACGCTTCACCTGTCATCCCGGCCCTCGCCCGCATCCGACACCTGACAGTGGCCGTACACGTACGACAGCTGCGACATCGGCACGGTCGCGAACCAGACGATCAACGGGCAGCCCGCGGCGGCGACCGTCGGCGGCGACACCGGCCACGACGGGATCCTCTCGTTCCTGCCCGGGCAGCGCCTCTCGCGGTGCACGTGCCCCGGGGAGAGCCACCCGGGCCCGAAGCACAGCGACGGGTCGTTCGTCGGGCGCGCGGCGCCCGAGATCGACATGTTCGAGGCGCAGATCACGGGGAACCCGTTGACGGCGCAGGTGTCGCAGAGCGCGCAGTGGGCGGTGAGTGTTTGGTTCCGTTCTGCTCGACTTCGGGAAAAGGGAGAAGGGGACGGGAGAGCTGATGCGCGCGGCAGCCGTTCAACCACGGGTACATCTGGGACAACAGCACGGAGAACATGATCATCGTGGACCCGTCGATCTCGTACCAGAACACGTTCATCGGGAGCGTGACGCAGCAGGCGACGTCGGTCGTCACCGCGACGGACCCGCTGTGCTACGAGTACGACGCGGGGTGCTTCTCGATATACGGGTTCGAGTACAAGCCGGGGTTCGAGGACGGGGTGAGTGCTCTTTCACATCTGGCGTGCATCTGTCCTGGGAGGGTGTGACGGCTGACGGGAACGCTTGTTGGGTTGGGCAGTACATCACTTGGGTGTCGAATAACAAGATCTCGTGGACGTTGTTGGGTCCGGGCTTGGGCCCCGATCCGCTCGTACAGATATCGGAGCGGCCTGTACCACCAGAGCCCATGGTACGTCCCACATCCACCCCTCTTTCCCTCCATCCACCCTAACCCTCTCACTATCGTAGTACATCATCATGAACCTCGGCATGTCGCACAACTTCGGCGAGGTCGACCTCGACCACCTCCCGTTCCCGGTGCACATGCGCGTGGACTACATCCGCGTGTACCAGCCGTCGAACGCGGTCAACATCGGGTGCGACCCCGCGGACTACCCCACGCAGGCGTACATCAACCAGTACATCGAGGCGTACACGAACCCGAACCTCACGACGTGGTCCGGCGACTACGGCCAGCCGTGGCCGAAGAACAAGTGGCTGGGCGAGTGCTGAGCCCGCGCGGGCAGCTCGGTGTATGATATGTACCACCAACACCACCACTGTCACGACAATACACACGATGTTCGAGGACGCGCAGTCGCAGCGCGGCGCTGCGCTGCGGCCGATACCCCCATTCGACGTGGCGGCCTACGGCATGCTTCTCCTGCTCCCTGCTCCCGGCTCGCGGCTCGCGGCTCGCGGCCGCCCGCACGCGTCCGAGACGTCTCACCTGTACCTGTATAATGTCTCAGCATCCTATCGTCGCACCTGCTATCGCCCAGCTTTCCACGATGTACACCTGTACGCCACCCTCCAACCCTCGAATCCGCCCCCTTCGCGTCGTCGTCGACACGCGTGTCCGTGCTGCCGCTCGCTGCGCGCCAGTGTCTGTCGCATGCCGCCACATCTTCCTTCAAGTTCAAGCCAAGGACCGCTGCATCTCCCCTGGCTTGACGCGTCTCTCGGTTTCGCATCGGGCATGGCTAGCCGCGACTCCCAGCGCATCGTATATCCTCCAACGGTGCTAGCAGCCTCAAGATTCCGCCTTCGCCGCAAGGACACTAATCGGCCGCGTCCGTCTCGGACTCGGGCTTGGGCTCGGGCTCGCGGGCACGATCTCCCTCACGAACTACTACTACTGCACATCTCCTGACGCTCCTTCCGCGCCCGCTCGCAACATTCCGCATTCCGCACTTTGCATAGACGCTTTTAGGTACTGCACGCTGCTGCACTTCGCTTCCTCTCGGACACGACGGACTGTAATTAGCAGCGGCAGCGGCAGGGCAGCCGGTCCTCTAGGACACCGGCAGCCTGCACGCACGCACGCACGTACCCTCCTCACCCTCACATCCCGCACACATCCGCACAGATTCGTATACATCACATCATCGCTGCATTTCGGCTCTTTCTCGTAGGTTTGGCTAGATGCTGGGGGGTACGGTATAATGGTATGGGATTAGGCCTCAGGCGTGGTCGGGGGACGACCGCCCTCCACGTCTCGACGATGCCGACGCGGCTCCGCGCGGTCTATACTTGTGCGTGGCGGCTCTATAATCTATTATTGCCGCGCGTATATGTAGGCGTAACTGCGTCCGTGGGTGGGGTGGGAGAAGGGGTCATGGAAACCGGGTCATGTACATACCTTATTTTATTCTTAATCTGGCGAGTCAGTTATTGCTATTGGAACAGACGTGGGATCGTTGAGGAACGTATATTGTGAGTTCTTGTGCCTCCGGCATGTCGAAGATGCCCACGTCTGTGGGATACATAGGGACAGATAGGGACAGCATGTCCGACTTCACGTGCGGTGCAGGAGTGAGGTTGGAGTGACGTGCGTAAACGCAGTATATGGCGACGTCTGACTAGGTACTGCCTGGTAGACGTTGCATAGCGAACGCTTCGCCATCCTTGGGTCTTCCACTCGTCGATCTGAAGCAAGAAGCCTATGCCTGTCGACGTCTCCAGCATCAACATACATACAAGCTCGCATCAACTACTTAGCACCCACAATAGCACATCCGCCCTCATCATCGACATACCGCTCACGCACCCGCATCCACAGGCCTCGAGAACGTCGTGGACGGCACGCGCGGCAAGAACGACCGTCTATTGAGCACCAGCCCCTTCAGCGCCCTGATCTCGCGCCGCACCTCCTCCTCCTCCGGCGACAGCGGGATCCCCAGCCCGACCCCTGGCGCGCGCAGCCCGAGCGGGCTCGCGTACGTCTGCGTCGCGATGTATCCGGTGAGGTCGGAGAGCGCTTGGAATGTGTGCTGGTACTTCGGTTGGGGCGGGGAGGAGGGGTCGCGCGCGGGCAGGGAAGAGGCGAGGGTGGTGAGGGAGGCGAGGAGTGGCGGTGGGGGAGGGGGGCTTGGGGGGACGTACGTCCAGACTGTGTCTGGGGAGGGCGCGGGTGGAGGAGCTGGGGTGGACGTAGAAGTGTTCGTCGCGCTTGGAGGTAGAGGGGCGGGCTGGAAGATCGGAGTGGTCGTGAGCGTTTGCCAGAGCGTTTCCTGCAGAGATAAACCACCGGTCAACGTTACATGATTGTTGAAGAACCTGTGATACTGACCTCATGCTGAGCGCCGTCCTCTGCAATCCAAGGGAACTTCTCTTCGAGCTTGGCGAAGAGCTCCGCCGAGGTGGCCTTCTGGCCTCGTTTCGTGCACTCTTGAATCGCGCAGCGGAGGAGCGTGATCGGCGGGACGTCCTTTGCACCCTCGCTCGCCTCCTTGAGCTGCTCGAGCGTATTACATGACCTGTACTTCACGGGCTCCGGGAAGGGTTCAGGTTGTGGCAGGACAGCAAACGTAGCGCGCTGCGTCTCCTTGAGGTCTTCCAGCGAGCGCGTTAGCCGTTCCAGGAGCGCCTTGCGGTGTGTGCGCAGTGAGAGGCGGGCCTGGTATGTCTGCGCGATCTTGGGGTAAATGAAGCGCTACACGCAAGGCACAAAGTGAGTGTGAGTGATTGGGACGGAGGTTGCGGCCAGTACGCACGAAGTATGCTAGTAGGAGGGCAGCCGAACCGCCCGCAACCCACATGAACGCACGAAGCACATTGATGAGCAGATACGGTAGGCGAGAAGGCGGCGGTTGCGGATACGTTCTCGGCGGGAGTGGAGGGGGCGGCGGAGGCTGAAGAGCATGTACCAGTTGTTGAGCAGGCGGGATCATATGCAGCGGAGGAGGTGCGACGTACTACTTCATGCAACAGCCCCTCGATCTCTCCCCCTGTCAGACCCTTCTCTGCGAGGAACCTCCGCTTCGCAGCCAAGTCTTCATGCCGCACCTGGGGCGAGGTCAAGAAAGCGCGTGCCCGCTGGAGGAGCTGCGATCGGTCTTCCTGTTCTGGTACTGGAGTTGGTGCTGGTACGGCCTGAGCTTGCGAAGGGGCCTCAGTCTGTGGTGGTGGCAGCTCCGGCGCAGTCTCTGCTGCCGCGGTCGCATTTGAGGATGGTTTTGGTGACGGCCCCGGAGTCTTCTCGTCGTCTGCCATGGTGAGGTAGATACAGTCGTGCAAAGGCTCGAGGAGAGCAGCGCAAGGCGCGCAAGACGCGGTGGCGGCAAGCGGCAAGCGGGTGCGGGGTAGCCGGTACCGGCGCCGGAGAAGGGGTCCGGAGCTCCGGAGGCCGTTGACGCGACGCGACGCCACAGACGCGCCTTGGAGAGCGCACACCGCCCGCGAAAGGTCAGTTGGACCCGTACGCGTTGTGCATAGCCTATCTTCCTCGTGTCGCCATATGGCACACGCTTGTGCCAACCAGACTTACTGATATGCAGTATTGCTGAGACTGGGATTAGTCGGATATCGCTTCCTTCTCTCCGTCGACCTCATCTCTGCCTCCAGGTGAAGTCACGCTAGCAAGAAGCTGCAGGCCGGTTCAGCACCTAATTATCGACTGCGAGGATTTTGCGTTATGGCAGTATCACAAGAGAAGATCGTGACCATCGACGCACAACTTGGGGAAGCTGAAGCACAGATCTCAAGGCCAGCCAGACAGCATGCTCGTTCGGTCCTGAAGATACTTGCGACTTGCGCTGCCGTCTACGCAGTCTATTCACTCGCATATAGCCGCGTGCGTATACCGAGCCAGCCACGCGACACGCTGTCGCAGGTGGCTGAAGCCTTCGAGACCCGTACACGCTCGCCTCACTCGCAGAAGGAGGTGGAGGAGTTATACACGTCAGTACATGGTCCGCATCGTAGTGCTATAGTAGACGATCCTCACCATCATCACCTTTCAGCTCAGTACCCGATCCTGAGAGCGCACGCGCCGCCTCTAGGCGGTATGCCACCCGCCCGCACGTTGCAAGCTCCCCCGGAGACTTCCTCTCGGCGACCGACCTGCTCAAAGTATTCCAAGACGAGCTCGGCATCCCACCCCCTCCGGAGACTCCCATCTTCTCAGCCGGGTCTGCCGCATCTCGCGAAGCAACACTAGGAATCAACAAGCTCACCAAGCCCAACGCATGGATCGACACCTACTACCCGCTCATGAACACCCCGCTCGACCGCTCGCTCTCAATCATGGACGGAGACGGCAACGCGCTCTGGGAAGCGGAGCTGGAAGAAGACGGGGACCCGCGCGATCCGGACGCGGCGAAGCACAAGGACGCGGTCCCGGTCTTCCACGGGTTCAGCGCGGACGGAGAAGTCGAGGGGCCGTTGATCTACGCGAACTACGGGCTGAAGGAGGACTACGACGCGGTCCTCGCCGCCGGAGGGAACTTCACCGGCAAGATCGTCCTCGCGCGGTACGGCGCGAACTTCCGCGGTCTCAAGGTCGGTTTCCTTCACTTCAACATTCCCTGATCAATTACACGACGAAAGTAACGGACCTCCCACAGATCAAACGCGCAGAAGAACTCGGCGCGGCGGGCGTGCTCATGTACTCCGACCCGCGCGACGACGGGCCCGTCACAGTCGCGAACGGGTACGAGCCGTACCCCGCGGGCCCCGCGCGCAACCCGCACTCCGTGCAGCGCGGGAGCGTGCAGTATCTGTCACTCTACCCCGGGGATCCGACAACGCCTGGCGCGCCGGCGTACCCGAACGCGACGCGCGTGCAGGGCGGGAACGTGCCGAGGATTCCGAGTTTGCCGATCTCGTGGGCGCATGCGCAGAGGTTGCTCAGGGAGATTGATGAGAGGGGGGTGGAGGATGCGTTTGTGCTTGATGGGAAAACGAGTAGGCGGAGCGTGAGGTTGGTGAATCATGGTGAGCATGGGACATTGCATGAGATGCTCCACATTGAAGTAATGCGTTGCGTAGTGCATAACAGAATCATGCCCATTTGGAACACCATGGCAGTCATCCCTGGACATTTCTCCAACGAGACGGTGATCATTGGGAACCACCGCGATGGTATGTCCTACCACCAATGCGCACGCAGCGGAACGCATCTGCTAACATAGGCGTGTAGCATGGGTCATGGGAGCGGTCGATCCGACCTCCGGGACAGTGTCCCTGCATGAAGTGGTGCGCGGCTTCGGTGCCCTCCTGAGGAAGGGCTGGAAGCCGCTCAGGAACATCGTGTTCGCCAGTTGGGATGCTGAGGAGGTGCGTGCCGGTCCTTCCACTCACATTCTGAGAGATTAAATGAGAGGCGCACCTCGCCAACCAGTACGGCCTCATAGGTAGCACGGAGTGGGCCGAAGACTTCCCCGAGTGGATCTCCGACACTGTTGTGGCGTACATCAATATAGGTTCGCTGCTTCAGACCCGCAGGTGACAACATGCTCAACAGGGTGTGGTAGATGGCTCCGCCGCGGGCTCACCTTGGATACCTACTGGCTCTCCGTCGCTCGCCCACCTCATCCGCGATGCTGCCCTTGCCCTCAGACACCCCACAGATGCCAACAGAACGTTGTGGGACGCGAGGAACGACCTCGGGCCTTTCCGCGGGCCCGGAGATAGCGAGTTCCTCGAAGCGTACGAAGCCATGCGGAGGGCGCTGGAAGACGATGTCGGAATCGCGCCGCTGGGCTCTGGGAGCGACTTTACGCCATTCCTCCAGCGTCTCGGCGTGAGTACCAATCCTAGGTAGGGAGATGCGGGATGGGAGTGCTGACCATGTGGCGTTTACAGGTCGCGAGCATGGACGAGACGTTCAACCTATCGCCGACGGACGCGGCGTATCACTACCACTCGATCTATGACACGGAGATGTGGAAGGAGAAGTACGCCGATCCGGGTTTCGAGAAACACGTACGTGCCGGCCCGTCCTCATTGCCGATATGCCAAGGGTTGAGGTTGCTGGACGCTTTCTGCAGGTCGCTGTGGCGAAGCATCTGGGCCTGGTCATACTTCGGCTGGCCGACTCGACGATGGTTCCTCTGAACACGACACACTACGCGCTGGAGCTCGAGAAGTATCTTGACCGGTGAGCTGACTTGCATTCAGGCGTAAGAACCATGCTGATCGTAAACCATAGGGTCAAGGAGACGGCATCGACACTCGGCATCTCAGTCGACTTCGCCAACCTCACGCACGAAGTCCGCAGCGTGCAGCTCGCCAGCCTGATCCTCGACCGCGAGAAAGCAGACGCCGAACGCGCACTGCACGACGCCCTGCGCAAGCTACCCGGGCACGGCTGCAAGCCGCACGGGCTGCTCGGCTGGCTGAAGAGACTGCTCGAGCTTCTTCCCGGGCTTCCGTGGCACGGGCACTCGAGACGTGAGTTTGAGCAGGCCGTGAGGCGCGTGCAGAAGGTGAACGCGAAGCTGAGGGGCTTCGAGCGCGGGCTCATCTCCGAGGAGGGCCTCGAGGGGAGGGAGTGGTATAGGCATCTGGGCGTCGCGCCGGGGAAGTGGCTAGGTGCGTTCCTCTTCCTCCCATGACCTGTGAGCTGTGTTCAGTGGAATACACAGGATATGGGGCGACGACCTTCCCGGCGATAACGGAGGCACTGACGATAGAAAGGAACGCGACGTTGGCGGAGAAGGAGTCTGAGCGGCTTGCGGATCTGCTAGACAAGCTGGGATGGTCTCTGGTGCTGTAGCTCGTCCTACGCTAGCTAAACGCGAAAGCGGGCTACGTGTCTGCGCACTTGTACTTCTTCGAGCCCTGACGGTGGGACGCGACAGGACGCGTCGGGCGAAACGCGGTCACGGGGCTCATGCATGATGACGCAATGCGGGGTTCCAGAGCGCGAATCGCGAAGGGCGCAGGATCGGCAGAGGATCGGCAGTCGGCCGAGTGCGTTATCACCTCCGCGCGCATGATGTTCTCCAAGTGGCTGTTCCCACCGTCTATATCCTCCCAGGACGAGGACGAGGCGTCGTTCTGCCCATTGACTTGAACCACCACGATGGCGGAGAAACAGCTGCAGCTGGGCGAGAAGGCTGCCCTCCTCGACCCCGAGGCGGGTCCTCCTCAACCCATCCCATCACCGCCTGAGAGTCAGGGGAGGAGGCTCTGGAGGCAGCTCAAGATGCTGGCCTTCTGGTACGCCGTCGTCCTCGCATTCAGGACCGTGGCGTATCTTGTCTGCTTGTACCTCAACCTCGATGAATTCGCGACCCCCGAGACATCTTGGGCTCTGAGCGCGCTCGGCCAGCTGCGCGGGCCTCATATCGACAAGGAAGCGCTATACCTGTATGTTCCTCCGCACTATTCGTCCCTCAGGAACCTCTGACAGCCAACGCGCACGATACCAGGTCTGTGCCAGATCCCGCGAGCGCCCTTCAAGCCTCACGCGACTACGCGACGCACCCGCACCTCGCCGGCTCCTTCGAGGACTTCAAGGACGCGACCGTCATCCTCCGCCTCTTCCAGGACAACCTCGGCATCCTCGCCCCGCCCGAGTACCCCATCTTCCCCGCGGGCACGCCCGCCTCGCGCGAGGCCACGCTCGGCATCCCCAAGCGGCACAAGCCCGCTGCGTGGATCGACATCTACTACCCGGTGATGAACACGCCGCTCGACCGCTCGCTCGAGCTCTTGGGCGAGGACGGGGAGACGGTCGAGTGGAAGGCGGAGTTGGAGGAGGATGGGGACTTGAGGGACCCGGAGGCGGCGAAGTATAGGGACGCGGTGCCGACGTTCCATGGGCTGAGCGCGGACGGCGTCGCGGTTGGCCAGGTTGTGTACGCGAACTATGGGCGGATCGAGGATTATGACGAGATCGTCGCCAAGGGCGGTAACCTCACGGGCAAGATCATCCTCGCGCGCTATGGCGCGAACTTCCGTGGTCTGAAGGTCGGCTTCCACCTGCCATCCTAACCCTTCACTACAGCTGAGCACCTTGACATTCCACACAATCCACAGATCAAACGCGCACAGGAACTCGGCGCCGCCGGCGTGCTCATCTACTCCGACCCGCGGGACGACGGCTCCGTCACGGTCGAGAACGGGTACGAGCCCTACCCCGCGGGGCCCGCGCGCAACCCGACGTCCGTGCAGCGCGGCAGCGTGCAGTTCCTCTCGCTCTACCCGGGGGACCCGACGACCCCGGGCGAGCCCGCGTACCCGCTCGCGAACCGCACGGAGGGGGAGAACATCCCGAAGATCCCGAGCTTGCCGATCTCTTGGGCGAATGCACAGAGGCTGTTGAAGGAGATTCAGGGAGATGACGGGGAGGGGAGGTTGGTGTTGGACGGGAGGGCGAGCGAGAAGAAGGTTAAGCTGGTCAACCACGGTACATTTTATGCTGGCACGCGAGTCGTGAGGGGGAAGGTGCTGACTCGTGGGTACAGTGAACACGACGGTGATTCCGATCTGGAACACCATGGCGGCCATCCCTGGGCATATCAAGAACGAGACTGTTGTCATCGGCTGCCACCGCGATGGTGCGTACTGTGCGAGACTCCTTCGATATGGCGCTGACCGCTTGGATATCAGCATGGGTAATGGGCGCGGCCGACCCGACGTCGGGCACCGTCTCCATCCACGAAGTCGTCCGCGGCTTCGGCGCGCTCCTCAAAGCCGGCTGGAAGCCGCTCCGCAACATCCTCATCGCCAGCTGGGACGCCGAAGAGGTCGGTCCTCCCCTCCCTCCCTCTTTCCTCTTCCCCGTCCTCACACTAACCCCCTCTCACCCACGACCAGTACGGCCTGATCGGGAGCACCGAATGGGCGGAAGACTTCCCCGACTTTATCACGCAGCACGTCGTCACGTACGTCAACCTCGACGTCTCCGTCGCGGGCTCGCAGTGGGGCGCGCGCGGCTCGCCGTCGCTCGCGCACGTCATCCGCGCCGCCGCGCTGGACGTCGCGCACCCGACCGATCCCGCCAGGACGCTGTGGGACGCGCGCGAGGACGAGGGGCCGTTCGAGGGCGCGTGGGATGCGGAGTTTGCGGAGATGTATAGGGGCGAGAGGGTGGGGGTGGAGAGGAGGGGGAAGGAGGAGGTGGGCATCCCGCCGTTGGGGTCGGGGAGCGACTTTACGCCGTTCTTGCAGAGGCTTGGGGTGAGTCGTTTGAGGTGGGCGTACTGGGGGAAGACTGATATGGTGCGTAGGTCGCCAGCATGGACCAGGGCTTCGGGGGAACGCCGAACGACGCGCCGTACCACTACCACTCGATCTACGACTCGCAGAGGTGGCAGGAGACGTACGCGGATCCTGGCTTCGTTCGCCACGTACGTATATGCGCTTCACGTTCCTGCTATGCTCGAGCTGAAGACTCATGTCACGGACAGGTCGCAGTGGCGAAGCACCTAGGTCTCGTCGCTCTCCGGCTGACCGACTCGATCATCCTCCCGCTCAACACGACGCATTATGCGCTCGAGCTCGATGACTACCTCGACGGGTACGTCTTGTCTTTCCTCCTCTCACCCGCATCCGCTCACACTACATCTCTCCGTGTCGCAGGGTCGAGGAAATCGCCTCCTCCATCAAGACCTCAGTCGACTTCTCCAACCTCCGCCGGTCCATCCGCCGGCTGCAACGCGCGAGCCGCGCGCTCGACGCCGAGAAAGAAGAGGCCGAGCGCAAGTTCAAAGAGCTCCTCGACAAGATCCCCTTCCCTTCCTCCTCTTCCCCCTCTTCACCGCACTACATCCTCGGCGTGTTCCCGCTGCCGGACTGGCTGAAACGCCTGCTCGACGCGATCTTCGGGCACGCCCCGAAGGGCCCGATCGGCAAGTTTGTGAAGGCGGCGCGGAGGGTGCAGGCGGCGAACGCGAAGCTCGTCGCGTTCGAGAGGGGGTTCATTGATGAGAAGGGGATTGAGGGGAGGGAGTGGTATAGACATTTGGGCGTCGCGCCTGGGAAGTGGCTTGGTGAGTGCTCTGCCTTGGCTCGCGTATGTGAGACGCGGGACGCTGCGGGGAGGACTGGCTGCGTATCTCAGTCGACGGAAAGCCGTCCACATTGCAGGCTCTCCTCGCTGCTTGACGGCATTGAGGACGGAGAGCCGTTCGTACAAGCGTCGCCTCCCCGTTCGACTCGCTCGCGCAAGTCCGGAGAGCCGTCGACACGCAGCACCCCACCTCTCATTCCATGATCCCGTTCGCAACGCAAATACTGACTGCGCGCCTTGCAGGATACGGAGCGACGACGCTGCCATCCATTACGGAGGCGCTGACGTTCGTGCAAAACGCGACGCTGGCGGAGCAGGAGGCGAGCCGTGTGTCGGCGCTCCTGGACAAGCTCACGGAGACGATCAAGGTGTGAGTCAGAGTGCATATTGGAGGAAGCGTATGGCGCTTTGCCTGTAAAGGGAGGATGTTATCATGCAATATCCTTCGGGGTATAGCTTGTATATTGACGGAGGATAGGATGTAAAGTATGTTTGTGCTCAAATTTAGAGCCTTGTATAAGTTCATCGCCTGTGAAAAATGGACATCTTGGCTCTACACGAAATACGAAGGCCAGAAGGACGCTCAGCAAACATTGTACGAGGTTGCGGGAGGAGGAAGCGCGTCCGAGACGCGCGACGCGATCGGGGAGGATGATCTGAGGGCGGGATGACGTCACGCGTCGACGGACGGCCGTGGACGAGTGTCGGGCTGAGTGTCGGGGAGCCGCACTCGGTCGTCCGCCACAACGCCCAACAAAAATACTCGTCCAGAATGCTTTGCCTGTGTTGCTTTCTCGGTCAGCGTCCCGATGCCGGATAGGCTGCGTGCACGGCCGCGACATACGCCTCTCCGAAGACAGGCTCGCAAAGGAAGGAGGAACTCCGTCTGCGACATTCCACTCGTGATGTCACAAGAACCTCATCCCCTCCGGACGCGCAACACCTTTATAAATACCTCTTCACCTCCAGCTCTGTCGACACCAGCAGCTCGACCTGCACTCGAGTCCTCTCTAACGCACTACACCGTCAGCAACGAGCCTACAGAACGCCATGGACCCAGAGAACAAGCCAAAGGGCCCTTCGCCCCACTACTCCCTCTACCAGCGCAAGATCTTCAAGCGCGGAGGCCAGACAGGTGTCTTGCCCAGCTTCTCTGTCCATCCGGAGGAACTTCAGGAATCTACCAAGAAGAAGCTAAACGACCGCGGATACTTCTACGCTAATTCCAATGCCGGCCTCGGTTGGACGGACAGAGCCAACAGGTACGTTCGTACATGGCAGTGTGCTCCCTAACGGCCGGCTAACTTGTATGGCACACAGAGAGGCATTCTACAGATGGCGCATCGTTCCTCGCACCTGCGTGGACACAAATACGCGCGACCTCACCAGTAAGCATTGTCGGTCTTGCTTTCAGCCCAGACCATTGAACGTATGCGGGCTTTGCAGCAACTCTCTTCGGGCACAAGATCCCAGTGCCCATCCTGTTTGCACCCATTGGCATCAACAAGCTCTACTCCCCGCTAGGCGAACTTGTCCCTGCGCGAGTCGCTGGCGAGTTGGGCATGCCGGTCAGTGACATGTTGCCCTGTGTGAAGGTTTGCTCCTAACGTACCGTTTCGGTATGTATGGACAGTATTGTCTGTCCACGGCTGCATCCCAGCCCATAGAAGACGTCGCACGCGCCAATGACGAAGGCGCGTCCCTGAAGAACGAGAGCAACTCGGTGCATGAGTACAATGGTCCGTACTCCCTTCCTTTCCCCGTCTTCCGAGCTCACAACCTTTGACCAGGCCCGAACGGAGGCAACGCGAAGAGCCCGCGGTTCTTCCAGCTCTACATGGGGCACGATGATGACATCGTATGCATTCTTCCCTCGATCATGCTTGACGGCACTTGGCTGACAATGAGGGGACCCCCGCGCAGACCCTGTCCTTGCTGAACCGCGCCTGGAAGTCCGGGTTCGACGTCGTGATGCTCACGACCGACACCTGGCAGCTCGGCTGGCGCCCCACCGACATCAACATCGCCAACTACGTGTACGTCTCCCCTGTCTCCCCCTTCCCCTGCCGGCCTTGCGCTCGCTGACGCTCACGGGGACGCGCCAGATTCTACTACCCGGGCGCGGTGGGGAACGAGGTGGGCACGTCCGACCCGGCGTTCATGGCGAAGCACGGGGCGGACATCGCGCGCGACTCGGGCAAGTGGATCGACAGCAGCGTCTGGCACGGCAAGGCGCACACGTGGGACAAGGTCAAGTGGGTCGTCGGCGAGGTATGCGCCTCTCCCTCCCTACCCTCCCCTCTCATCCCCTCGTGATGCTTGGGATGGTACTGACCGCGCGCACGCGAGCAGTGGAAGAAGATCTCGGGCGGGCGCCCGTTCGTGCTGAAGGGCATCCAGAACGCGGCGGACGCGCAGCGCGCGCTCGACGCGGGGTGCGAGGGCATCGTCGTCACGAACCACGCGGGGCGCCAGGTCGACGGCGCGGTCGGCTCGCTCGACGTCCTCCCCGAGATCGTCGACGCCGTCGGTGACAGTGCGTACCCCCTTCTTCCCCATCCCCCCTTCTCTCTCTCGCGATTCTAACGGGCCATGGACGAAACGACAGAGATGACAGTCATATTCGACTCGGGGATCCGCACCGGCTCGGACGTGTTCAAGGCGCTCGCGCTGGGCGCGCACGCCGTCATGGTCGGCCGGCTGTACGTCTGGGGCATGGCGCACGAGGGCGTGCACGGGTGCCGGCACGTCATCCGGAGCCTGCTCGCGGACCTCGACATCACGATGACCGTCGCGGGGTACCGCTCGATCAGGGAGGACGTGTGGAGGAATAGGGACGCGCTGAGGTGGTGTCAGAGTGGGGTGCCGCCCGGGCCGGGGGAGCATGCGAAGCTGTGAGGTGGTGAGATCGGGATGGGGACCGGAGGTGCATAGAGGTGTTGCGTAGGATTTGGTTGTGTATGATTGACCCTCACCGCTCTCGATTCTGTACCTATAATGTATAATCCGTGTAATCCATAAACCCAAGAGTGAAGCTACACATGAGGAAACGCAGCGGAGAGCAGTCATGGCGGTCGATGACAGCTCCCTGTTTCGCTCGGCTTCCAAGAAGAGCCCTTTGATGCTGACCTGCGCATTTTCGGCGTCATGCAGTGTGATGACGGTACAGACTGTTATCGTGGAAGGGGACGGTGAGTTGGAAATGTAAATGTGGATGATCGTCCGACGCACCTGTACCGAGAGTCGTCCCCCGCCCGGCGTCGCCCCATAGGCCGCATCCATCGACCCCGCACGCACCGTCTCTTCCGAAGACCGATCATACGCATAATCCCTCACCTCCAGCCTCCCCGCACACGACTCGCCCCTCCTCACGCCCCCCTCCCCCCCTCCCCCACTCCCACCACTGCCCGCGCTCCCACTCCCCACGCTCCCCCTCGCCCTCGGAACCTGACACCCGCCCTCCACGCCCGCCCTCCCCTCCGCGGACGCCCTCACACCAACCTCCGGCCACTCCCACCCGGTGAGCGAGCGCCGGCCGAGGTTGCTCGTGTGCAGCCCCGCGCGGAACTGCGTGCGCGAGTTGAGCGTGCGCAGCAGGCCGAGCGTGTACACCTTGCCCGTGAGGATCGCGAAGAAGAGGTCGAGGTGCAGCGCCTGCGCGCTCATCTCCGCGGACGTCGACTCGTGCGCGGACGAGGAGGCGGCGGCGGCGGCGGCGGAGGCGCGCGCGTCGCGGATGGAGTAGATGATCGCGGAGGCGAGCATGCATGCGGTGGGGAGCGCGGCGGACTCGAAGGTGATGAAGATGATGTGGTTCAGCGTGCGGTCGAGGTGCCGCAGGCCGGTGCGGTTGCGGTAGAGGGAGGCGGAGACTGGGCGATGTTGAGCGGCGGTTAGGTTAGGGAGTGTCAGGGCGCAAGGAAGGAGGAACTTACGGATGGCGGTGATGGAGAGCGCCATGACGAGCGTACCGTACACCCAGAGCGGGTACGCGAACAAGCTGGCGTGTAGAGGCTGAAGCTCTCAGATCAGCAGGAACATCGGACCAGAAAGCCGAGAAACACCATACATCTGCATAACCATGGTCTGCTAGAGGACCAATGACCTGGGCGATCCGGATGGTCTGCATGGCCGTCGTATGATTAGCAGTATGCGAATTTGAGATGATATAGGCGTACTAAGATCACGCTCGCAATGGTCGTGGTGATGAGTAGGGCGCACAGGAGGACGAGTACAGTCATGTTCCTCTGCGTGACCTGCGCGGGATCAAGCTCAGAGACCGCTGACGTCGACGAATGGGCTGCGAACTCACCCTATAGCACCGGCGGATGAGGAAGGCCTCGCACAGCGAGCATATGAGCGCATTGCAGAGGAACTCTGTGAAGTGCAGGCGACTTGTCCACTGACGGAGGGTCAGCGTCGCACACTGCCACCTATGGGAGATCGGAAGTCACCCAGTGTTTTCCGATGATCGTCTCTATCCATGTTTTGTAGCTCTCTAGCACGGTCTGCAATCTTGTGGCATAATTAGTGCCACGTCCTTTCGGAAATAGGCGTATGCCGTACTCACAAGGAGAAGAAGAGCAGCGAGACCACGTATATGCGCAGCCCCACCGGGTCGTCGTCCCACCTATGGTAGAACTTCGCACTCTACGCGACCAGGTGAGAATGCGCCCCTCTGAGTGCAACCGAGCTCACCTGCGAGATGATGACGCCTAAGAACCAGAGCAATCAGCCGCATTATACTGGCGTGCTGTGGAGATGGCTGACATACCCTGGCAAAGGTACTGTAGAAACCCCTGTATAAGGATTGGTCCAGAGGTAGCCTTGTCCGGCCGTCCATCCAGCAGACTGGACGAGACCCCATTAGCAGTGGCGTTCGAACTCATACCAGCAGCCCAGTGATGTCCCAGCGAAATATACGATGCGCGGAATCAGCAGGCGCAGGAGAGAAACCAGCCACTTCGGCAACACAGACAACGACCACAAAGAGCGGTATGGCTCTCTGAGTGCCAGCCTCACCAGCGCGGCATCTGCGGCGAGATGCTTCATGGTTGAGGATTGCTCGGACTCGATCGTTATGGCAATGCCGTGCGGCACGTCTGCTATACATCCGCAAAACGATCGAAGAAGCCCGGCGGCGACAGCGGTCTCGATCACTGTAAGTCGCTCCGCCGATAGAATATGGTACAAGTCAATTATATCAATGTTCATCAAGTAGAAGGGACGCGCCTGCCATATGATACAGACTACCCAAGCGATACAATATCAATATAGCTGTAAGATACGGTCCAACTTGTGTCAATATAGGCCGGGACATGCGAGCGATTATAACGTCAGCGAGGAGAAAAGCGAGATAGGCATATGGCGAGATGCGGCTCAAACTGGTTCAGAAGACTCGGCAGCGCGGTGCTCGGCGACTCGTTCCTTGAGGATACGCCAGCCGCGCGGATGGACGGTCTCGCAGTGCGTTATGAGCTCCTGCTGAGAGGCACCGATAAATGGTTGCGGCGGCTCCTTTGTGTGCCCTGTTTCGTAGCGAGACCTAGAGCCACTATTGAGCCAGAGGACAAGATGAAAACTCGAGATAGCTGACCTGCACATTGTGCACCACAGCTTGTTTTCGTCCTGCTCGTCATCTTCGAAGTTAGCTTCGAGACAATCTTCTTCGATCGTGGTCTCCTGGTCCATGTTTACGTCGTCACTCGGCTGAGGTGGCGGCGGCGGTGTAGGAGGGGGTACAGGCTGATCTGGCGTCTTAGCTTCGTGTGTGGGTTGCACAGGCGACGTAACGGTCGGATCAGTATGAGGGACGGGGACGGGAGCTTGTGGAGCTTGAGCAGGGGCTGGGAAGTGATTGGCTGGATGGCCTGTGGAAGGAGTCATAGGAGACGGATACTGCGACGCCACGGCTTTGGTAGGAGAAGGAAGTGTTTCTGGTGTGTGTTCGGTTTTTCGCCGCTTCCTGGCTCCATCCTGAGTTCGAGACTCATCGGTGGTCAAGTCGACGATAGCACCGGCCAACGAGTTTGGGGTCACATTATGAGGCTGGACAGGTATCGTGTGTATGGTCCTCGGTGGGCCCATTGGAGGTGGCGGTGCAAAGTTTCTAGGCGGCGCGCTAGCTGGTGCGTTGGCGGTCGATGGCCGACTTGACATAGATGTCGCTGGGGAAGCCAAGCTGAGACCATTGAAGTGATTGAGGGGCGACGGAGAGGCGGAGCTAGGGCCTGCTCCGTTCAGAGGGCCCGTTAAAGGGGCCGGGGCCGATGTACGGCGCAGGTGAGTGATAGGCGGGGGTGCGGATGTGTCGATAGGAGAGAGGGCAGGATGAGAGGGACGACGGGCGGGCAAGGGTTGGACGGGACGATGCTGGGGTTGCTGCGCGAAAGCGTTGTGAGATACGTCCACAGATGCAGGCAATTCCCTGAATCAACACACCTGAGGCTGAGTGGGCCCTTGCCTCATGTATGGGTTCGTGTGTTGCTCTGGTGTCAACCAGCTATCAAAACCCGCGGAACAAAAAAAAAATACGTGAGTATGCGTACGATGTTCTTGAACCATCTGCTGTGCTGTCGGCGTCGAGGGCATTCGCTGGTAAGGGATATGCTGCGGATGCCCCGATGGCACCCTCTCTTGCGCCGGCATCACGAACGCGGCAGGGGCGAACCGCGTTAGCTCTTGCCGTAGTATCATGATCTCGTTCAACCTGCATCGTGTCTCTCTCCAACCCCATCTCACCGCGAGGACAGAAGAAACACGTACGCTGAGTGCAGTCTCCCTTTGAGTTCGTCGCGCTCAGCGATGAGCAGCCGGTAGTGCTCGTCAAGCTCGACCTGGTCACGTTTCTGTCGCTCCATCGGCGCAGCGAGCGACTTGATGTGCTGGTCCTGAGCTTGTATGAACTGCGCCAGACTTCGATTGTCCGAGTATAGCTTCTGGTTGTCGCTTTTCAGCAGTATGCATTGCCTCTGCAGCTCGCGGAACTCTTGGATGAGGGTAGGGTAGTAGCCCATCTCGGTAAGGCACTTGTTCTGCGTCTTCGCGAGGATCGCCATCACCTCTGCATCCAGCTCGACAGGCTGCTGAGGAGTCGTCCTGCGCGCACAACGTCAGTCGGCCAAACTTTCCGGATGAACTATCTCGTACCCCTCTGCTACTGGCGGAGGCGCCGGCGCCGGTGCCGACATCCCGCTCTCGACGGTCATCGCCTCGCTCATGTCGCGCGTGCGGAGTAGTGACGGGGGAGGCGTCCTGTTGGTGGCCGGGCGTGCGTGTTGGTGGGCGAGAGGCAAGATAGCAACCCCCAGTCGCGGGCGGAGGGGAGTGCGCGCATGTGCGCGATTCGCGTCCCTGCAGCACAATCACGGACCCCAGGCACTCAACGTAATGTCCTCGCCGCTTTCGGAAGGCGGACTGCCATACTGGGAAAGGCTGCTACCCCGGAGACCCCGAACGATCAGCAGGGATCCGCGTCGGCTCCGCCGGCGCGCGGGCTAGGGTGATTGCACACTTGACATGCTCGCAGTATGCCAGCAACTTGAAGCGGGCTTGCACGCCAACAGCAAGTAAAGGATCGTGATGCAAGTGTCCGATGTGTGGAGTGATATTACACCTGCAGATGTCTATACAGTAGGGAAAGTGTAGTGAACAACACGAAAGCGAGGTGTGTAAGGGCGAGTGCCTGGTATTCCCCCCAAGTCGTCGGGGTAGCAGCGTGCCTATTTGCAAGTCCGTGTAGAGAGAGATGTAAGCAGCACAGGGCAAAGTGAGATGCAGGCGTCCGATGGTGTCGTGAAATAGCTCATGTGCATGCCCGGCGGTCTATGGCACCTATCCGCAGCCTCTCCGAATAAACGCTTCCCACCGCGTCCGCAGCAACGCCACGAGACCGTCTCGGCGTGGGCGTTCGAAGGTCGTCCCATGGGAGACAGTCGAAGTGCGTACAGTGCCGCTGCCCTGAATAGAGCTCGACGACGCACTCCAGCGCAGCATACAGTCTTGGCGTGGCAAGCGAAGTCGAGGGAAGAAGCAGGGGCTGGTCCGATGATGATGGACTCATTCCGGGGACTCCGAACGCACCACGGCCTCGTAGTCTGGCGCAGGTTGGTATGGGGGCGGTGGTGGTCGCCAACGACGCGCTTCCAAAGCTCGACTGAGGCGCTCCAGCCGTTCCCGCTCCTGCTCTTCCATCTCCCGCTCCAGCTGGTGGCGATGCACGAGCGCAGCTATTCGGTCGCGGGGCGGCGTCCTGCGCCAGACGATGTAGCAGCGTGCGAGCCCCGCCAGGATACCGAGCGCAATGATGCCTCCCAGAACCTCGAATGCGATCGCGATAGGCGGTTGGCCGTTTTGCGACGGCGGAGAGGAATGGTGGGGAGGAGGCGTCGGTGGAGGGGAAGGGGGAAAGTGATGAGTGAAGGGTACGCCCGGGCTGGGACTCCATGACGGATGTGGACGGGAGTGATGCGCAGTTGGAGGGATGAAGATGGAGTGCGGGGTGGACTTGCTCGCGCTCTGTGTGGTGGACCGACGGTCGGTGAGCCCCGTCTGGGTTGCGTCGTTCGTGTCATCGGCTGCAGGCCCGCGACTGGTGGCATGCGTTTCCCGCGCATCGTCGCCCTGTGTAGGAGAGGATGTGGAGGGGGCAAACGAGATCGACGTATCCCTCTCAGCAGGAACGGCGCTAACGAGGCTACACAGAGCGTCAACGATTCGACGAGCAAGGTGAGAGGGGGACGATCCAGAGAAGCGGTACTCACTGGACCCAGGTCACAAGAGCGAAGAAGCAGATGAACCCCGACCTCCAACTGAACCGCATGTGCGTGCGTGCACCTCGTGCAAGCACCGCCGCCAGAGAGGCCCGAAGAAGGCTGGCAAGTGGAAGGAAGATACCGGAGACGGGTGCGAGGGGAAGGGAGACTTGTAGGCTTAGAGTGGAGGAGGAGGAGAGGGGAGTCCTGGGGGCAGACTCATGGCATGGAAGAAGGAAGGAGGGTGTCGTTGCGGGGCGGACGTTCTGTTTCCACAGGCCCTGGATGGATGGGCAGATATTGTCGCCGATATGCACCTAAAATACTTGTGCACCCCGCCCTTCGGATGGCCTGCGTTGCTCCGCAGCCCGGGCCCCCTCTCACGCTTCCGTGGCTGTGCACGCCTACCAAATCGCCCCCCGGTCGCTTAGCGCTTAGCCGCGTCTACGACTACGTTCATACAGTATGTACTCGTCCCCAGCTGTGTTCCGTACGCGCACGATTCAAATAATCGCAAAGGAGGATATGCGTGCCACCATCGGCCCATCTGTCGTTCTGATATCACGAGTGCTCTTCCTGGGAGAATAGGTAGGACGGTCTCCACAAACTCAAGAATTCTTTGATCTAAGCTGACAGTCCTGTCCTGTCCGATAGTGCCCCGCCCAATTTGATCCACTCCCCACGCGAGATGACACGTAAAGTTGCCCGCCGAATGTTGCGTGCGTTTTCGGTCTTTCATGACGATCGTCCTAAGTCGTCCGGGAAGACCCTGGGAAGACCTCAGTCTTACTGCGCTACGGCCCGTCTAGGCCATCGCGCGCAACCTGGAGACAGCCCTGGGGTTCTGTTGAAGCGCCTACCCATCCCGTCTCTCCTTTGCATGCTCGCCTCTCTTGACGCCTTCTCGTGCTGCTTCGCTCGAATGTCATGTCACAGGCGCGGCGCTCTGCAGGGCGCCATCTGATGACAATGCTCAAGGTTCGAAGCTTCTTCCCTGAGTGCAGCCTCCTCATGCTTTCTACGCGTGCACCCTGCGGTCTGTCCCGGGCCCGGAGACTCTACGCGCTGATTTCTCCATTGGGGCGCGTCCAGCATCCTTGATTCGTGCACGACACAGCCGCTCTTCCCCCGCATGGCCTCGTCCACCGCACGTATGTACTCGCACGGGAGTGTAGCGTCTTCTACCCGGACCACCACCCAGCGCCGTTATGTCCGCTTCGCCGACGGTTCACGACTAGCTCAACATCTCGACTTCTGTGCCCTCGCATTGGCGACCACAACACGGGCTCGGAACGCCTGGAGAGGGACGACACTGGGGCTGTGTCTGTTGGGGGCATCCGCCGCAACGACGATGCGATTGGCCACAGTCAGACCCACGCCCCGCTCGGACACGGCCTTCAGCATCTCTGGGTCTGAGCTGTCAAACTCGTCGTTCGGACGCGGTAGTCAGCCGCTCGCCGACTGCGGCGTGGTCACGATGGGCGACAATCCCCCTCATACGCTCAAGGCGCAGCAGCATGCAGCAGCCCGAATGCATTGGCGTTCCGTTCCGGACTACTGCTGCGCAGAGGGGCGTAGGAGCCCGTCGGGGCTCGGATGTTCGCAGTACTGTAGGTGTAGCGCTAGCTAGTGTTTCGTCCTGCGCCGCAAATTGACAGAGTCTATTATTAGCGCTGCAGTCTCTCGACATCGCGCCCATCATAACGTTGCGGTAACGTTTGCACCGGACACGACCCTACTTACGGTATCGCGGAAGACCATCAAAGGTGCACAACAACCCTGAGCGCCGGGCAATGTTTGCACTCCGTCCGCGGTTGCTTTGATATCCATCGAGGTTCGTCCATACATACTTGCGTTCACAATGTGTAGGGATTCGCGAGCACCGCCGGCGCCGGGCAGGGTCATCAGCACGCTCGTCCTCAATCGTCGTGTCGTGCGTTCAAGGCAGTATCCGGTGAGCAACTCCTCGACTTCGGCTAGCCATACCATATAATGCATCCTGGCCGGTTGGGAACGACTCCCGAAAACCTGTTGTGATACCTCCGTCGGCTCCTTCAAAATTCTGACCAAGCACCTAGAAGCATCAGCGCACCCCTTGTCGTCCGTCTCCTGCAGATCATCGACGCGTCCGAAACGTGCCAGGGACGTAGCACTCGTCGCGTCCGACAATACGGATGGTCGCGTACGCCAAAGCTTGCTCCGAGTGGGCGCGATACCACGCTCCAGCGATCGGTTGAACCGTTACAGGTTTTTCTAGCGTATGCATCATCAGTGCGACGTTCGATGAGCGGCCTCGTTTGGCCGCACGGCGTTGAGACGGCGTCCGCGCGCACGGACTGCAGTTCTGCAGCTGGCTCCATGTCGGTTGATTTCGCGGGGTCGGAAACGAGCTCACTGCGTGCACTCCCGGTGGCGGCGGATGAGCACGAGACAGCCGTCCAAGGTGAGCAAAGCTTACCCCGTCCATTCATCTACCGTCAGGGCAGCCGTAGCAGGTTCAACCGAGTGTGATCATAAGCAAAATGATGGGATTCTGTAGATACTGGTGTACATTCCACAGTCGTAGGCATACATGTCGAGGTAAGAGTAAGAGTCAAGACCAAAGACTACCATAGTGGCCGCAGTAAGGTTAGAACTGGCCAGGTTCTATCCTTACTGCGGTCACTACCGTAGCCATGAGTCATACAGGATATTCAGTCGCCAAGATGTGAGTACATGATGAGAGATGTAAGTAGATCGTAGGTGTATATAGTAAGTATAACGACGGTAGATGGTAAGGAAAGGATTGGCCAGAGGCCGAGTACCTAAGGAGCGCGGAAGAAGTTGTTGAGGGTGGATTGTGCCGTCAGTGCCCGCCTGGCACGTTGGTTGAGTTTGCCAGATGGCAACACTCGGACGGTCACGGTCGCCAGGGTTTGCTTAGGCGAGTGCTTGCGACGGAAGGTTGTAATCGCAGGCCGCTCGGGCGGGGCATCGCAGTGCGAGTATGGGCGCCCGAGGATGGTCTTTAGGGGTACCACGGATGGCACGGCCAAAGAAGGCGGAGAAGTCGGAGTCGGGCAGGGGGCGGGTTGAGCCTGTGTCGTCGACGTGTTGAGGGCTTGAGGCGGGTCGATGAAGTAGGTGTCATGACCATCGGCGATGGATACGACCCGACCGCTACCGTTGGAGGTGAAGGTCGAATCTTGCGGTGCGGAACCCGTTGGGGCATCCCAGAGGTGAGGACGGCATGGGCGGGGGTCAACGTCTCTGACGCTGACTGCAGAGGACGGAGGGATGGGTGGGAGAGATGGGGGAGAGGCAGCGTCAAATTGTGTCTGACGAAGGTCCTACAATATTGTGAGCAGGTGTTACGTTGGTAAGAACATGACGCATACCTCTGCGTAGCGGCGACGATGCTGACGTCTTCCGCCACGAGATCCTCTATGGGTAGTCTCGACCTTCTTCGGCACAGGAGCGGGTGCCGGCGTAGCCAAAGCTGGAGGTACAGGACGCAGGCCTCGGGCGATGCGAGGTACTCGAGACAGACTGGGGACGAGGAGACCGGGCGCGCACGAAATTCGGCAGCAAACACACGATGTCTCCGCGAGCAGTCCGACGGAGTAGAACGACCACGGCGAGTCCATGCGCTGCACATCCACGACGGAGGCAACACGGTGGAAGGCAATGCAGGCTAGAATGGCGAAGCCAAGAGACATCCAGTAGAGGGCACCTAGGTAGCCAGCGACGACTAAGAAGTCGACGAAGTATTCGGACCAGCTAGCAGAGGGCGCAAGAGGGAGCGGCCGGACAGGCTGTTCGCAACTAGCCCTGGGAGGGGGCGCGAGAGTAGCAAGCGCAGTGAACGAAGGCTGAGCTATGGCGGGCGCAGAGGGAGCAAGGTATGCTGGAGTAAAGTACACCAAGTCGACGCAGGAGCCATATTGATGCCAGCAGTTGTTGGAAGGGGTTGACCAGTGGACATGGGAGGGAGCGCCAGAGGGTAGAGACGGTGGGGCAAACGAGTGTGCCGTAGAAGGAGTGACGTCAAGGAGTGGGAGGTGAGAACGAGTGACGATGGGCGCGAGGTAGACCACGGAGATGTCGGAGAGTGCGCGGAGGAGCAGCGCAGCGATGAGTGCAATAGGGTAGATGAGCATATAGGTGGGTGGGGGTGAAGTTAAGTAGTAGACATGATGATGATGGTTTGGTACGAGGAGAGGACGACGGAGCGGGCGGGCTTTTATGGCTCTGGAGGCGGGATTGGTGCAAACACGGAACAAACAGACGCGTCGCGTCTCTGGCCTCACGTGTCAATCAACAAGCTGTCAAAGTGGCTGCCCGTGGCCGTATATGGGCACTTCTGTGGTTTGTCACATCGTCAGCCTCTTCAACCACGATCGGGTTCTGTGGTCCAGACAGGCCTGCTCACCGCTAGCCCCGCGGAGCCGAGTTGGAAGAAGCCATCCCGGCTACTAGAATCTACTACCCGCTCCTCCCAGTCAGCCGCATGTCAATTACCAGCCGCTAGTATGCTGCCGTGCTATCGGCGAAGAAAGAAGACTCACCGCCACTGGGAGAAGTTCAACGCATCTCTTTGGCGGTCAGCTCGATCACGATGGCAGCCCGTGCGGGACGAAGTACTGGACATGCCGTGCTTCTTGCAGCACTCGCAGCCCCTCCATCAGAGGAAATTTGGGCCTCCCCCGCCGATTCCTGCAATACACTTCGGATAATCTGCATGGGCGGGAACTTGATTGGTGTCACTTACAGAGAGGCGATGAGTCGCGCTAATGCTGGCCTATGTGAGGTCCACCATGACCCCGGTGCTTAGGCGGGAATTGGAAGTTCCGCACAGGTAGTCACGATGAAGCCAATTGTAGTCACAACTCTATCGCAGTTTCTCCGGGACTGTGCGCGTCGTTCGTGAAAAGCCTCCTTCGATGAGTCCTACAGAGAGGTCATCTCATATGCACATATTTCGAGCGCTTTTCCTTATGTATCATTGCATCGGACTATGCGAATATCAGAACGAGCGGGCAGTTTCCGATATACTACACAGCACTTACTATAGCTCCCTCTCTCGATCTCAGAGGGTCTTCTTTACGGACGGACCTCCGTAAAGTAGACTTTAGTGGCACCACTGGCACCGCCGAAACAGGGGGAGAACGACTCTTCCGCCATCTAGGTAGGAGCGCTCCCGATGTACAGCAGAAGGCATTCATATCCTTGTTCAGGCGTCGTCGGGCGTTCATGTACAGTAGGCGCGGTTGGCGCAATCTCATCTATCAATAGTAAGATACACGGTCAGCAGCCCGTCATTCTGTTGACTGCTGCAGGGCAGGATCGTGAGCAGATTCAGCAGAACCTGGATGACGAGATTGCATGACCAGCTCACGGGATTGGCTTACTGTGTTCTGACGCTCTACAGTATGGGCGTGCAATTGTTCTAGTGCAAAACCAGTCAGCTTGAACATACAGCCCAGCACGGTCACAGTGCACTAATCAGCTCTGCTTGCAGTGGATTGACCCTGTAAGCTCGATGCGACGATGAGCCAGCTATAGCTAACGGTGGCTGGTTGTGGTGAGTTGGACGTTGCCATAGGCCGCCGCCACCGGAAGGCGGAGGCGCCCGGGTACCGCGTGATTACGTGAGAGTCTCTGAGTCGGGGAAAGGGAAAGCTGATTTTCCGCCGCACTCCTCTGGCCTGAGCCGGAAACGCCTTCAGGATGTTTCCTGCACCTGCGCCGGCCCACCGCTCTCTCCATCCGCGCCCCGTGAAGTCGGCAGTTTATATACCATCTCTTCCCTCGCAGGCCGCTTTCTCTTCCCCTTGATTCCTACCGCGCCCGAGGCACCCAGCAAGACACCAGCCCCGCCCCGACGCATCCGCAGGCCTTCTGCCGAAATGCACCACCACAACGACGATCACTCGTGCATAGAAGACTCGCTCGCAGATCTCGCTCTGCTCGATATGCTCACCGCGCCGGCCCCGCCCTCCCCTGCGGACCTCAAGAAGAAGCATGCGTACAAGCGCAGAGACGCCGACCTGGATCCGCTGCTTCTCGCAGCCGCGGCCTCGTATGGACATGTCACCCGCAACCACTATGCGCACGACTTCTTTCCCGCCGTAGGTGACCCGCGTGCAGAGGGAGCCTACGACTGGACGAAGTGGCAGCCCGAAGATCCCTCGGCCCGGCACGAGCGGAGGCCCCGTCTGAAGTACGTGAGCAGACAGGCGCCGCGTTCTCAGCGGGCCAAGCAGGAAGGGAAGGAGAATGACTCGGCGGGGTCGACGGGTGGGCCTTTGCAGCGTGCGGACAACCTCCCGTTACCCTCATCGAAGCCATCGTCACCGAATGCCGCATCGTCCTCGAGCGCTACCTCGACGGCTGCGCCCGCTAGCCTGCTTCCTCCGAGCGCGGAGCTCGAGGTGAAGTGCATGGCTCGCACGCGAGTCCCGACACCCCACGGACCCGTCTTCCTACACCTATACCACAACTCTAGAGACAACAAGGAGCATCTTGCCATCGTCGTTGACCCCGCGCAGCTCCAGGATACCCGTCCACTCGCTCCGCCCATCCGCAGCCGGTCACTAGACGCGGTATGGTCCGACTCCGAGACCGAAATGGACCGCATCACGCGAGGCGCGTATGTCGGCCGTCTGTCCCAAAAGTCGCAAATACCTTCTCGACCAGCCGACCAGCGACACGATCCACCCGCCCTAGACACCATCCCATCGCCCCTCGTTCGCATACACTCCGAATGCTTCACCGGCGAAACTATCGGGAGCATGCGCTGCGATTGCGGCGAGCAGCTCGACGAGGCCATCCGCCAGATATCACAACCTATCACCATCCCTTCGCCTTCTGATTCCTCACGGTCCATAACCATTCCTGGTCGCGGCGCGGTGATATACCTTCGTCAGGAAGGTCGGGGTATCGGTCTCCTTTCAAAGATCCGGGCGTACAACCTGCAGGACCTTGGGCACGACACTGTCACCGCGAACTTGATGCTCGGACATCAGGCGGACGAGCGCGGGTACGCGATTGCTGGTGCCATCCTTCGTGATCTCGGCCTGGGCGCGGACGGCTCGGAGGGCATCCGCTTGTTGACGAACAATCCAGACAAGATGCAGGCGCTGGAGAAGGAGGGCATCCGAATCGTCGAGCGCGTACCGATGGTTCCTCGTTCCTGGCAGCGCCGGCAGCATTCCAAGCTCGGTGCGGACCTCGTTGGCGTCCACGTGCATGATGCTGAAGAGGAGAGGGAGAAGGGCGTGACGATGATTGGGACTGGCGAGGTGTACGGGGAGGACCTGGACAAGTACCTGCGGACGAAGGTTCTGCGTATGGGGCATATGCTCCCTCTGCTCTCAGATCTCTCGGAGATATAGAATGGCTGCTAAGTTATAATGTGGGTGTACTCCGTAGTGTAATCAACAAATGTATTCGTGCTCTATGCTTTATTCCGTGGATGTGACAAGGACCGTGCCAAATGGACAAGCCGTGCCGTCGACCGAAATGCGATGCCGGCGGCCAGGCCCTGTGGGCGCTTCGCACTCCTCCACCGGGCCCAGTTGCCACCTGCACCAGAGCACTCGACTTCGAGTCCGACTCTCATCCTCACCTCGCACTTGCCGACGTCCGCCCGCAGCCATGTCCCTCATTGACCCTCTCGCTGTGCCCAACTTCCCGCAGGACGAGCCGCCATGGCCGACGACGCCGCACAGTCCCAACGAGCCTATACCCAACCTGCCCCGGCCCTCGCCTAATCACCAAGAGTCCCGCGGGCCCCCAGCCGGTTTGTACGGGAAGGAGCCGCAGATATATGGGCAACCTGAGCCGGGGCTCATCTCTCCTCGCGTGAACACTTCGTCGAATGGGGTGCCGTTCGAGAGGAGGGAGCCGTATTTGCGCGTGAGGATCACGTCGCTCGACAGGAACAGGCGCGACGTCCTCATTCGATTCGATGCGCAGGTGCGGACGCTCGCTTTGACACCCCAGCGACCTTGACTCACCTATGATGCTCTTCCTGCGGTCGCTGGTGACGTAACAGACGAACCTGTCAAACTTCACCGGCACGACGTACCGCAACGTCTCGCGCTCCTACGTCGAGTTCCAGCAGTTCTACGAGGCCATCATCCAGAACAACCCGCAGACGATCGTGCCTGCTCTCCCGCTCGCGCGCACCTCCGCGCCAACGGACGAGGAGGACGACCGGCTCGTGAAGATCATGCTCCAGCGCTGGCTCACGCGCATCTGCGAGGACCCTATTCTGATTCATGAAGAGGAGGTGCGGTCGTTCATCGAGAGCGACTTTGGCTACCAGCCGACGCCGAACACGCGCAAGAAGGCCTCGGGCGGGTTTAGTCTCATTCGCCGAGGAGTCCCTGATGAGGATGAGGAGCTCCAGCGAGCGCGCTTTGAGTTGACTAAATTGGAGGCTCAGTTCTTCGATGCCGCAAAAGCTATTGATAAGTTGGCTCGCGCGAGGAAATGTAAGTCTGCACTCCGGGATATCATGTCGTCCGACTCTCACCTCTCTGCTCAGCTGTCGCTGCGGTCAAGGCTGAGATGGGCAACAAGCTGGTGAACGTTTCCTCCACGGAAGCTCACCCACCGCTCGGAAACGCCTTGCAGAAGATGGGTCGGACATACCACAGCCTCGCGGACCTTGATCAGGCTCAGGGCATTAGTGAATGCGTAATCATTGGTGACTCCTTGGGCTACCAGGGTCTCAACGCACGATCCGCGAAAGAGACGTTGCAGCAGCGCACAGCCGTCTTGGAGGAATATCAAGCAGCGGTGAAGGCGACCATTTCCAAGAGGCGGAACATGGAACGTCTGAAAGCCAGCAGCAACATCAGCCCTCAACGAGTGGATGAAGCTCTCGAAGAGATGGAAGAGGTCGGAAACAACTTGTCTGTGCGAGTCCTGGACACTAGCTAACATATTGTAACAGGCAAACAAGTACGAACAGATACTTGCTCGGAGAGCCGAAGGGATCTCGCAGAACCTGCATAGGGCACTGGACCGACACAAGCGGCTTGTCACTGAGGACGTCACCGCAGCTCTAGTGGAACATGTGCGATCGACTATCGTATACGAGCGGCAACATCTACGCGAGCTCGAGGCTTTGCGGCCGGAAGTTGCCAATGCCAACAAGAAGCACGTACCGCAGAAGCCCGTCAGCGCGCCCCGCCCTTCATACATCCCGCCCTTGGAGGACTTCTCATCCAGACCGCCAATCCCCCGCCCTGCATCGGGTCCCCCATCGAACGCGCCGCGTCCCCCTGCGCCGAGCGTACCTCCGCTCAGCGCCTCCACCTTTGTCAATGGTCCTCCCCAAGGCCCACTGTCTTCCACCGGCGTGCCTTCTCCTATACGCCCACCTTTGCCTCCTCAGTCGCCTGGGGCAGGACCTTCATCCACGCCTTCGCCGTCGCAACCCTCATTCGCCCCTCCTCTCATGGACGGTCCCCCACTTGGTGGACGTCTTGTGGACGGGACAAAGTCGATGTTCGTCAAGCCTCCTACCTCACCGCTCGCCTCCTCTGCTGTCTCGACGCCGGCGAGGAGTACGTCTGCCCTTCCTCCTGCGCCTCAGTCACCAACGCCTCAACCGCCGGTTGCTCCGAAGGGGCCGCTCGACCCCCTGTCCGCGCCGTCTTCTGGCCCGCCCTCGGCTACCGCCTCAGCAGCCCCTCACCCCTTGGCAGCGTCTGCATTCGTTCCGTCTGCGAACTCGCCCCTTGCCAACGGCCGTTCCAACTCAGTGTCTGGGTCTCTGCATAACGACCTCGACCCGTTGGGCATGGCAAAGCCCGTCAACATGTCTGCGTCCATGCGGGTGCAGCCGACAAGGCCGAGGCTGGACGCCCGGGAAGCTGCAAGCAAGCTTGCGAACATGTTCTAGGAGAAGACTCTTTCCACCACCTTGTAGTAGTCTTCCTACAGCTGCGTTCTACCCTAGCCACGTGGAAGACGCGCCGCCGGGATATCCATTCGCCTTTTCACCGTGTTTCGCAGAGGATGGAACGGGTATATTCATGTTTGTACAACAAGGGCCGGCTCGACGTCCGGATGCGAACCGTTTATCAAGTGGAAGCGTTCTTGTCGACCGTATACGAACTTCCATCGCTCGTCGCCAGCATCCCAGTAAGCGTTTTCTTCCACTCTGAATCTGAGCGTCTCGTTCCGCTCGGGAACGTACGAATACGCGTAGAGCTCGATGCTGTAGTAAGTGTTCGGCAGGATCTGCAGCTCGCCCAGTATGGGAACGTAGTCCGGGAGGTTCGTGAAGCCTGTATGCATCAACACCGGTATGTCAGTGCTGCAGCTACTCAGGTTTTGAACGCAATACTTGCCCATGACAGCCCCTGCCGAATGACCCCAATCACCGATAGGATGTGAGTACACTTGGCCCTCGATACCTTCCGCCTTCATCTGAGCGAGGCACTCCTTCAGCACTTCGTTGCCTGTCTTGCCCGCCTTCATGTTCGCAAGGATGATGTCTTGCATGCGATTGGCTTTCTTCAGACCCTCCTTCAGGCCTGCGGGAGCGTCCGTTTCGCCCTCAGACGTGCGCAGGACGTAGGCCATGTGTTGCACGTCGGTGTTCAGGCCCATCGCGGTGATGCCGAAGTCGACGTGCAGGAGGTCGCCCTCCTTGATGATATCCTTGGTGCCCGCCCAGCCGGGGAAGGACTCGGGCTTGATTACTGAGACCCGGGGGTGGTTCCAGGTGGTCACGTTGAGGAGCAGCATCTTCTCTCTGTACCACCATTCCACGTCCTGTTCGAGCGCGTCAGTTCACTTGTCCTTCCCTGCTTTTTGTCTCAGATGGACATTACAAACCTCGGTAGTTGTTACCCCAGGGACTATGACCCGTTCGCTGAACGCCTCTTCAATGAGGGCCCACGTCGTCTCTTGCAAGTCCTCGTAGTACTGCAGCTGCCCGGGAACGCGTGTCGCGACATACTCGATTCCGAGCATGGGTTCGTTCACCGTGCGCTCCATCCACCGCTCGCCTAGCTCTTCGGCGAGGGCTTCGTACTCGCCTACATGCAGGCCGCCGCCGAACGCGACGTCCTTGTCCGTGTTCAGCGCGATACGCCGCGGGTTGTATGCTACCAGAATCCTCAGGAGCTCTGGCCAGACTGCACCGGTGTTGTCTACCCATTTGAGCGGATTGGGTTGACCCGCGAGTGACGAGGTGTTGGTATGGAAGAGGAGGACCGTCCGGCGGTGTGGCGCGTACTCGGTCGCGTCCTTGATAGACCACCAGAGGGTGTCCTCGGCGTATTCGCGCTGGCTGATCTATTCAGAGGAACATCGTCAACTACTCGTGTTTTATGAATCATGCTACAGTCAATCTACTCGCCAGCCACGCATGTATTCTATACTTGCTCAAGAGTCCGGGTATGCCAGCGAGACGCTCATCACGCCAGCCGTCCTGTATCGCGGCTTGTTCGCGGAGTGAAGGCAGGCGGCGATACGTCGCGGGACGGGATGGGTGCAGCTGTGCGAATGCTGCATGAGCGAACAGGGTGGCCCATACCAGCGATAAGACGGTATGTGCGCTGAACATGTCTACCGCGGTGACGGCTCTGTCCAAGCTAGCACGGTCCTGAGACAGAATTATCATTCCCCGGGTACCGTGACTACTTCCGTCGTTACAACGGCACCGGGTATACATCCATTGGCTTCTCGTGAGAGTGCTGCTACAGATAGTTGATACATATTTTAGGACAACTTCTTCCTTACACATCCAAGCTACCCAGGTACCTAGATGCCTACACCCCGCCAGCTTACAGCAGAGTCTTGAGAATCTCGACGATCTTATCACCCATCTCCTTGGTCTTGACGCTTCCACCGAGGTCGGCCGTGCGGAGCTCCTGACCACCCAGGGACTTCTCGTCCAAGGCCTTGCGTACGGCATCCTCGATCGCCTTCGCGTACCTCTCCAGTCCCAATGAGTAGCGGAGGAGCATTGCCGCGCTAAGAATTGTACCAATGGGGTTTGCG
This sequence comes from Trametes cingulata, assembly GCA_022385765.1. Classification (NCBI taxonomy): domain Eukaryota; kingdom Fungi; phylum Basidiomycota; class Agaricomycetes; order Polyporales; family Polyporaceae; genus Trametes; species Trametes cingulata. Next base: position 148,288 of record MU278009.1, read on the forward strand.
ATCCCCTTGCCGGCAATGTCGGGCGCGGAGCCGTGGATGGGCTCATACAAGCCGGAGGTAGGCTTGAAGCCGGGTGACAGAGCATCGGCGACCGAGGGTGCTCCAGCGAGGGAAGCCGACGGCAGGAGACCCAAGGAGCCCGGGATGACGCTCGCTTCGTCAGAGAGACTGTATGAGTGATTATTAGCCCACGAATACTCTTGTGAACGGGACAGTTCGGCCTACATGTCGCCGAAGAGGTTCTCAGTAACGATGACGCCGTTAAGCTTTCTGGGGTTGGCAACGATGAGCATCGAAGCGGAGTCCACGAGGTGGTGGTCGAGTGTAAGCTGGGGGTATTCTTGCTGCAGCGTTTCGGTGACGACCTTGCGCCACAGGCGCGAGCTCGCGAGAACGTTCGCCTTGTCAATCGAGTGAATAGCGAGAGGAGGGTTCGCCTGGAGTGCGATCTGCGCCGCAACGCGCGTGATGCGCTGCACTTCAGGGATGCTGTACACCATCGTGTCCCACGCAGCATCTTCGTCCGGGCCCGCGCCAAGCTCCTTACGCGCACCGAAGTACACGCCGCCGATCAGCTCACGGACGACGATGATGTCGACACCCTCAGCTACCGAGGGCTTCAACGGGGAGTTGGCGAGCAGCGAATTGGAGGCGAAGTTCGCCGGCCGGATGTTTGCGTAGAGTCCGAGAGCCTTGCGCAGGCCGAGAAGACCTTGCTCAGGTCGTACCTTGCTGTTCACGCCCCACTTGGGACCGCCGATCGAGCCTGTGCGAACGCTCAATTAGTAGAGTCTGGTATCAGCCCGCTTGGGCACATACCCAGGAGTATAGCATCGGCCTCCTCGCACGCCTTGAGCGTCGACGGAGGCAGAGGCTCGCCGGTAGAGTCAATCGCGCATCCGCCGAACTCGTGAGACTCAAGCTTGAGCTCGATGTCTGGCGACGCCGCCGAGATCACCTCCAGTACACGGATAGCCTCCGCTGTCACTTCAGGACCTATACAAACATACATCAGCGAAGGTCTCGCGCCGTCGCCGCAGCCGCTTTGGTACGCACCGATGCCATCTCCGGGGAGGACTACGACGCGGAAACTGTGAAGCATGGTGAATGTTGAGTATGCGTAGCTGCTCTGAGGTGCGCGATGTACTCACGTCTTCTTCGCCATGGCTTATAACGAGTCCTGAGAGAATAGGAAGAGTAGGAAGGAGAGCTGTGGGAGTGACTCGGATTCAAGTGCGCTGCTTCTTTCGGACGGGAGTCCGACGCGCGGGGTACGCGACTCCAGCATTTAGGCGCCCAATTGCGCGAATCTGATCTCTCGCTCGATCGGCCCGATGGCGATCTATACATACCACTTACATCTCGCACGTGATCCGATATTTTCGTCCTCTCTCTCGACGCTCATGGCCGCCTCGACGTCCTCGGCAGCTCAGAACGCCGCAAAACCGGCATGCAAACACCTTGTACTCGATGCCGGACCGCTGCTGTCGCTTTCGCCTCTCAGAGGGCTCTCGGAGACGTACTACACCGTCCCTCAGGTTCTGGATGAGTTGAAGGACAAGCGGGCGAGGGAGCACTTCGAGCGGCTCGGGCTGTCTGCAGGAGTGAGGATCGAAGTGAAGGGACCGTCGACCGCAGCCTTGGCGCATGGTATGTACCCAGTCGATTTGCGTGCCGGGGATACTGAAGTGCGATGTAGTGATCCAGTTCGCTAAGAAGACCGGAGACTACTCTGTCCTCTCGCACGCCGATCTGTGCGTCCTAGCTCTGACCTATGAGCTCGATCAGCGCGAGAAAGAAGCAGCACAGAATGAAAAGGCTAATGGCGAGGCAAGCAAAACCCAGGAAGGAGATGTTAAGCAGGATGTGAACCCGGCGAGCGAGGCGCCTGAGGTGCAAGCCAATGCACCTGCGAATGAGCCTGCGGGCTCTGAGGAGCAGCAAGAGGAAGCCCCTGGAGAGGTCCCAGAAGAGGTGGAATCGAACCCTGACGATGTGCCTCCCCCTTCAGAGTCGGAGGACGGCTCGGAAGAGGACTTGGAGCAGAGAGAACCACTCGACGTCGAGCTACGACCTGTCCAAGACGAGAGCGCTCCTGGGGCCACTCCCACTCCCGCCGTTCCCTCTCAAACTCCAGATGCTGCCCCTGTCGCGGGACCATCCGCTCCCCCTGCCGAAGACACGCCACTATACGATGACCCTTCGGACGAAGACGATGGTGAGGGCGAATGGATCACCCCTTCGAACGTCGCACTGCACAAGTCCCGAGCACTCGATCTCCTGCCATCCGAGGGCGTCGGCCGGAAAGGCAAGAAGCAGCAGGAGATGATACCCGTTGGCTGCATGACGGCCGATTTCGCTATGCAGAACGTCCTGCTGCAGATGGGTCTCGGTCTCGTCGGCGTAGAGGGCAAGCGCATCGAGCGAGTGAAGAGCTGGGTTCTCAGGTGTCATGCCTGCTTCAAGTAGGTTGATTCGCGTACGCCCCGTTTTACCTGTGCTGAATGTCACGCTACAGAATCTGCAAGGATAACTCGAGGAAGTTCTGCCCTTCGTGCGGGAACCCGACGCTTCTCCGTGCATCAGTCACAATCTCCTCACCGAACGCGGGCCCGAACACCCCGGCCCTGCAGGTCCACCTCAAAAAGAACTTCCAGTTCAAGACGCGGGGCACGATTTTCTCCATCCCTGCGCCCAAGCCCGGTTCAGCAAAGACTGGTCCAGGAGAGGGTCTCATCTTGCGTGAGGACCAGACCGCCTGGATGCGCGCCAAGAAGCGGGCAGATGGGAAGCGGGAGAAGGAGGAGAAGCGGATGCTGAACGCAGCGAGCAAGAGCGCAGAGATGGGACAGGGTGGGGGGATCGTGAGCAGCTGGATGGACCCTGACTGGGTGCCGGAGATCATGAGTGCGAGCGCTGGTGGGAAGGGGCGGAGCACACGCGCTAGAGGTTACGACGGAGACATGCCTGTCATTGGATACGGGAAGAAGAACCCCAACGAGCGGAGGAAGAAGAAGTGAGCGATGGTCTTGTTACCTGTGCTCTCCGTTATACGTGCATCCCGTTCTGGTCCGTTTAGAGGTATCATCCTAGAGTCTGGAGCCCGGTTGTAATACACTGTTGTACGACGTACTTCCACCTGCAAGGACCACTGTTCTCTACTGCGTGCCCAAGCTGCGGTTCATGAAGCGCCGTTTCTGGAACGACATCCACCACTTGCTGGGCTTGCCCGTGCCGTCCGCGTAAAGCTTGTCGACGAGGCGGGACGCGAGTTCTTGCCGTACTTGGGTGAGGTATGATCGCAGGTACTCTGTGACCCGCAGCATTTGGTCCTCCGCGACATACGATACAGCAAGAGCACTCACCAGCATCCGTCCTGCTCCCAGGAGGCGCATAGTGCGCGTTCAGCGCGAAGGTGGCGTCGCCCGGGATGGGGAAGTTGTCCACCGCGAGCGTGTTCAGCATCTTGCCGGCCTCGATCTGGTTCGGAGTCGTTCGTGCAGAGCCGATCTTGGCAAGACAGTCGGAGACAAAGAGGATGAGGATGATGAGGAGGCGATCCGCGGGGCCTTTGATCTCGAAATTACGGAAAAGGGAGTTGGCACGGAAGAGGTCGAGGGTCTCGTCAATGATGTCGGCCTCGTTTGGGTCAGCTGTAGTTACGATAGGCGGATGAGGGACGGTCGAGTCGGATTATGGGAGGCTCGTACCGACTGGTGGTGCAGGCCCACGGAACTTGGTCTTGATTGGGAGGATGGCCAGGTTCCCGACAAGGCGCATGTCGGGATACTCGTTAAAGGAAGAGTGGTAGGCCTATCCATGTCACTCGGCGTCTTCCTACTCAAAATACAACGCGATACGTACCGGCATGGTGAACGATGTGGATGATGAAGTGCACAGCTGGAAGCGCGCAGTATGCGACGCGATGCGAGCTCGGCAAGTCCCGATGCCGCCGAGCCCAATGCGGGGGGCGCGCGGCCCGATTTGGACGGGAAGTGGAGAAGGCGCGCACGCGGCGTGAGGCACAAGAAGGACGTCATGCTCAGGGCGACTCGCTGTGGCTGCCAGTTGCCTCCGGCTTCTCGTCGTTGTCTCCCGCGCTCTCGCAACCACGCCCGTGTACGCTCTACCCCCCGTGCGGCCCTCGCCCCTCTACCCTGTGCTTGAGGACAGGACGATCGGATCTGTGTTACGCCAGAGAGTTCAGCCACAATGCCTCCAAGTTCGGACGAGCAGATCTCGACGCTGTCGGTCGTCTCGCTCGACCCCTCCCCAGACACTATCACCAGTAGGTACTATGGTAAATAACATAGAGAAGCTGACATTGAGTGTTGCAGGTCTGGTGCGGCGCGTCAAGATCATGACGCTGAAGCTACTACCGGTCGAGGTCCCGCCGGACAGTATCAGCGATCCTACGAGCCGTATCATCACGCCGCAGGTTATCAATGCGTACATTGACGCGGCAGGGGACTTCATGGAGGCGGTGAGACTTAATTGCGCCGCGGTATCGCGCATCCCTGACGTGTCTTCCAGCTGCCTTACTGCCTCCTGCGTGCGCGCAAGGAGTTCCTGTGGGAGGCGAACCACAATCCGGCCGACTTCGGCGAGAACAGCTGCAGGGGTATGCAATCTGTCCAGATTCTCTGTATCGTCCGCTCATTACTGCTAGCCACCGCATGCGAGGTCCTTGCTCGCCGGGTAGTGCATCAGGCTCCACCAGAGAAGATATCGGCCGTCATGTCCTCCCGCTTTCGCCACAAAGAGGCAGACGGCGATCTGAGCGGTAGAGTAAGCGCACTGGAGATGGCAATCGACTCTCACTGGTGCGTTGTACTCCGTCCGTGGCATGGTTTCTGGACGCTTGCCTCAACTACGCCACAGTACCATCTTCCTGTCCTCAAGCGAAGCGCAGGACGGTGAGATGCCTGATGTTCGTATAAATGCACGTATCCCTAAATGCTGTTCTTCCAGTCGTACAGGATCTCTGGTGTGGTCGCACGGTCCAGGTCTATGATGAGGACGGGGATGTCAGCTGTAGGTTTTTCTGCATCATGCTCTCATGACGTCTTATCCACTGCCAAATAGTCGTGCCGTACCAAGAGGTCGCCTACGACGGCTTCTGGACCCACCTTGACCCGGGGCGCGTCGGTGTCCCCATGTACCAGAACATGTTCCGAATCGCCGTTTGGTTCCTCTTCCTACTCTCGTACTCGCAGGCCGGTGCGTTTCCGCTGCAACGATATGCATTCCCGTGGACCCATTGCTCACTTACGGCCACAGTTCGCGAGCCGCTGGACAAACTGAACAGGGTGTACAACGATCTTGACGAATGGGAAGTAGTCATGTACATACTCGCTCTGGCCTTCTCCCTGGAAGGTATATCTCCCATCTCTCATCATTGACCGATACTGACTATGGTGCACCAGATTTGCATAAGGCAAGCACGATGGATGCTGGACCATGTTCTCAGTCGTTGACGCGCCGTTCTGCAGATCTACAAGATCCTGACCTTGGTGTCCTGGCGTGCATTCGGCTTCTGGCATGTTATCTCGTTCGTCACGGACTGCCTCATGACGGCCGCGTTCACCCTGCGTATGGCGGGCATCGCCTCGGTTGGCGACCAGGCGAACGACTTCCGCTTGCGCAGCTTCCAGTGTCTCAGTTTTGCTGCCCCGCTCCTATGGTAAGGCACGTCTCGTATCTACTCGTTATAGATGCTTACGTGGTTTCGCGCAGGATGAGTGAGTGACTGTCGCTTGAACACTGAGCTTTCCTATCCTGACTGTCGCGCAGAGTTGATACCCATTTTCGACGGTTACAAGTAGGCTGCAGACGTCACTCTTTCCCGCCCATCGCTGATGTGTTGGGGCAGATTCGTCGGGACGATGCAGATTTGCGTGGCGCGCATGCTCAAGGAATCCGGATTCTTCTTCTGTGTATGACCCCAAGCTGGCGTGTTTCAGAGAAAGTGCTTATTGATCTTTTCCCATACAGTTGCTGGCTTTGCTCGGCATCGGCTTCTTGCAGGGTCTCTACGCTTTGGATGCCGCAGACGGACAGACGGATCACCCTGTCGAGGTCAGTGCCCTAACTCATGTACTCTTGAACTTGGCTCTCACTTGGGGCTTGCCGACAGATTCTACATGTCCTGATAGAAGCGCTCCTCCAGTGTGTTTCTCAATCCTATCACAGAAAGCCGTGGTACTGATTGTCCCGTCCCGCACAGAGCACCCGACTATGAGATGTTCAAACCATCGTGAGTACTTGGGTCACATAGAGACGCTAAGTACACGTTCTGACGAAGGTGGAACAGACCCCTCGGCTTGTACCTCTACTACCTGTGAGCTTCAGACCCCTGGACGATCGTTATTGTAACATGGACCGCTCATGCTATATACGCACAGCTGGAACGTCGCGACGGCCGTCATCCTACTCAACGTCCTCATTTCCCTCTTCTCGTCCGCGTATGAGGATGTCAGTACTCTACTACTCTTTACCGATCGGTTTAGCTGACCATTTGCCCTTGTTATCAGGTGGTAGAGGACGCTGCTGCGGAATATCTCACCTACTTCGCGGGCAAGGTCATCAGCATGATCAGAGCGCCTGACGAGTTCATCTACGCGCCGCCGTTCAACATCATCGAGGTCTTCTTTGTTGCCCCATTCGAGTAGGTGTACACGCATTCTCTTCTGACGCGCACGCTTACCCGTGGTTTGCAGGTTTTTCGTGAGCGAAAAGACGTACGCCAAGGTACGTTCTCGTCTCTCCCCCCACCATACACATCTCCTGTCGATTGCTGACGTTCCTGCGCCGAACATAGATCAACCGCTACGTCATGCGCGTCGTCTTCTTCATCCCGCTCTGCATGATCGCGCTGTACGAGTCGCAGCTGAACCCGGACAAGAACAAGTGGGTCAAGGACTGGTTCACGTCCCCGGACGAGGGCGGCGAGGCGGCGCCGCACTACCAGGATCCCGAGGTCGTCGGCGAGGACGCGGACCGCGGGCTGCGCATCACGAAGAAGCCGTTCAGCGAGCTCGTCGCGGCGTTCCCGGATACCACGCATGTGAGTGTTCCGCGTGTACCTCGATGTGCGTCAGAGGTTTGGGTGGCTGACTATGGATGGGGTGGACAGTCGGCGGAGTCGGTGATCATCTCGGAGGTGAAGGAGCTCAAGTCGGAGATCAAGGAGCTGAAGAAGATGATCGCCGAGCTGAGCGCGAAGGTGGCGGAGCGTTGACAACCCGCCCTTAACGACAACTCTTGCTTCACGGGGGACACCGACACTGTCCCAAAGAACAAGAACACGACAGATACACGGGCTGCTTGCCAACGATATACGACCATTCACGACTGTTCTTGCTTTACCTATTACGTCGACGAAACGGACCCTCGAGCTTGTTGTACCGGTAGTGTGTCGATAGCGCTACATTGTGTTGTACAACGGGTATATCTCCAATATACATGACGATCTATATGGGGCGTGGTTGCTTGCGTGGGGAGCATGTTACGCTTGGTCCATGCCGTCGCCTTGTGCGGGTTCGCGCGTGAGCTGGGTGAGGACGGCCATACCGCGCACGAAGAAAGGTCGGATCTCGTTGATTTCCATGGCGCAGAGGTTTGGTAGCTAGTCGTGGCCGTTGACACAAGTATTTTTTGAAGAGGACCGGAGGGGAGGGACGTACCATGAGTTCGTTGTGGTCGAGCTTAGAGAGACCCTCTCGACTCTTTGCTTGACGAGCTTCGCGGATGTCTTTGAGAAGGGAGCGGATCCTGTCGGGGTTTTGGAGGTCGTCTGGTGCTCTGGTTGAGAGGCGCAGGTGGACGTTAGTGGAAAAAAAAAAGGAAGAGAATAGGATGCCAAGGGGCGTACACGTCGAGAAGGATTTTGGCTATCTCGGCGAAACGGAAGGGCATCTCGCTGAAGCTCGGGTCTGTCGTTTCCCGCAGCAGCCGCTCCTGCAAGAAGTCTGGGAGACAAGCCATGAGCTCAAGACCCCACATCTTAACGTCTGATACGCGTACGCACCGACATTGAGCCATGATGGAGGAACTATGTGGCACTTTTTCTTGAGCTTCAGATTGGACGCCATCCAGAGTGGGACCTTGCACTTTGTCGGTGGTCGTAGTGGTCCGTATGCTCCCTGCGTGTTCCCACATTGAAGCTTTGCGTCGTCATGCAGCAAGATCCAGACATACTGAGATGAACGCTGTCCGTTCCATGGACACGAGGGGGACGATCTCGACTAGCTGTTCTGACGCGACTAGCTCGAGTTCTGGTGGAGTGATCGACGTTCTGAGTGAGGGTGGGAGAGCCATCTTGTATAGTGCCTCAGCAGGTTCGGTATTCGGTATAGCGCAGATATAGCTAGCAGATGCCCAGTAAGACGAGCAGCAACGACGGTAGGCAGCGAGAGGAGAGGGTGAAGGAAGGTGTGATCGCAAGACGCGTCTCAGAAAGAGGGAATGCACGCTCACGTGATATGATGCGTGTCGCGTTTTGCCACGGTTGGTTTCAGGCTGCCGATCTGAGATCGCACTCTCCCTCAGGCTCTCGCCGCCACCGACGCCCGTCACCTCTGCAGGTGCTCTGCTCCCCTCTGACAGCCTCTGCAACTTCGCTGCTCTAAGCACTCGCCATTCTTCTCTCACCCGCCTCGTCTCTGTGGGCTGCAGGCGTCATCCTCTGCCTGCTCCCGCTCACACTCGCATACACCTTCGGCATGTTGGGCACGCGCACCAAACAAGTCTTCGCGTACGGTCGCCGCGGGCACCGCATCGTCAACGTTTCTGACGACATCGACCGCCGCAAGCCTAACAAGGAGGCCAACATCGTAGACGTCAGGCGCGAGAATGACGTCCCATCAAGCTTTGCAGAGAGATCACAAGACTCGCCCATATCGCTCAAGACCTCCGTCGTACAGAAAGCATCTCAGAGGTCAAAGAAGGGGAAGACCTCTCCCAGGGTTGCGAAACTCAGCGCGTTGTCCAAGGGTAGACGCCATCCCCTAGGCTCAATCGTACCCAATGCACCCGCTTCCCCCGCGGTACCCCCACCACTCCGCGCCAAGCGCCGCCAGACGATCGCAAAACCCTCCCCCTTGACGCCTAGTTCCCCCATTGTGAATGTAGACATAGTCGTCCTCGATGCGCAAGGCAGGCGGGTCAGCCAGGAGAGGCGCATATCCCGCTCAGATGTCCCCGCCAACATTTTGGCTGCCGCACCGCAGAAGGCCAAGGCACCTGCTCGTCCACGAGTGGTCAACCGTCGCGACACCATCGTCGTGAGCTCGGACACCGAGGAAGACGTACCACTTGCCAGGCCGAAACGCATCACCCGTGGCCGTAGAGTCGATCCCATCATCATTTCTGACGAGGACAGCTCGGAATCAGACAGCGACTATGCGCCCACGAAAGAGAACACCCCCGAGGCAGACACGTCGGTGGAGATCTCCACTCCTGTGCGCCGGGCAAAACGCGGTCCACAACGCTTGCGAGCGAACATTGTCTTGTCGCCTTCCCCTAGCCCGTCAATCTCGCCGCCCTCCTCTCCACCAGCGACACCCCACACCAACGCAGCTCCTCCACCGCGCCCGGCGCACAACAAAGTAGAAGCACCAGCCGTGCCGCATATACCCATTTCGAGGTCGCATACGATACCAAGCCAGCCTATACGCTCACAACCACAACCACTGTCTCAGTTCACCTCCCTACCTCTCATCGACGAGGCTGTCGCGGGCCCAAGCCGCTCGAAACCGCGCCGCCTCACACCCATCCGCGCCCGTCCAGGTCGCTCAATCTTCCCCGCCCCACCATCCCCGCCATCACCCACAACCCCGACGGACCTCGACGTAACATTCGACTTCGCGCAGCTCGCACTCTCGCCAAACGCGCTCGCAGAAGTGCAACAGCTCGAAGAAGCCATCCCGCCTCCCCCAGCATACGTCCGCCCCCTGCTCGAAGAATGCGCACAAACGTGCCCGCACGAGTTCTCCGCGTTCATCGAGATGTTCCCCTTCGACCCCATCGTCCGCGAGACCTCCTCTTCCTCGCTCGTAGGGAGCGGGCCCCCACGGTTCCAGAAGATCGGCGAGGCGAGCTTCTCGGAGGTGTTCGGCATCGGGAACGTCGTGCTGAAGATCGTGCCGCTGCGCGACGAGGAGCGCGCGGGAGAGGACGCGCAGCAGGCCGTCGAGGGCCCGGCGCCGAGCGACGCGAGGGACGTGCTGAAGGAGATCATCGTGACGCGCGCGATGGGCGCGTCGTGCGCGGGCTTCGTGGAGCTGCTCAGGACGTATGTCGTCAGGGGGAAGTACCCCTCGCTGTTGTTGGATCTGTGGGACGAGTATGATGAGCGGAAGGGGAGCGAGGGGATTCGCCCAGGTATGCGTTGCCGCCTCACCCGGCACATGTGAATGGATGGGAAGCTGATGATTGTATGCGCGCGATAGATACGTTCAGCGTGTCGCAGCTGTACGCGATCATCGTCCTCCCGAACGGCGGACCGGACCTGGAGGCGTACACGTTCAGCACGCCGACGAAGACGGGCTGGCGCCAGGCGTGCAGCGTCTTCTGGCAGGTCGCGCGCACGCTCGCGGACGCGGAGGAGCTCATGTCCTTCGAGGTGCGCACTCCCTTCCTTGTTCCTTCATCCTTTCCTCAAACATCACTGACGCTGGGATGTCGACGATAGCACCGCGACCTGCACTGGGGCCAGATCCTCGTGAAGAACGTGCCCGTCAAGTCGACGGCGGGGCGCAGGAAGACGCGCACGTCGATGGACGACCCGGACTTGGGCGTGCTCGTGACCATCATCGATCTTGGGCTCGCGCGCATGGACGCGCACGACGCGGATGGGCACAGGGTGCATTGGACGCCGTTTGACGAGGAGACGTTCGAGGGCGAAGGTGCGCGTCCCTGTGCACAACGGGTTGGTTGTGCATGTGCTGATGGTCAAATCACCAGGGGACTATCAGTTCGACGTGTATCGGATGATGCGCGCGCATAACGGGGATGAGTGGGAGGCGTTCCGCCCACTCACCAATGTGATGGTGAGTCATTGCGGTTCGTGTCAAAATCAGCACTCATGCTTAGACTCGACCCTTTCTTTCACAGTGGCTCCACTACCTCGCCCTCAAACTCCTCAACGCCAAGCGCCTCCGCGCACCCGCTGCCTCGCGCAAAAGCACTGCTCCCACCTCCGCAGCCGCCTCAACGGCATTCAGCGAGCGCGACTGCTACGAATGCCTCAAAGAGGTCGAGGCGCTCCTTGCACAATGCCTGGCTGGCGTACGCGCTCCGCAGGCGGCTCGGAAGGGACGGCGGAAGACGCAGGCGCCGGGAAAGGCGGGGAAGGCTCCGAAGGCTCCGAAGACGGACGAGGGTGGGGCGGGGCCGAAGAGCGCGGGCGAGCTGGTGGCGATGGCGATTGGGAGGGGGTGGGTTGTGTGATTCTCACTTGTGCGCACGCACCTAGTTTGGCTTGGATGATCATCTTGTTTGTTGTAACCTATTCTTCATTGGGGGTCAACATGTATACTTCTCGCATTCGGGTATGTAGCATACAGGCACTCCAAAGCTCGAACGGTGCGAATAGGTGTATTGGGACTTCTGGACGAGAACGAGAACAAGAACAAGACAACACGACGGCAACGGTGGTTATACTGATACTGCATAGTCGGTGCATGCTACAGGGGGTAACTCGTACTCGGTGGGGTACTCGGTAGATAGGGGGGAATGGGGTAGGGACGCTCCGGCGGGGGGATAGCTGGGACAGGGATACAATGTGAGCGGGTAACAAGGTTCAAGCAAATAAGATAATCTCAAGTGGTGGTGGAAGGCGGACGAGGATAGGTCTCCTAGGAGTACAGATACAGACATACCCACAGCATATCAACCGCATATACTGTATGCGCTTCTCCTTCCCAAATACCTGATGGCGGTTTGACGCCATCTCAAGACAGGAGTTGGTCCCTGCACACGGATCAGGGCGCATAGATGGAACCACACGAGGCCCAAGACGAAGTCGGCGGGCTGAGCCACACTAGCTGACAGCCTCGACGTCCCCGTTCTTCCTCAGACCGTACCGCGTCGTCCTCGCGGGCGGGTCCGGGGGCGGCGACGCCTTCTGCTTCTTCCGCACAGGCGCCGTGTTCTCCGTCTGGCGCGCGCCCTGGTTCGACGTCCGCGTGCGGCTCGTCGCCCGCCCTGCGCCCGCCGCTGCACCGCCGCGCCCGTTCACATTGGTGTTCGCGCCGCCCGGAGGCCGCTGGCGCAGATGGTACCGCGGCGAGCCTGGGCGCTGTTCCTGGCGGGCCTCAGCTTGCCCCAGGCGAGGGCTCCGCCGTGACGGAGAGGCAGACGCATGGCGAGACTTGGACGGTGAAGGCGTGCGGTGGCGGAATTCTGCAGGCGGGGGAAGCTGCGCGCCTTGTCGCTGTCGTGAGGGCGTGCCCGCGGGCGATGGCGCGAATGGGACTGCGGGACGCTGCGGCTGGGACCGCTCGGGAGAGAAACCGAGCTGGGAGAGGGTGACCTCCTCCTCGTTGGCGTACTGCGGGAGGACGGACTCTAGCTGGGACGCCGGTAGAGCGCTTGTGTTCTCGACTGTCGGCCATTGCAGGGACCCGTTGGGCGTCACGAGTGGCGTGTCGACCCACGATTCGGTCTCCTGCGACTCGCCTTGATGGCTGGCCTGCGATGGAGAGACGTTGGTCGCAATCGCAAGAGGACTCAACGAGGTCGCCTGGGCTTGTCGGTCTGGTCTGTGTGGCGTGGTGGGGAATGGCATGCCTTGGGGCTGACTGCTAGGCACCGGAGAGTATGGGCGCTGGGAGTGTGGCAGCGCAAAGCCCCCTTCACGAGTGTTGAGGCCTTGCGACGGCGGAATCTCGTCCGCAGGCTCAGTGAGAGTGCGCGTCAGCCCTTGCGCCCTCTTGCGGTAGCGCGAGCTGCGGCCAACACCCGTGCCACTGGAATCGATGTACCACGTCCTAGGGATAGACGGGTCTTCGACGTCGCTCTCCTCGCCATCATTGTAGCCTTCGAGCATGTCCCGCGTGCGCTTCAGCGTGCGGGGTCTTGGCTGTCTCTGGACGGAGAAGCGGGGCACTGTCGTGACAGGGGGCAGTGTATTCTCGTACGCGAAGTCGCGAACGCGGATGCCATATGTGGCTAAGAGGGCGATGTCGTTGGACTCGTCCACGCCACCTTCCCGCTCAGGATGCTGAGACGGGGGTATCGGAGGTGTGTCTTCTCGATTCTTCAGACATAGACAGCTTGAGGATTTGGGGCACTCGCAGGGGAGGTACGCATCTACACTCACGGAGGGGCTTGAGGATGCATTGGCGCCGTTGTTCAACGGGTTCTCAGCATGCATGCCGCTATCGGCAGCACTGCTGGATTGGCTTGGGTCACTCATGCGTTCGACAGGTCTTGCTAGACTAGGCACGCGTTCTTGAGACCAATCAGTTGTAGAACGTTGAACTCCGGCTTGAGCGGATTTGCGCCACACGGACGGGACGAGGATTGCGGGCTGGGCGTGACCGGGGACTATGTAATTTGGCGAGTGATCGTGTTTCGATAAGCTCGCGAGAGTGAGGTCACTGTCTGCTCGGTGTTGCGAGACGAGTGCTGGTTTGCAAGTTGTTCGCCACACTCTTCGTGCCAGTGGCGGGAGACTCGTCGTGGTGGTTGCAGTACAACTCGTGGGCGGGTGCTGGTGGCTATAATGAAGCCTGCGGGCCCAAGCTGTTCGACTTCGCCGCCACCGAGTCAAACCCGCCGCTTTTGGAAGCAAAGCGCCCACAGTCACAGATGTCACGCGCCTGCCCTGGTACCGCCACAGGCGCCTCGCGCGGGAGAAGACGCCTGCCGCCCAAAGCGCACTCGACCAGATCCCATCATCCACGAATGTCAGGGCCTCCCTGGGCCTCCACACTCGGGATGCGTAGAGAGTGCCGCAAGGAAATCTGGAGAACACGTGTGCGGATACGTCTCACAATTCTGATGCTCGACAGCGCCCAGCTCGACCGGTGTAAGTGCGCCCGCGCCAGGAGCTACCCTACCCTGAACGGCGGTGAGCGGGGCAGATGCTGAATGTGTATACCTTCGCCAGGCGCAGGTGAAGGCAGACATAGATAGCGATACCAAGAGGTACGTAGGCATATGAAGCGTCTTCCTCACAGTGTGTGTGGACGCGTACAAGATAGCAGTCGAACCCCGGGCAGTCCCCGACACAGCGCGAGGTCATTCGGGGAACACATCTGGGACAGAGCTGTGCGTGTTCGAGATATCGACCCTGGATGCGAAGGTCGGCTGTTCCGGAGATCACATCTCGCATCTTGACATGGAAGTCCTGGACTCCTGAAGTACGTAGACCTGTTCAAACGCCAGCTCTTCCCACTCCCCCTGCTCCCCTCTCGACCACGTCCTTTCCTTCCTCCTTTGCCTCAGCGGACGCGCAGTCATGTCCGGTGCATTGTTCATAGTGGATGATCACAACCTCAACTCGATCACCTACGAGACACCGGCCATCTGGTTCGCCCAAGAGAACGTCGACGCTGCGCTGCAAGGCACTGTGACGGAGGGATTGGCAGGGGCGAAGGCCAGCGTTACATTTTCAGGTCAGTCGGCAGGAGCAGAACACTCGTTGAATCTGTCCTGATAGTTCTGAATAGGTACTGCGGTCGCTGTATTCGGTATTGCGACGACCGTCTCTGGTGCAGAGCCACCTACCGTCCTCTTTTCTGTCGATGGCAAGGCTGTTCAGACCACTACGGCCCCCAATAATGGCAGCCTGGACTTCGAGTACCCTTTCCTCGATGTGGAAGAGCTCTCAAGTGGCCAGCACGTACTGGAGTTCACTGTCCTGAACGCGACCCGAGACTACCCCTTCGCCTTGGACTTCGTTGCCTATCTGCCTCTGACTGGAGCGGCTCCTACGGCCTCCCAGCGAGTGATCACGAGTTTCCTGCCAGCCCCTACCACGACCGTCTCCGTCGCGCCCTCGTCTTCCTCCAGTTCTTCGGGTCCCCCAGTAGGAGCGATCGTGGGAGGAGTCGTTGGTGGCATCGCCGTACTGGTCGCAGCTGCCGTCGCTATATACTTTCTATGCTTCAGGCACAGGCGTAGGGACCAGCCGTTCTTCTATGCAGCTTCCGCCAAAGCGGGCGATCTGCTGGACTCAGGTTCGTGCGCCGATGCCCCTAGGAACATAGTACACGAGTTGTCTGACACTGGTCCGGTAGAAGCGAAGCCTACTCCGTATGAAGTTCCCCCTGCCGCACCATCGACTCCAGGGCCACAGTCGGCATATAGCGCCACGGTCGTCTCTGCGCAGAGCGCGCCGTCGGCCTACGTCACGCCCTTGCCGTACAATACTCCCTCTGCGTACACGCCATCAGAAGCTCCTGTCAGCGATTACAGCGCAGGAACCTCTGTGACTGGTCCCTCACAGGCAAGGTCGCTCTATGTCGCCAACGAGGCAGCGCCGGCAGCCGGAGCGAGTCCGAATGCCCCAAGGAGCAAGGCGGCAGAAGCCGGGCTGTTGTCGGTACCGCCGCCCGCGACCTACCACGCCGATTCGGGCATCCGCTTCAATTCTTCCGGCGAGCCCACATCGTCCACGCACGTCGCGAACGTCCTTGCAGCGCCGGAGCTGGCAGATGTGCCTCCATCGTACTCGGAGGCTTGAAGGAATGTAGGGATCCGGGGGTTTCGTGGTGCCCTCTACTGAGGACATGGGAGTTGTTTGGTCTGGCTATGGTAAGAATCAATAGGTGTAATCTCGTTCTCGTTCTTTCTGCGCTGCTTTACACGTCCCTATAACGATATTGAGGATCTCCACGCTCAGAATGGTATGCTGTGTGGAGTCAGCATTGGGAATCATCGCGCGAGGCGCGCGGGATCTTTCGGACGCTTCTCAGGTCAAGCACGCTGCGAACGCAGTGTCTCAGGATCTTGATGATGGGCTGCGAGCGCTGCCTCCAGCCCTCTAGGAGGTCCATGGCTTCATTAGACAAGGGCAGGAACATCCATAGTTACAGGCCGCTAATTCTAGCGCTGTTCTCGCGCTCCAGCATGAGGAGGACAAAACTTGCGGTACTCATCGCGCGCAGGTACCATTACGATCAGCTACTAAGTATAGGGCACGCTTGCTCCGCGAACAGATGCTATGCAACTATGGCCTCCTCATATCGTACGAAAGGTGGGCACATCAGGACCTTCTCGTCCACTTCGGTCCCGAGCGCCGTGGTCACCTAACAAGACGGGCAGCCGCTCTTCCACATCGGCACGCTCTCGTATCAAGAACGCATCCTAGTACAATGCGACGCTTTCCAGCGTAGCCGACTCGCCATATACGGGGCCACGGCGCGGACTCCGATCGACCTTCAGCTCGTCCGTCACCTCTGCTGCCACGAGTGAGCCAGGGATGGCCAGCGCGGCCACTTCAGGCTCGCATAGCAATTTCGGGCCGATCATGGGTGTGGTCGTGGCGGGCATACAAGGATTCAGGCTCCAAACATCCGCACGCTTCGAGGTGAAGGGGGACGCATCCGAGAGCACAGACCCGCTGCATCCCGTATACCGAGACCAGCGCTAATCCGAATACGACATCACGTGCTTAATCCCAACGAACCTTATCCCCCGACACCTCTCAGCGGCGGCTGGCATCAAACACAAGTAAACAACGGAGCTCGAGCATGAAGCGCCCGAAACTGCCCCCATTTGGAGCACCATCAACCGCTGGCGCTCCGTATTTACTGACCTTCCACTCAGCGTCCTGGGCTGCCCTCGCGCGGGCTCGTTCACGTCGTTCCACTGACGCCCCATCTGTGCAGCTGACCATCGCTTCATCCTGAGGTACAACGCTTGAACGCCGTTGGCACAAGTTACGGCCGATTGCTTGTGAAATACGCCCCAAGAGGACCCCTTTCGCGGCACAGTATCTACCAGAGTGGCTGCCGCTCACGGGATGCGCGACGGGAAGGATTTGCCTTCAATGTACCGCGCGCGAGTGAAACGAACCCTAGAAGCTATTCATCTGACAAGTATTAGTAGCGAAAAGGGAGTTACATTTCAGCGGGGAGGCGGAACACGTCGCGAGAACATGTGCGCGCGGGAGAAAGAAGCAACTCAGGGATAGCGTTACTGCAGTCTACAGGTCGCACTCCCCACGAGGACGCAGGCAAACCCGCGAATACTTTACGACGACGTTGTACTGTCCGCGCGAACAATGCTACGTACCTCCGCCCTCGCGCGTACAAGGCAATTGCGAGGGTCGCACCGCCTCACTCAATGATCCTCTCAGCACCGTAGCCTCTACAGTACCACACACCAATACAGAAAATACTATATCATTACCTCCCTCATTTCAGATCCCACACAGAGACCGAGACACGATAGACCACCGCTGGAAGTTCCCCTAGGTTCACCGTAGTCCAGTCGCGCGACGTTAGCGCCAGCGCGGACGCTGAGTGGAAGGTCAGTAAATACGGAGCGCCAGCGGTTGATGGTGCTCCAAATGGGGGCAGTTTCGGGCGCTTCATGCCCGAGCTCCGTTGTTTACTTGTGTTTGATGCCAGCCGCCGCTGAGAGGTGTCGGGGGATAAGGTTCGTTGGGATTAAGCACGTGATGTCGTATTCGGATTAGCGCTGGTCTCGGTATACGGGATGCAGCGGGTCTGTGCTCTCGGATGCGTCCCCCTTCACCTCGAAGCGTGCGGATGTTTGGAGCCTGACAAGGATTCGCATTGCCCTTCGGCATTGGTTGCTTCCTCTACTTCGGGTACTTCCGCCATCGTATCTAGCTCCCCGGCAGAAGACAAGGCAGACAAGGTACGCGCATCCCCCACCTGCACCCATCCCACGCGGGTCGCAGACTGATGGCAATCCACTGTCGCATCTCCTTCGGACGACGGAAAATCCGGGTCGGATGCAGGCTGGCCCTCAACGGCGGCTTCCACGTTCAAGACCGAAATGACCACTGCTACACCCTGGCACTCCGGCACGTCCATCCAGGACATTCCTTTCGTCCCATATGTGCCCTCGACCATCGGCCCGGACACTCCGCTTCGCAGGTCGCGGGGCGCATCCACGCATCCGAGATGGCCCAGCACGCCCCCGCTGCCTCTTCTTGCGGGGAGCGGGACGAGCGGTGCCCCCGGGTCCGGTCCGAGCTCGAGGAGAGATAGGAAGGAGCCCGTTGCGCCTGCTCCTCCCGAGGGACCCGAGGTGGAAGCAGTCCGGCACCAGGACTCGGGTATGGGGTTCAGGGAAGGGGACGTGCCGCCGGCAGTGGCCCGCGAGATCGAGGAGCTTCCTCCAGTGTACGCTGCGTCCTGACGTGATGTCTCTCGGCATTGAGGACGCTTCGTTGGGTTGTGGGGATTGGTCGGGAGGAGTTCCTGGGAAAGGATGGGTGAGATCTGAGGAAGCAGATCGCCTGAGGGTGCGTTTCCGGATTTGGTCGGTTCAGCCGTCGTAGCTCTGGTGATTTGTGACGATATACTGTATGTAATAAACTATCATATAGCGTACTTGAGGTCCCGCTGCTAGTTCTTTCAGGGTGCCCAGTTGCGCAGCTGGTGTCTGAACGTATTGGGTCGGTTAAACTTAGGCTCGCGAGCGGAAGGAATGGACGCCGTCCACAAGGGGCGGCGACGCTTGCCCAAGCATCCGCAGTAAGCTTGACTCTTGAGGACTAACCGCATGCCTGCATAGCGCTGCACCGCGTTCGAGCAGAGCGCGAGTGGAAGCACCTCGGGGAGGGACTAGCGCATCCTATTTCTTCTTGAACTTCCGCAGGCTAGCCTCCATAAAGCTACATGATAGACCGAGCTCAGTTGAGGGTACCTGGACGTCGGGCCCAACTTACCCAGTCAAGTTGCCGTCCAGAACGTGCTGCACCGCGTC
The DNA here is from genome assembly GCA_022385765.1 of Trametes cingulata. Lineage (NCBI taxonomy): Eukaryota > Fungi > Basidiomycota > Agaricomycetes > Polyporales > Polyporaceae > Trametes > Trametes cingulata. The sequence continues at coordinate 167,203 of MU278009.1, forward strand.
CGATCCTACTTCAAAGCCCGTCCGGAGGTCTTTCACGAGCTGATGGTCGGACTGGAGAGTGTACGAACGAATCGGCGAATCCCGCGAGCTTTCAAGGTGCCTGTGTTGTGCATCCGTCGCCGATTGTCCGCTAAAAACGGCTAAATAAGCATGTATCTCGTGGGATGCGCAGAAAGAATCTGACCGCTTCTGTAGCTCTAGGTCGTAGAGCCTCGCCTTGAGAAGCGACAGCGCAAGCGCCTGGTTTTGGTGCTGACTGCGCTCCTGCTGGCACTACGGTACGAATGACACGTTTGTGAGATCCCCCCGGAAAGCTGTTAACTGCAAACCCACAGATACTGTTATTCCCGTCGGGATGTGCGTCACGCGTACAGCACTCGCTGTCTCGCCGACATCACGCTCGGCTACCGATATGGCTTAGTGAAAGAGGATCTCATGCCATGGAACCACTCACCCGCTCCTCCCGTGATAATCTGCAAATCGGCCGGTTCGAGCTCTACTACGTCGCCAGGCCCGTCGTCTTCGATGCAGGGAGAGACGCGCACGGTTGCAAATGAAGTGCGCGGCACGCCCGCCCCATCGGAGGGCAATACGTGAACAACGCTATGTACGCCAGACTCGTACTGAGTATATCCATACGCGTAGCGGCCCTCAACGAGTAGCGTGGCGGCTTTCAATCTCGTCGGGTCTCCAGGTGTTTGATCTACGGTTGTCACTGCGAACGGAACGTGAGCCCTATCCGCCTCTATTCCTTCGTGAATCACGTACCGACATAGTTCTTGGAGTGTGCCCATTTGGTGTACATGCGTATCAGCATCGAGACCCAGTCGCAGGCCTCTACTCCTTCAGAGTCGGCGGTGACAGTGATGTAGGCTGAGTTCTGATCCACCGGATCCGATAGCAAAAGGGAGATAAGGTGTTCTTCCGCGCTGCGCAGGAGACCTCGCAGCTCCAGCAGAACTGCGGACTGCAGGTCGAAGTCTTCGGCCTTCTCCGCAAGAGCTATGAAGGAATGAGCTCAATAGTAAGAGGCACTAGTTGAATATGCATACCAGCTAGCTCCTTGAGACGGTTCAATGATGAGCTTATCCGAGTGCGGGTCGAGAGCTGGTGCTGGAGATCGGCGAGTCGGGACTGGGCTTTCGCGGCCCCTGCAGGGTTCATGATCCACAGCTGCGGGTCCTGGGCAAATGTCAGAAAGGGGCCTCACTCACATGGAAGCAGTCTACCTACCTCGAGAACCGCTTGAGTTCGCTGGATATCCTGTTCGACACGGTCGGACTTGACATACGCTTGCATGTCTTCCAGGCTGCGCTCGAGGCTTGAAATTGCGTTATGCAAATCGACGGTGACATCCCGCTGTCCTGCCAAAGTGCTTCTGCTGATGAAGCGCTCTTGAGGATATTTGACCGGTCTGCTAGGAATGCTCGAGTATGCGACGAGCCTGCTCGAGGCTGGGGGTGAAGCTCTTGACAGAAACCGCACTCGCTGGCGCCGCGCACTTGATACAGAGCGCTTGATGGCGTTGAACATCTGCCCTCCCCTGTCCACGACCAGTACCTACGGCGAAGCTGCCCACCCGCGCAGCCTGGAAGCAATCGAGGTGACCGTTCCCTCGCAAACGTCCCGAGCGAAGTTGAGAACGCGCGCATTCTGTGACGCGCCGTGCGGCAGGCGCGACGCGTCGCGCAGTCTCAGCGCCCGCGGGGTTCTTGCTGGTACCGGCGCTCAGCTAGCTTGGAAATGTACCCATACCTCTAGATCGCAAGACTCCATACCCTTTGCTCTGATCCCTGGCGTTCCGCGCGAATAATCATCTGGGGATATACCGACGCTCACTGGCTGGTTTTAAGTATCGTTGAGCGCATTGCTGCGCGGAAGCACCTCATGCTCTCGGTGGTCAGACATTCTCAGTACGTGCACTCCCTTCAGCTCGTCTTGTCGTCCACCCGTGTCTCAAGTACATCCCAAACTGCAGACCTGCTTAATCACTTAAACCGCACAGTATCTGCACTACTTCGAATCCTGCCATGCTCAAACGCGCCTGGAAGCCCGTTCTGGGCACTACCGTCCTTGTCGGTGCTCCTACCTATGTCTACTACCGCTATTACATGAAACCAACCCCCGAAACATTTACCATCCCTGTCAAGACAACAGGCCCCGACGGGAAGCGACAACTCGTCACTCAGACGATTCCCCTCCTCACCAAGGACGAGGTCGACGCGCGCATCCGCGAGCACGCGACCTCCCATAGTGTCATGCGCCACGGCGGCATCGTCTGGAAGTCTGCAACCGCGCAGCTTGCGTCGAACAGCCCCATCGAGGATGCGCAGGCGAGTCTCCTCATCGAGCGGGACGCGTCCGACACAGCGCCACCTGGGGACTACCTCTTCTTCGCCGTCATGGACGGTCACAGCGGGCCCCACACCTCCCGCGTCCTCTCAGACGTCCTCATTCCCACCGTCGCGATGGAGCTCGCTTCGCGAATAAAGGACCCGAGTGCAGCCTCCTCCGAAGCTGGGCTCCTGGCGAAGCTCAAAGCACTCTTGTGGCGCTCGTCCTCAGCTCCGTACGACTCGAACCCAGCAAACGTGGCGCGCGCTATCGAGGCAGCGTTTACGAGACTGGACGCGCAGATCGTGAACACGCCGCTCGATATCCTGTACCAGTCGGTGAAGCCGGAGGACCTCAAGAAGAAGCTGATACCTGACCTCAGCCAACATCCGCTGGCGGCGTCCAGCATGCAAACGGCCATGTCTGGTACATGATATTTCCCTGTCCCCAGAAGCATCATTCTGACCAAACCTCGTACTCAGGTAGTTGCGCCCTTCTAGCTATGCTGGATACATCAAATCGGAATATGTACGTCGCCGTCACCGGGGACAGCCGCGCGGTCGCTGGCGTATACGAGGAGACAGAAGATGGCCGTGGCGTTTGGCGCGTCGAGGCACTGACGGAAGACCAGACAGGCCGCAACCCCAACGAGCTGAAGAGGTATCGTATGATTCGCGATCATCCTATGTCAATAGCGGCCTGACTAGTACATCAGGATCCAGTCCGAACATCCGGCCGATGAGGCGCAGAATGTGGTGCGGAACGGCCGTATCCTCGGCGGTCTCGAGCCCAGCAGGGCGTTCGGGGACGCCCGCTATAAGTGGCCACGCGAAGTCCAGGAGGTGTACGTCTCCTACCCTTTACGCCCCGCTCTCCACTGACACCCCGGATACCAGATTGAACAAGGCGTTCATGGAGCCCAAGGGCGAGGCCATGCGGCCCCCGCCCCCGACGCTCAAGACGCCGCCGTACGTGATCGCGACCCCAGTGGTGACCCACCGTCCACTGTCCTTCCTCCCGCTCCCCGACACCGGTGTACCCAAACCTAAGTCCGCGCTGCGCTTCCTCGTGCTCGCGACCGACGGCCTCTGGGACGAGCTCTCGAACGAGGAAGTCGTCGCGCTCGTCGGCGGCTACCTCTCCGGACTCCGCGGCACCATCCCGAAGGCGGAGCTGCCGCAACTCGTGCGGACGTCCGTCGGCTCGGCGGGCGTGGAGGGCAAGAACAAGGACCACCGCCGCCAGCAGCAGGGCGCGTGGGCGTTTGAGGACGACAACGTCGGCACGCACCTCATCCGGAACGCCCTTGGGGGCGGGGACGTTGCGCACTTGCGTCAGCTTGTGAGCATCCCGGCGCCGTTGTCGAGGAGGTTCCGCGACGATATCACGGTAACAGTCGTCTGGTGGGAAGACGGTCGCGAAGCGCAGGCGGAGCGGGTGTCCATCCCGCAAGGGCAGGAGCAGGCGAAGGCCAAATTATGACACATCTTGTAGCATACATCATTACCATAATTGATGGGGATATCGGGAAGCCACCTCCGCCTGCATCCTGCCCCCACAATGGAGGGAGCGGGACGCATGCGCGAATGACGCGGAATGCTCTATGGCGTGGACCAATGCAGTCGACTGTAGAATGGGGGCCGCAGTCGTGTAGAAATACAGTGGGAGCATGATGATACAAGTGTCCGCGCACTCTACATCAGCATTCGCTTCTTCTTGCGGAAACGCGCCACAGAAGAGCTCGAACCAGAGGACTCCCGACGCTCGTTCAGGTTGTTGCCTCCTTTGAGCCGGCTGAAGGGGTTACCGCTGCCGAGGCGCCGCTCCTTCTTCGACGAGATGGGAGGAGAGATCGGCGTGCGCGCCCACCGGGTGTAGGACGCATCGTCTTCATCACCATCAGGGCTCTTCCGCTTTTTGTCGTTCGGCTTCGCCGCCGGAGTGCCGTAGAAAGAGGATGGGGGTATGGGCTTCTCAGCAGAAGATGCATCAGGGCGGGCAGCAGGAGGGGAGGGTGATGTTGGTGGCGCGCGGTCCCGACCATCCTCCGTGGACAGCGACGCAGGAGTAGCCCCGGGTGCATCGGTGACTGCATTGTCTGTCTTCTCCGGAACTTTCTCTCCTAGGTCGTCATCGTCATCGTCCTCGCCGTACTGACCAAGACTCTGGAGAACACTCTTGGCGTGTTGTGAAGCTGCAGCGGCAATCTTCTTCTTCAGCGTCTCCGCTTGGGGGTCTACAGGCTGAGGGCTCTCCTTCGGAGGCACCTGGAGCGGCGGGGTAGGCAACCGGGGGCCAATAAACTTCCGAGGCGCCTTCGCCGCTTTCGTCCTCTCGTCCTCGTCGTCGCTTTCTACCACTTTCCGTTTCTTCATGTTCGCCACGAGCCCGGTCTTCTGAGGCGCGGGTAGGGGCGGGGAAGGAGTGGCGGCGGCAGCGGCGGCGGCTTTGCTCTTCACGGCAGCTTCGAGAGCCTGGCCTTTCTCGCGAATGTAGAACAGCATGTATGCGCTTTTCATGCTCGTAGGGGCGCTACTCTGTCGTATGACGGAGTCGTCGTTCATCTCGTACCACGAACCGTTGGCGCCCTTGACGTGTGCGTAGTAATGGCCAGAATTAGGCCCGCTCCCGGCGTGTGAGATGACGCCGTAGAGGGTGTATGATGGTCCAAACTTGCCCTCGCTCATGTAGGGTTGCAGGGTGAGCCGTTCCTGGTACGCCACGGGATGAGGAATTTTGCGACCCATTGGTGAGAAACGCTTCAAGTGGAGAGTGAGGACGAGCGGAGCCTCGTCGATGGTAAATTGCTTATCGGCATTGACCGGCTTCTTGCACCTACGGCGAATGTGAGCACAGTACGCAACACAACACTTTGATACATACTTTTCGCACTTGTACTTGTCTGCTCCACGAAGGTGATCCACGGCAACAAATTTGCGAAGGGCGTCCTTCAACGTCGAAACGCCTGCGATGTCGACACTGAGGTCCAGCATTCTGTCGAATGTGTCGCTGTTGTGACCACAGGACAAGCACTTCACACGGGAGCGCAGAAGCCCTCCAAAGATTTTATACACCCATGTCTTCTCCGCTATCTTGGGATCGACTTTCCTACATGATGGTGAGTGGAAGTACGGAGGCGCTCGCTGGGTCTACCCTTACCCCGAGAGTCCTGCCAGAGAGGACTTTTGCAAGGCGTCGATGAAGTACCGCAGAAATTCATGGGAATCCTCCTGTCTTCCTCTCCTCATATGCTTCGCAATTACTTCGGGTGATTGAGAGCCTGTATGACATGGAGAGATAAGTCTACATACCTTGAAGCTTTGTGATCACAGGATATGGTGTGATGGAGCGGGGATTGTGGAACGCCTCGCACATCACCTGCCTAAGAGCGCACGCCATACAGGACAAGTTCTTCGGAGCTCGACCTGAAATGGTACTTTTCTCTCAATTGGAGGGCCATACGGGGTGGCAAGGATCAACTCACAAGGTTCACTCTTCGAGTGCTTCAACAGTACATGCAGAAGAGGTGGTGTATGCAAGAGACATTGCAGCGCGCTATTCAGGAAGCACGTATTCCCTGTGTTGTTCAGGCCCGCGCCAATGCTAGCGCCGCTTGGCCATGTCGTGTCAATGGGTATGTCAGGGAGCATGTTCAGCGAGGAGGTTGCGCTTTGAGAGCCTTTAGCAGGTCTCGCGGACGCGGAGGAGACACCCCGCTTCTGTGAATGGGACTATAGGATGGGTGAGAGCCAGACGGGACGCGAATCACGAACGTACTCACGTCTGTTGCCGTTGCGGTCGTGGACTTTGATATATCGTTGATTGCGGGGTATTTGCCTTCAGCCACAGCTAGCAACCCAGAAGAAGAGCCTTCGACAAATTCCACAGGTGGAGGCAGTAGTTTATTGAAGGCATCCAAGTCTTTCGCAGGACGGTAGCTCGTCCCCTCGTCGAACCGGGGAGAGGGAAGTAGAGGCGAAGCGAGCATTTTTGAGCGGGTGCTGCAGAGATCACGCGCGGCTGAGTGCACCGGCCACGGTCTAGAGCAGAAGACGCGACGAGACAAGAAGGAGAGCGTAGTAGGAACGAGCGGAGCGGACAAGGGAACAGAGGAGCACACGCAGAGCAGAGGGCGATGAAGAGAAGAGCCTCTCGGCTCGCCGACGTCCTAAACAAGATTTGGAGCCACAGTGCTCTGTTGTTCTGTGTTTGGCTAACTCATCACGTGGCTTTAACCATTCTGGCCGGCGCTATGCTCTGGCTTCAAGTTCCAGAGATGCCTCTCGGCTCGTGCATTCCCCGAGCTCGTCTGGCAGCACACTCCGTTGGACATCCGCTGACATGAATGGAGCCAGGGTCTTCTGTTGAGCGAGTATCCTCCACTGAGCTTGGCATAGGCGAACTTACGAGCTTCCGAGGGAGTCAGTCGTTAAGGAGCCTGCGATAGATCGTAGTACATGCTCGGACATACTATTTGCTACAGACTGGCATACACTGTACAGTACTATGCAGGCATACTGGCGGTAGAACACTACAGTACATGGTCGGTGTACAGAGGATGTCGCATGATACAAAGAGGCGCAACAGTCTATAAACAGTATATACACTGAGTCCGCATAACATAGTCCAGACTCGTCCCCGGCATCGGCGGAAATGAGCGATGCTCTCCCAGCGGGAGCATACCTATCACGAGGAGCCATACGGAGCAGGCAACGAAGAGGGCATCTGCGGCAGAGAAGGAGGGAGATTCATACTCGTCTGGCCGACGTACGAATGCTCCGGCGTTGACAAACCCCACGCGGAGTAGTGGCCAAAATGCTCGTATCCCGTCGGCTCAAGCGACGGAAGAGACCAGTCTGGATGGAAAGGGCCCGCGGCCGGATAGGGCAATTGCATGAGGCCAGCGTCGTACATCGTAGTGCTGTGCACGTATGTGCCTCGAACATCTGCAAATAGGAGGATTGAGCTAACCTGACCCAGAACGTAGCGAGATGCCAGCAAAACATACTATTATCGCACTGCATGCTGCCATTGGAAACAAGTGCATCGAAATCCATGTGGTATGGGGCGTCATACAGATCCGAGCCCGACAGCATAAGGCCCATGCCGACGGTCGCATCCACAGAGAACGAGGACATGTCCTTGTTCGTAGGAAAGCCGTATTGATCTGCACCGTGGTTCATCTAGACATCAGTGGCGCAGTTATCCAGAGGAGCATGCTACGTACCGGCAGGCGCTGCGAGAGCATTATGGGTCGTTGAAGGTATGATGATCTCATCACGGCGTTCACAGGCGACTTCGGGGGCGGGAGAAGGGCTCGGGCTGCCGAAGGAAAGGCCTGGCGTGCTTGCGTAGCTGTCGTCGCGTGGCGTGACAATGAGTGGAACTGTTTTATGCCGGGTTTCAATCTATGGATGCTTCACGGCGATCAATAGACGCACCTCCGTCGTATGATATTCCGCCCTGGGACGGCCCTAACGGTGCGCCACATGGCGCGGGAGATGCATGACGCTTGCGAGAGTCGGTCGCCTTGGCCTTGGACGGTCCGGGGACAGGCGGACCAAGGTCTACATCCGACTCTCTGGGAACTAAGTACTTTGTAACGTCACGCTCATGGATGCCGTGCTTCTTCCAGAGATGTTTGATAAACTCTGCCCTCCGCTTAATGCTTATGCGTCAACGTGTCAGCCGATCGTTCACCGCGGAGAACTCCTCGGACGTACCGTGTTGGACGAGCCTGCTTCCTCGCCCCGCTAGCACAATATGGGCACTGGTGGATGTATTTACCATGCTGCTCCTTCCGGTGGCGATCGAGAGAGGAGTCGTCATAGAAGGCCTTCCCGCATGGCACGCCTGATTTCATCGCAATGTCGCAGCGCCGAGGCTTCAATTTGAGACTGCATTGTCCAGGTAAATTCAGAAAGGGCAGGCCATACAAGCGAGGCCCTACGTACTGCTTCGACGCGATGTGAGATTCTCTAGATGCAGTCGATTTGAAGGGGATGTGCGTGCAGTCCGGCCATGTGCAGGGAAAGGGCCTGTATCATTGTGTGTAAAGTCGGCGCATGATTTCTGGGCGAATCAGAACCTATCACTCACCTAACATCCAAATGTATGCTCCGAATGTGCCGTTTTAGATCGGCGGGCCTTGTGAAGGTCACGGTGCCGGGGTTGGGGCATTCCGGGCATGGGACTCGTTCCTTCTCCTTGACCTTCAAGGTCCCTTGCCCTCCGGCGCCTTGACGCTGAATATGCCGTATACTGTCAAAACACCGACCTAAATCTCCAGCCATCCGTTAAAAGCGTACCGCATGCAACGCTGTCGATGCTGTCTCGAAAGCCATCAAGGCGCTCGTCATCTTCTTTGCGTGGCCGGCTAGCGGCGCGATCTTCTCCTTGCGAGTGCGAGTGCGAGTCATGTCGAGTCGTGGGGTATGAGCGTGTCGAGTACGTGAGGAATTGCTCGGGTCGTGTAGCGTGAAGAGGTCCTAGTAAAACAGCGAGTAAAGAGAAGACGTGACGACCGCGCCCTGCACGGCGTATTAAGATTAAATAGGAAGTGGATGAGAGGGGGGGTGGCACAGTGGATAGCCAGCCGCTGTGTCTTTGTGGCCGGATATGAAGGCGTTGGGAGAAATGCGCGACGCGACAAACCCCGCTCCTGCCTTTATACGGAGCATAGCGGCGCGCATGGCGAGTCGTATTCCTCTGGAACAGATATCTAGACAAGACGATATGATCGGAGTCAGCTTGGTGGCGGGATCTTCGGGGCGTGAGCCGCGCCGCGCATAGGGCAATGTCGTCGTCGGAGCAAGCGAAGATCATCGCCTGGCGAACATGGGGTCCTGCAGGGAGACAATTGAAAAGAAGCCAGAGAATTAGCGAAGGAGGCGTCCGGAAGGGGCACGCCGACCTACCATCTCCAGTCCATTCCGTATTTGTCGGAATGATCGAGATCAACGCGACAATACCAACTGGTCGGTAGCCTCGTGGCATGAGTACTGCCCAGCGGACTAGCGGAGCGTAATCAGACCCTCTCGTCAGGGGGTTGAACAATTAAAATGCCTCTCACCATCGCATTGGCTACAATGTTCATATGGCTACGGCAGAAGAACGATGGCTACGGACTCCGAGTCTCAGTAGTCAAGCACAGGATGACGGTTTGATCTAGGCGCTCGAGCGGCTGGTCGGACGCGGCTGAGCGCTGAGCCACTTGGCATAACTCGCCGATTGCGGCTCCTAGCGGTTAGTTCACGAGAATATGAGTCGCGATACATCAGCGGAAAGTGGTGTTCGCGATGCGCCATGTCATCCAGCAGAATATACTGAACGTACCAGTAAAGCGCTCTCCAAGCCCGGTTAACAAGACTGAGACCCTCACAATCGCCGAAACGGTGCGTAGAGCCTGGCCAGCCATAAGACGTCGCCTTCAATTGTCTGTAAGACTCGACGCCAGCACACACGACGCAGATTACGGTATCAGCTATACGGCTTCACCTAGTGCACTTGTGTCGGGACTCCGCGGCGCAGGAGCATTACCGATCACCGTGGCACGCAGAGCAGAATGTGAATGGGAAGGCGAGAGAAACGGGAAGCCAAATCCATTTTATCACGGTCCTCGCCCGTGCATGCTTGCACCTACTGCGCGCACCAATGCACTGGCCTACGCGCAAGACCCAACATTTGTAGCGTTGTGGCATTACCGGGGTGTGCAGGCATCCTACCGCAGCGGAACAAATTGCTCATAGGAACAGCAGTAACGCTGGACTGCTGGTACGTACCGTCCTTTGCATGGGGTCGCAGCCGCTGCACGTATGAGCTGCGGGAGGTTATTTAGGAACGCTTCCACGCGTGTCGACGTCTTACAAGGCATGATCGACCAAACGCGTTGTACTATGCAAGCCGCCGGAATACCAGCCGCGAGGCTCAAACAAGGTACGGCCGGTGCTCCGATAGGCTGATCCCCTCGTGAGTATGCCCTACGTTGTGGGACAGCTCCCACAGCCGTGGGCAAGGAAGGTTCCTCATCCTGGCAGATAGAGTCGACATCCTCGATGATGCGACAGGATAGGTATGTCGCGTTCAGGAACGAGGATATGGAGTGCGTGAGACGGCGCGTGGAGATTCACTGAAAGCAGGGGTGGGTGAATCGGGCTTCGCGGGCGACTCTAAAATGGACAGCAGCAACCCTGAGAATGACGGCTTCCTTCAAAGACGTAAACTGGAGCATACAGAATGCGCGAAACATACCGATTACAAGCGGACCATATGAACACAGATAGAGCAGCTCGTGCGCGAAGCGACGCGGCCGCGGACGTAGTGGTACAAGGTCCGAGATGATACAGACACGGGGATGCTACAGTCGGCGGGTGGGGTTGTAGAACGTCAGTGTTGGATTGGTTTAGGGTCAGTGGCCAAGGCCAGGTCCAGTTATTTTCTGTGCGAATTCAAGCCACGGAGCGATCGCTGTGAGGTCAGCCCAGGTTAGGGACGCATACTGACTCCTTCCAGCGCCGACCAGCAGGTCAAGATCCTGGAGAGGGGGCCCATCTCCAAGAGGTTCCTTCGTTTGGGGACCGATAAGCTGGGCAGTGATCCTGTAATGCAGGCCATCAGCGAAGCCGAGTGACTATGACTAGGATCCAAGATCACAGCATTGGTCCGACCCATTGACGGCCGCCCTCCTCCAGTTCATCCGTCCCGAGCCAGCGTTTGTCCTCGCCGCCGGGAGTATAGAACGGGTACTTTGCATGAGATCTCGAAGGAAGAGGGTGAGTAAGCTCGCGATACAGATCCTTCGGGTTGCCTGTCGCCTGTTAGTAGGGATAGGTAGTGTCGAAGGAGGAACGGTACGCTTACCATGGTGGTTCTTGACAGGAACTGGCGCCTCCAGAAGGGACTGGAACGATTCATCGCTGCCGTCAGATATACTTCCAGAAGTCGTTGATTCGTCTTCTTCGCCCTTTGTGATGCCAGGTGGGTGTAGGAAGAGACGTGCGTTGTGGTTCACGGAGAAAGCGGATCGAGGCTTCGTCAAGACGCCCAGCGCAATGATTCGTACATCCTTGAATTCCACGACGAGCTGCGAATAGAATCGCCGTTAAGGGGCTGACCTGTGCAGGGCATCAAATGTCAAGGACAGACCCGGGCATGGGTCATGAGGTGCGCAAGATTGTTTTGCAATCTTGTGGAGGTCAGCATGCTGTGCCTCTCTGAGCCTTGCGAGACTGCACAGTACTCACTTGATCTCATGGAATATGGTCAATGGATTGTAATTTCGCGAGGATCCATCGAGCAGATTCGCTGAGCCGTTCCGGTTGAGGACGATGTAACTTGGATCGAACTTCAGCATGGGAGGAGATCTTTAACACAACCACACTCACTGTGTCCACGCTTCATCTGCAGTGCAAGAGGAATGACTCCTGTGCCAGAGCCGATGTAGGATCCTAGTAGCAGCTTCGCGTCGACACGGGTTACGAAGCACGAATTAGCGCAGGGACGTACTTCAAGAAGGCGGCCTTCCAACTGCCTTCTTTCTTCCACTTGATCCATCCCGGCAAGAACCGCCGCCTGAAGCATTCCTCCCATTCCGCTTCCTTCAAGTTCGGTAGGGTCATCTCGAACAGGAGGTATTCCGCCTTTCCCAGGGTCAAGATCTCCACCCAATTCTGACGAGGGACGGTCTGTCGGACGCTCAGGTGCCTCAGAGCAGGCTCATAGTCCTCATCTGGGCTGAGCAAGTTGCGGAGGATTGGTCGGCGCCAGGGATTGAGCGAAGGCTCGGAGGCGACCGCGCGCAAGCGGCGGGACAGATTCGAGACAGTGACGAGCGAGGCGATATCGAGCTCGCCTAGGATGTCAGCAACGAGCTCAACGGGGAGAGATTCCAGTGGTGTTGCCATAGCGGGAACCAGGGCTGCAGAATGCCCTCGCGTAGGGTGGGACTATATACAGGGAGCAGCGGGGGCGTTGCCTGACGCCGCGGTACTTGGCAGAGTATGGGTCGGTGGCAGTGCCGTGTATTACTGTACTTCAGGAATCAGCGCTTCAGCCACTGCCAGTGCCGTCATCCGTATAAGGATCGAAGCCGGTGCTCTTACTGCAGACGATGCCTGCCCATCCTCGTCTCATTTCCGGTGCTGAAGTCACTATCTACCGCCCCTCGCGTACTGCGTGCAAAGTATGCTCCAGAATGCTCTTTGTGATGCAGGTCTATGTCCGCCGTGTCCACCTCGTAAAGTGACCGACCTCCCACGCACCAAAGAAAGGTTCCCGACGATGAATGCAATAAATAGCATGTATGCCCGACTAGTATCCCCTCCAACCGTGGCCGAGTCTAGAAGTCTTTCCACTCGTCCCAGTCATCCTCCTTCTTCGCAGGCGCCCGTTGTGTAGTCGAGGAAGCCTGAGAATTGTTCGACCCGAAGCCCTGCTGGGAGGAGCCTGCGTTATACTGGCCGAAGAAGTCATCGTCATCGTGATAGAGCGCGGAGGTCTCCTCTTCGTGGTCCATTCCGACCGCGCCGTATCCTCTCCTTTCCGGTCCTCCGCCCACCCGGTCCTTGACGGTGCCCACCACACCGCCAACCGACTCGGCAACGTCGACACCGAACGTCGCCTTTCCCCACATGTTTGCGGTCCGACCAACCTCCCCGGCGCGCTTGCTAGCTTCGCTGACATATCCTCTCACACCCGCCTGGAAGTTTGGATCCTTCACCTTCTCCATCCCAGGCTGGAGAACGTTCTCGGTCACCACACGGGATGCACCCGCCACGGCAGCAGAGAGGAGCGACCAGCCTTTGCTGAGTGCCGCCACCGGGTTCTCTTGGAGCTCGCTCAGAGATGGAGCAGCGGCAGACGATAGTGCAAACGACGGATGTTGAGACCCCGGTGGAGGGGTGGGGGTGTTTCCGAATCCTTGGTACCGGCCTCCCTGAGAAGGCGGCAAATCGGCGGGTCGGGACGCGTTCGCCTGGCCGAGGCCGGCAAAGAACGCCTCGTTGGACGCCTTCTGGTCAAATGAAGAGGACATGTTCGGGTTCGGGCTTGGCGCAGGCGAGGTGGTATTGCTGAACGACGCCGGGGACGCCGAGTCGCTGCGGAGGGATCGTCCTGTGTTCGAACGGGCAGAGGCCCTGGACTTGCGCAGTCCTTGCGCTGACGAAGGGCGGCCGGGCGGGGTCATGGAGTTGGGGGAGCCCACGCGTTCCGGCGGCGCGGATGGGCACCAGGGCTTCCCGGCCAATGCGGCGTCGAGCTGTCCGCGACTGTCAGACCCAGGTACTGACGCGCAGCAAGAGGTCGCACACCTTTTCCCGGTATTGAGTCGCGGCCCAGCTATGGTAGGTGTCGTACGAGTTCATTCCCTCTTTGTATCCGCCCGTCTGGGGATCGTATGCCTTCATGAAGTCTCGGAATAGAGCGTTTCCGCCCAACTGTACAGTCCGTCCGGTGTTCGTGCGACTGACACAAGTAAGAAGCCGGAATGTGCTTACCTGCATCCTCTTGATCTGCTCTTCCTGCCACGTATCCATTGAGACCGATCTCACGAAACTGTCGAGGAAAGCGGCTTGGAATGAGTCCATAATGCACACCAGGGCACAACACTCACCTGACGTGAACGCCGAAGCCTCTATGCACGCCTGCGCACTGGAGGCATAAAAATACTGCAAAACTGTACGCCGCAGTTGATGGCGGCGGTCAAGCGTGGATGGAGGGCGTGAATTCACCTCAGAGAGGCCCATTGCGGGTTCGGATTGGAGCAGTCGATGCATCGCTTGTTGTCGAGATCTTCTCGCTTGATGAGGTCCTGGAGCGTCTTGCGCGCGACGGTCTGATCCATTCTGTGGACGGAGGAGGTGGGAGAGAGAAGATGAGATGCGGCGGTGTCAGAGCGGGACGTGCAAGAGTGGCAGGAGCAGCACGGCCGCTGTGATGATCATGCTCAGACACCCGAGACGGCAGGCGTGGGAAAGTCTAAACTACACAACGCGTGACACGATCGAGACGCGTGTTGGTCACGGCCTCTAGGCGACTAAGAACGCGCAGAGTGGTCGAGGGAGCGCGACGACCCGCTTGCAAGAGCGCGAGGCGCACTGGCGTCGATTTGTGCTGGAGAGTGTTCGAAAAAGACAGGTCTATAAATGACAGTGCTGAAGATAACTGGGGGGGTCGGCCGTCCCAGACGGTCGGGACGATGACGGGACGAGTACCAGACGGTCGGGTCACCGGTAGTCACAGTGTGAGACGGTTGCCGGCGCGACGTCTCCCCTGCCAGGCCTCGCCAGTGCTGCAGACGTGCGGGTCCTCACGGCTGCCAGGCAGGCGAGGACGCGGTGCGTGCAGGCGAGGGCGAGGGCCTGTGCTGGGCGGGGGATAGGGCGTGACGGAGCGCGTCGGGACCGGGGCGTGACAGACACTCGCGGGAATTCCCAGTGCCAGTGCGCGCTTGGGTTGGGTCGCCAGTGAGCCGGAGCCCCGCCGGGCTCGCCTCGTCGACATCGACTACGACCACGACCACGACGACCGCCCGCTCCTCGTCCTCCGCCTATTCTCCGCTGCTCTCTCTATTCGCATTCAACCCTCTCCTCGTCCCGGCCACTATTCGAATTCAACGGCTGCAGCGCGTGGATTCCGCGTCTGCCCTCGCACGCCGCCCTCCAGGCAAGCATCCACTCCCTCGGGTCCCTGCTTTCCAGCGCGACGGCAACGTCTCCCACCTGCTCAAACCGCTCGCCCTCCCTTTCCGCCGACCTCTTCCTTGTTTTCGCTCATTCCCGTGAGAAGGATTCCCTCGCCCATTCCCAAGCAACTCCTACTTTACCGACCAGCCTTCGTCCTGCACCACCAACATCTCGTTTCGACCACCCGGCTCTCGTCGTTCGCTCGGTCGTCGACTTGTACATAGTCACCATGATCCAGAAGACGAACGCGCGCGTAGGGAGTACCTCCGCAGCCCCTGGGCGGCAAAACTCGGCCACCGACGGCCCAGAGAGTTGGGGCCAGTGGTCCGGGCGCAAGTCAGTCTCTATTCTTCCAGCTTCTTGGCCATCCTTGATAACCATCAATACCCGTTGCGCTGTCTCGGTACAGGCATTACTCCCTCGAGGTTGTACAACATCCCATTAGGGCCAGGATGTGCGGCTTCGGTGACAAGGTATCCGCGTCCCTTCCATGTCGCCAGCACCGTTGTTTACGGCTCGATTCCATAGGATCGGCGACCCTTAGCCCCCGCCGCCGTGGCTAAGATGATAGTGAGGAGAGAGGATGGCAGCCTCGTGGATGTCGAGTACGTACGCCTCCAGCTCCTGTGTCCCGACTCCTCGTTCTCACGCTGCTGTCCTGCTAGTGAGATCGACTGCTCCTTCTTCCTCGTGACGGTCGACTTGTGGTCTGCGGACGGCAAACACGAGATGAACCTCGTGCTGCATCCGACCTCTGCGGATCGTTATGTACCTGCAAACACCCCCAAGAACAAGCGGCGAGGCACGGTGACCACCAACACCTCAAATCAACGATCGAACCGTCAAAGCCCAGCGCCTTCGGCGCCCACGCCAAGCACCGCCCAATACTCACAGGTACGTCCCGGCCCTCCTCGCGCGTCCATGTCGCGTTGAGAGGAACTATCCTCAGCAACCGTCCACTGGAATGACACCTTACATGCAGCCGTCAAGCGCGAACTATCCCGCACAGGGATACCCTTTCCCTGCGCAGTCGGCGCCTGCCCCCGAATCAAACTCATTCCAGGCCGTACATCCGTACGCGCCCCAGACCGACTCGGCCGCGCCTTCCTGGGGCTATCCTCCTTCGGGCACAAACGTTGATCGGACGCAGTCGTACGGCGCGCCCGCACTGCCCGTCAATCGCAATACGCCTCCATCGAACCCTGAATCCACTCCTACCGCCGAGTACGGCGCGCCCGCGCAGGCGGGAGCGAATCCCCCGCAGGACTGGCAGATCCAGAACCCGGTCCGGGACGAACAGGGCAATGTCGACTACCGGACGTGGCCCCAGCAGGGCCCGGCTTACTCGAGCGTGGATGGTCACGCAATCCCGCCTGCTCCGACCGCGTCCAGCGCCGATCCGCGCGAGGGTGCTTACGGCAGCGTCGCGCCCGGCGGGACCTCGGAGACGTATCCGCAACAGGCGCGTTACTCTCAGGAGCCGTACACGCCTGTGCAGACGAGCCCGACGCAGCAGATCGACTCGTCGATGTACGCGTCTGCGTCGTACGCACAGCAGCAACACCAGCAGCAAACTCAATCACAGTACCATCAGGGCTCCTCGTACCAAGAGCCCACACCGCCCTCGACCATACCCCCTTTGCCCCGCCATACATACACCCGGACCTTGGTCGGACCGCTCGCAGCGAACGCCTGCCGCCTTCTTGACGAGCACCGCAAGCCCGGGGTGTTCTTCCTCTTCCAGGACTTGTCAATCAGGACGGAAGGTGGGTCTGCATTCCTCGAGTTCCAATTAGGCACTAGTGCCCGTTATCGTGAACCTTATTCAACGCCGATATTCTTGATGCGCAGGCACCTTCCGTCTAAGGCTTCGGTTGATGAACGTCGGCGCGTGAGTGTCCCTAACGTCCACAACTCAATGTGCGCGCGCGGAACATCGTTCACTGACTGACTGGCCCCTATGCCTCTAGTCCGCCGGCACCAGAACCCCGCGCGCCTGGAGTTCATACGGACGTGTCACCTGTCCTGGCACAAACGTTCACGGAGCCTTTTGTCGTGTTCTCTGCGAAGCGCTTCCCTGGCGTGCCAGGTAAGTTTGCATTCACCTCCGACGCCGATTGCGCGCGCCCTTGTACCGCATATGGCACTGACCAAGATCACACCATGCAGACACTACCGCCTTGTCCATCGCTCTGGGCAACCAGGGCCAGAAACTGCCTCTGGTGCGTCATACATGACCGCAGCGCTTCGTAGTCTGAAACTGACTGATGCGACCGCAGCGGAACCGCAATGGGACAAACAAGCAGGGACGGAAGCGGCGGCGGGACGGGTCAGACGGCTCGGGAGACGAGTCCGACGAAGCATGAGAGAGTGAGAGAGCGTCACACGCGAACTCTACAGCAGTGCCCTCCGATTGTAAATTTAGAGCGAGTCCGTGCCCCTCCGCCGGGAGGCGGTCCTGTATGCCTGCCCTTGTCGTTGCTTGAGTTATTAGTTTTCGCGCGCACACAATGTAATCTGGCTATCGCTTCAGGAGCTATCCTCTGTTCCGCGCCGCGAAGTGCGCCTCATGAGCTCGTACTCGCGTACTAGTCGCACTGTCCGAGGGAACGCATCGTAGATCCCACCCAACACCAATCCTGCAGCCTCCGTCCGCTCCCTGATCTCCTTCTCATCGAGCGCCGCACGTTCGAAATCCAGGTCGGACCCGGGCTGTATCGCCTGCACCAGCCTACCCGACTGGAGATGCTGGAGCACCCGCCCTAGCAGCGTCAGCGTAGCGCCATGGGGCCGCCAAGTGTTCCAGACCGGGGATAGCTGCTGAAGCAGGAACAGGGGATGCGCGAAGTCGTCCGCGTCCTTGCCCCCCAGTTCCCCCAGGTGACCCAGGCGCCTCGTAGTCCGCTCGACGGTCGTCGCTCTCCGGACGGCGTTGTGCAAGGGAGCTTCTGCTCGGGGAAAAGCCGCGTCGCCCTCCTCGGGGGGAGGCAGATCGAGCGTCAGCGGCGTCTTCGGGTGAGCGTCGCGCCGGCGTCCATCACGGCGACTCATCTCCTGGTACTTGAGGATGACGTTCTCGACGACGTCAAAGGCGCGATGCGGCTGACCTGCTCGGATGAGGGCGACGACCAGGTGGTTCCAGTTGTGTGAGTCGAACTGAAGGCCCTCGTCCTTGAGTTGCTTCCACGCCCGTGCGATCTCGGCATGGTCTCCGGCCACCGAGAGCGCATCCATGTAGATCGAGAGCGGGACGCACATGACGATGCCGGGACCGCTGAGGCTCGGCGACGATTCATCGTCCTCGGTGAGGAGGGAGTTCATGCGCGCATACTCGAGGCCAAGGCGGCGGACTTCAGGCCAGATGGTCCGGACCCCCTCCACGTTGCCTGCGCGCCGATGAACGTCGAGCAGTGCAGTGACAGTGCCCAGTGTGGGTTCGCCGCCAGCTTCTACCATGTCCTGGTGGACACGCTCGACTTCAAAGACTTTCTCCTGCGCAACGTACGCGTGGAGCACCGGGCGGAAGACCGACTCCAGCAACAGCTTGCGTCCGCGCCCCAGATGCAGCCAAGTCCGGTCAGAATCGGTCTTGATGAGGGACTGCAGGAACTCCTCTGCGATCCGCACACCTTGCTCGTTTTTCTGGTCGCCATAAGCCTTGAGGATAGCGGAGTACGTCAGCGCATTGGGCTGCAAGCCATGCTGCTTTATGCGGTCGAGGACGGCCTTAGCCTTCGTTCGTCGGTTGACGAGAAGGTAGCCACGCATCATGATCGTCAGGACGTAGATGTTGGCCCGCAGCGCCGTCTGTTTGTCCTGCTCTGCGAGTCGCTGCATCTCCGCGTAAAGATCCTCCGCGATGTCCATGAACCCGGAGTCGCACGCCGACTGAATCAGTAGAGCAAACGTCCTCGCATCAGGGCGGAGCTTCCCGCCACCTTGTCGGCGGAAGATATCTGCGACGACACGGAAGGGCGCACCAATGAGCACGTAGGCTTTCAGGAGAGTGTTGAAAACCTCGATCGTCATGCCGGCCCCGGGGCGGCCAGCGGTGTTCAGGTAGTCGAAAGCGCGCACGACGCCGTGCCACGAGCCCGCTTCGACGTGGGCGTCCATGACAGCGGTGACCATGCGTCGGTCGGGGACTACGCCCTCGTCAAGTGCGCGCTTGTATATGCGCTCGGCGGCCATGGGGTCGAAACGCTGGGCGAGGGTGCTGATGAGCGTGGTGTAGATGACTGCCGTAGGTTTGATGTTAGAGTCCCGCATCTGATCGAGGAGACTGTGCATAGACTCAATGTCCCCGCGGGAGGCAAAGCTATGAAGGATGATGCTGTAGACGTATAGGTCCGGGCGCAGACCAGATCGCGAGAGCTCTCCAAGCCAATGATTGACGCCATCGAGGTCGCCAGTCTGTGCGTAGGCAAATATTACCGTGGTATAGTGTACGAGATTAGGGCGCTGTTGCTTCGGTCCGCGGTTGGATTCGGAAGGGAAGAATTCGCGGAAGAGCTCCACTACGCGGCTTGGCCTGGCTGCAAGAGCGTATGCGTGCATCAGAGTGGCCTTGTCGTCGAGACCCTCCTGTCCTGATTCCGCTAGAGAGGAGTAGTACTTCTCTGCCGCGTCCACATCGGCCTCGCGGGAAGACAGGAAGAGTGCAGTGGAGTAGTAGCTACGACGCATCCGCGTCTGTCCGTCTTCCACCATTACCTCTGGTGATACCGTATCGAGCAGCTTGTGAGCCACGTCGAACGAACCTTGCCTCGCCAGCTCCTTCACGAGCCGCAAGGCGACGTGAGGCGGCAAGGGAATGGAATGGCGTTCCACAGCTTCCAGGATACCGGAGAGGTGGTTGCTATCCCGCGGGAATGCGACAACAAAGAGCCATACCAGATCCGAGAGCCGATCCTTGGCAAGCACTCGCACGGAGTCCCTGAGGTAGCGAAGAGGGTCCTTGACGCGTATAATCAGAGACACGGCGATACTGGCAAACCGCTTGGCGGCAGGGACCAGAACTCGCGGTTGCGCAGTGTCGGTGAGATACTTGGTCAGCCAAGGATGGTGGACGAGCAAATCAAAAACAGCCTTCGGTCCGCGGTAGTGGTCGAGCGCCAGCAGAAGGACTGTGTAAACCTCCACCGCCCAGCCTCGCAGCCGCTCCTTGTGCTGTGGGTCAGTATGATGCAGGAGCACGCTGATAGCCTCTTCCGCGTCGTCTAGTCGACCGAGCATCGCCGAAGCTGCCACAAGAAGGCCGTTCCATCGTGCTCTGACGATGTTGCGAGGCATGTCTTGGATCCCAGGATCGATATGGTGAAGTGCCTCCTGCAGCCGCTCTCCCCAGCGATGGAGAACCTCTGAGGACATATCGTCCCGGCTATTTTCCAAAGCGGAGAGCGTGACGTTTGCCAGAAAAGCAAGCGCTGAGGTAGGAGGACCAGGAACCCGACCGTCGCGCAGGCGCAGCGACTCGAATGCTCGCCATGCGTCTTCCGGTCGAGCAGCATCTGCGTCTTGTGAAACGTCCTTGAACGTTTTCATCCATGTCTGCCGCTCGTCTGGCGCTGGAGTTGGATGGGGCCTGGGATGTCGAAGCACGTCTACGGCTGGGCGGCTGGACACATGTCGTCGCTGAGCTACATGGACTTGCTTGCTCCACGTCCGCAGGGAGGGAATGTGACTCCCGCTTCCTGATGCCATGGACTTATGTCCTGAGATTCGACGGGCCCTCTGGCGAGGGGAAAAGGCTGGTGGTGTGGACGGATACGTTTCGGACCCTGAGGACAGGTCATAAGGGAGCTGGAGGAGGGCATGATTGAACCTGACTCACCTGGAGCTACTCCGATGGTCCTATGCTCCTTCCCATTCGAGCCGCTGATGCACGAGCCCTGCTCCTCCTCCGGTGAAGCCCTCGCCTTACCCTTGACACCTGACGGGTGCGGCGTGAAAAAGTCGTGTGGAAACGACTGCGTTGCTGTTCGCACTGCCATGCCAAAAGCAGACCTTGACGCAAGGAAATGGGTAGCGAATGGTCGAGAGGGGAGGACGGAGTTGAGCACGGTCGCAGCGAGAGGTTCCAACATCACCGCACTCGCCGAGACGAGTGGTGAACAGTACCCTTTTGTAAAGACGGTGAGCACGCACGTCGGGCACGACGAGGCCTCGCTGAGGGCGCACCTGATGGACCAGGCAGGAGCAAGGCAGAGACTGTCGGGCGAGCGACGACATACAAAAGTGCGAGGGTGAGCCTTGCGGTGCGTCTACCTCAGCAGAGCACCTGGCCCAGAAAGAAGCTGCTCGGCAAACGCCGGCCCTCTCCATTTGGGTTCCAGACGCCGCGCGCCTCCGCCCCGGCCTCTCTACACTCAGCCCATTCTCGAGCTTCGCGCGCGCCGTCTACGAACGCGCCCCGCCCGTCTCCCGCCCTCCGCTTGACGTTGTGCACTTCGGTCTCGGGAATAGACAATGATACCTCCTGCGCACGAGCTCGTCATCGTGCCCGCTGCCGGTCAGCCTGGCCGCGAAGAGCTCAGGCAACAATGCTATGACGTCCGCATCGACGTCTTCCACCGCGAGCAGGGCTTCCCTCTCGAGACCGAGATCGATGAGTTCGTCTCCTGCTCGCCTTCCTGCATGTACCTTGTCCGTGACCAACCTCGGGCCCTTCCTCGTCCGTCTTTCCGTCCGCTAGCTATGACGAGGAAGCCACCCATATATTGCTCCGTCTCGTGCCCTCTCGCCAGCCTATCGGCACGATTCGTTGCGTGAAACTGAAGGGCTACTACAAGCTGAGCCGCCTTGCCGTTCTCAAGGACTATCGGCAGTACCGCTTTGGTCGATTACTCGTCGAGTCCTTGCACGACTATGTCAAGTCCGATGCGAGAGCTTCCGGCCTCGGAGAATCGGATATTATCAAGGTCGCTGCACATTCCCAGATACCAGTCAAGGGATTCTATGCAAAGTGAGCGTTTGCCACTTCCCGGCTCTGCCTGCGCCTTGACCGTGCCGTCTGCGCCTACCTTTGACATCCGTCACACCGACAGGTTCGGCTATGTCCCAAAGGTATGCGCTCCCCGACATGCCCATGACACCGTGTGCATGCATACTCATGAGATATCGGTTGCATCGTTCATCTGCAATGTGATCTACAGGGCGATGAATTCGACGAAGACGGCGCCCCTCATCAGAAGATGGTCGCTCGCTTGTCGCTATCGGATTAGAGTACTACGGTGAGAGCGGGTCGTCGTAAAGGGTCGTGACGTATATACGAAGCAGCGAAGGCAGTGACGAGAGCTATCAATACAGCATGAGTGGGGCGGTGGTGGTATACAGCGATGCAAGATTGAGAGTCCGTCATGGTCACAAGCACTGCGGGCACGACTGCGCGCAGGGGGTAAATGAAAAGACATACGAGTATACGCGGCGGGCGCCGCCATAGAACCTCCCGACGGAGGGAAAGATGGAAATAGAGATCGTTCGATATGCGCCAGTCGGGTAACCGGATGACGAAGCGTCCTGGAACAGCAAGAAAGGTAACAAGAACGCGAAACGAAGGAACTCAACGACGCCGTGGCGAAGCAAGGGTATTGTCGGCGCCGTCGTCGGTCATGAAGTCATCGCTCTCGCTCTCCGAGCTCAGCGCCTCCTGCTTCAGCGGGTGTGGCGCATTCCTCGGGATCGGCATGAGGTTGATCGGACTGCCTGGGAGGATGCTGAAGTTGATCCTCGTGCCGTACGTGGTGGTGCCCTCCTCGTACAGCCTCCGCGCTGCCTCGTACTCGAGCTTCTCCTGCTCCGCCTGCGCTAGGAAAGGCTGTGATGCGCCGCAGAGTCAGCAATAGCACGAAACGATGGCGGCGTCGGACTAGCTCACCTTGCGCTGTTCATCAGTCATCGAGCGCCACTTGCCTGCGGCCAAGACGCTCTGCTTCGTGGTCTCGGTCTCGTCACCGAAAACCTCCTTGACCAACTCTGGATCCGACCGGATCCGCTGCAGGAACATGAAGTACGCGCTAAGCGGTTTCTTCGGAGCGTTCGGGTCCTTGAGATTCCCCTTGCGCGACTTCCCTGCCTTGCGCTGCGCAGTTCGGTACGCGTTCTCGCGCTTGATGTCTTCGGGCGTCAGCGTGCGCATGTACGCGTTGAGTTCGCGCTCCCGAGCTTCCTTGGCCTCCTGGGAACGACGTCTGTACGGCTGCACGAGCGAAAGGTATCGGTCACAATCTATCAGAGCATCAGCATGAGAAGAGACGCGCACCTCTTTCTCCTCGGGGGAGAGTTTGGCGTATTCCTGGCCGGCCTCTTTAGCCGCCTGCGCGACGTTCAGCTTCTTCGAACTGGAAGCTTGGTGCCGCTGAATCCAATCGGTGAAATACAGCTGCCAGGCCGAGGGCGCCAGTTTGGGCGGGCGAAGGGTCGACCTGAGAGGAGCTGCATTGACGTGTCGGTATCACGTGTGAGTGCGCAAGATGAATGGGTCAGACTTACGGCTCTCGGAACGCTTCTCTCTGGGCTGAGATTCATCCTCCTCCACAGGCCGCTTCTTCTTCCGAACGGTGGCGTCGCGATCATCGTGCTCACTAATGGACTCTGACCGCCCGGTGCTGTATGGGCGCGAGTGCAGAAGCGGCGGGCGAGCGTGGGACGGAGAAGGAGCGCTAGAAGACTGGAACAGTTGTGTGACCGGGGTGCCTCTTCGCACAGGAACTCGCTGCCTTTGGGTCGCGAAGTTGTCTTCTGAAGATAGGGGCTCGATAGGCACCGGAGCTCCGGGAGAAGGCGCGGCCGACGGGGCGGCCCACAACTGCGAGGCCCACGAGGGAGTGCTGGCGTCGACGAAGAGGTTCGCGGGTGGCGAGACTGTCCCGGACAGTTCGGCGCGTACTTGTTCCATCATCACCGTGTCCTCGGGTGGCGATAGCGGCAGTGGTTGTAGTGCGGCGTACGCGGTGGTCGGCGAGAAGGGCGAGACATCCGGAAAGATGGAGGAGTTCTCACTGAAGGCCGCATACGGCGATGACGCCAACGGGGACTGCGGATGGCCGCCCGGGATCGGGATGGGCACTGACGCGGTTCGCGGCGCATCAGGGTCGGTGAGCCAATGTGAGTACAGCCTGGTCTCGCTGAACTCAGGCGTTGGCGGGTAGTAACTCGATGAGCCGTTAGAAAAGGTGGAGTCGAAGCGCCGGTGCTGGCCATTCGCCACAGGCTCAAGCTGACTGGTCGTCGAGTCCGGAGAGCCGGGAAACGGGATGCTTGACATCGTGTAGTCCGTGTAGGGAGACTCCCAAGACATTGGTGGCTTACTCTCCTGGTTGAGCGCGTCGTCGAGCTCGAGGCCAAAGATCATCGCGTCGGAGTCCGAGAGGACGGGGTCGTAATGCACGGGGTCGTCGAAGGAGAACATGGGGGAGTGGTCTCTAAGAGACATGTCTGAGGCTGCGAGGGTGATGGACGTCGCGTCGCGATCGTCGTCGCGGTGGTAGAAGGGAGACGCGGGCATTGGGGGCGTCGAGGAAGAAGGGATGGTGCGAGGTTGCGGAGGAAATGGACGGGGCCTTATATGGGATGGCGCAGGCGGGGACGCGTAGGTTGGCGGAGAAGGGGCGGGGGTGGGAAACCAGCGTCTACGGCGGGCTTGGAATGATCTGAGAAGGGGGGGTATGTTGCAAAGCGACGGCGGCCTTCGAAGGGGCGGTATTTGAGCCATGGCGGATTAAGAAGCTTTCGGTACCTCGTTTGCTGACTCGGTGCTGAGAATCGGCGGGATTTTGGAGGCTCGAGATCTGGCTGAGATGGCAGCGCACGGGAATCCGGAGAGTTTCAGCCCCAATGCGCCTTGTTGCCTTTCAGGGCGGTAATACCGACCTGTTATGGGATATTCCTGTTTCGACAGGTCTGCCTGTGAAAGTACCTGGACATATGGAAGCCCACTCTGGATCGTCGGCAGAAGCAGGCTCACCTGTGCTTGACTGACTCCTCCTCGTGATCGCACCTCCTCTCGACGACCGATGCCTCTCCGTATCCTCGACCCAATGTGACATGCAGTTGCCAGAGAGAGCTGTGCGCGCCCGCGGACGCTATCGGCCAATCAGCCCAGACGCTCTCGGCGGCTCGTGGTTAGTGTGGCGTCTGCAGCTGGCGTTTGTCAGGCGTCGTCTGTCTGTCTGCGCTCGCACTTGTCAGCGAAATATTCGATCGGACGCGTAGCCGCAGTCACACCGACTCACCGACCGTGCCGCACCGCCCGGACTTGCCCTAAATCACGCCCATTTTGGGCATCCGGCGGGACGCTGCATGATACGCCGGAAATGGAAGGACCGTCCCGCCACTCCGGCGAGACCCAGTCCGCCCATTGTCCTCCGGCATCCGGTCCCAGCTGCAGCAGTCCGCCAGTTCGACATCTCGGCGGAAACGACCCAAGCTCCCTCCGAACCCGAGTCTGACAGGCTGTGGTTGAAGCCGCGACAAATAGCAGCCCATGCCACGAGTATCTCATCATCCATCCACAAGTTTCGAAGCTGTGGCTCATCAACGGCTGATTCGGATTGCTCGACGAGATGATACAAGGAAAACGAACTACCATCATATAACCACGATCGTATCCGCAGACCGATGGCTTGGGTTGTTGTAGACACTTTTACCAGCCTGCCGTGCACGCATCGCAGACGAGAGCCGAACGGAACCACCCCGGAAGACCATGTTATCAGCAAACATGAACCCTGTAGCATCTTCCGGTTCGAGACGACACTGACCTCCCAGCCCGGCACGTCCTTCATGATCTCCCTCTCTCGCGCAAGTGCCGCTTGCTGACGTCGGTACGCGTCACGGTCGCCCTCCGCCAGGAGAAGGGGCACCAGGTGGATGCGCGACCAGACCTTCTCGCGCTGGAGCTCCCTGTGAAGCAAAGCCCTATCAGTACTGTACGCGCTGGAAACGGCGCAGGGCCCAAGCCAGATTTGTCACTGATAAGCCGCGTCGCGCGGTCGGATCCTGAGAAGGCCACGTTTTCCGTTGGGCGGGCCCATAACTGCCCACGTTTAACGTCCGCCTGACCTCCCCCCGACCGACCAAACGTATGCAAAGTTTCCACGCACCTCTTCTCAAGGTTGCCCTTTCCAACGCGATAGAAGCCATAGGCGCATACCGCCGTGACGCCGCCGAGAATAACGAGCCCACTCGGTCCGCGGAACGGGAGGTTGCGCTTGTATCTGACGGCCTCAAAGCCCCCGGGAGGAGGCATATCCCTGTGCAGCACAACAGTGTGTTCAATTCCATAGCATGACAGATGTGTCGGACAATGGCTTACTGTCGGTATGGCGCTGACACTGAGGAGAAAGGGTCGTCAGGATATCTGCTGCTCTGGAATCGACAATGACACCGCTAACTCACTGGGTGGGCGTTCCTTGGTTCCGGCCCTCTCAAAGGCGGTTCAACTCTATCTCAGCCACAAATGTAAAGCAGAAAGGAGCAGCACAAGCAGCCAAGACGCACAAGGCAGGTGAGATCGAGTTGGTTCGAGGTAAGGTGTAAGTGGGACGGGCGCCTCGTGTTCGCTCACGCCCACCACGTGGCGGCGGGCGCAGAAGGGCAGGTCCTTCTTGCGGTGGAATGCACGAATATCTGCAAACATATGGAAGAGTCGCACAAAATGCATTCACGACAGGACCGCTACGCGCATCGAGCGCAGCCTCGTAGTCGAGTACAATTAACGTCGGTGTGAGGCATGTGTCGAGAGAGGTGCATTAAGCGAACCTTCCGCAAACGGCCGGAAGCGCGTCTCTGTATGGGAAGTTCATACGAGACGACTCGCTGCCAACATGACAGCTAAACTCAGACCCGCGGCCTGTGCTGCGCCTCCGCCCTTCTTCTCTCGTCTCCACCATGCTGCCACGTCCGCCCTCGCCTAACCCCCCCTACGGCAGCTCCTACGCCGGCGGAAATCCTTCCATATCCGCCCAGTATGACCGCAAGCAGAAGCAGCGCAGCATTATGGGCATAACTGCTGGCGCAGAGGATGTCAAATACCAAGCGAAGTACAGGGAGCTGAAGAAGAAGGTCAAGGAGATCGAGTCGGTGAGTCACAACAACGCATCTGCCTCTAGGACAACGCTCACCATACCGGCGGATCCTCCTACCTGTGTTCGCAGGACAATGACAGGCTGTACTTCAAGCTGCTATTGGCCAAGAAAAACATACGTCGAATGAATCTTGAGCGAGCGTAAGTCCCTCTATGGCAAGTGTTTTGGACGATTGCTTGACGTGTCTTCCCAACATCTCAGCATTCTGTATGAACGGCTCGCAGCTGTGCCTCCTACCCCTGGTAGACATACTCAGGAACTGCCCGCGGAACAAGACCCCATCTTCCATCCGCAGCCTCCGGTACCGCCAGAGCATGCTCGTGCGATCGATCCCAATGACCGCGAAGTCACCGAGTACTTGCGCGCGCATCCGAATGCTCGACTCATAACGGGACCTGATGGAAGGGTGGTCGCAATCGAAGACACGCCAGTGGTGGATGCTCGCGGAGCTGCTGTGCCGTCGGGACCACCTCCGCCGCATGGTGTCCCTCTTGTGCACGGTTTTCGCCATGACTCTGGCCCAGGATATGACCCAGCACGTCAGCTTCCACCGCCGCCGCCGATGATACCCTTGCTGCAGCACGCTCAAGAGGCGCCTGCGGAATTGCCTCCGCCAAACGATCATCAGGCTCACGGGTACCCGTACGCGCAGTCTCGACCGCCGGCGCCGCACAAGTCGCACTCTCACAGCAGCTCTTCCCACCAGTCGCGCTCATCCTCGGCTCGCCCGGATCTCGATCCCGTCTCTGGTGGAAATTCGCGCATAGATTCAGCAAGTGGCTCATACTCTGTCCACGGGCGCAGCCCGAACATCCCTGGAGAGCCGCCAGCCGGGCACAGGAATCGGCGGCATGATGTCCATGACCACCCACACCCGCACGGTCAGCAATTGCCTCCTCCGCCGATACAGGTTCCCCCACAGAACATCCCTTCCTCGCCACCAATGGTTTCCCCTACTGCGCATCCTCGCGGGTCTTCGCGCCTGCACAACCATCAACGCATTGGTCCGGGCGCTCATATACACAGGGAACGAGACCCTGAACGCGATTGGGAACTTCAGCAGGAGCTCGAATATCAGCGCGAACTCGAGCGCGAACGCGAGGAGCAGCGGGCTATTGAGCTCCGCCGCCGCCTCGAAGCTGAAGAACGGGAAGAGGAGGCGCTGTGGGCTCAGGAGGAGGCGCGTGTCCGCGCCCGCGCCCTGTCGCATTCTGGCTCACCGGGACCTGTACCCCGGACTGGTGGCAGCAGGGAACTCTCGCGCCCCACGTCTGGACAAGCCCATGATCCCGAGCACGCGCCGAGGTCGTATGCTCCACATGTGTCCAATCTCCTCGGTATCGATCGCGAAGGCGGCTTCGAGGACGACCGTGCCCCAGGTGCGGCATCCCGCGACAGGACTCTAACGACAGACGCCGCGCGCGTTTCCGGTGTGGAATCGCGGAAGCGTTCGCGCGACGAAATGGAGATTGATGACCGGTATGAGGGCGAGCCCCGGGCTGTCAACGAGAGTGGGGCGGCTTCCCGCGGTAGTGCGAACCCCAGCGGCAACAGGGGCTCAAAACGATCGCTCTCTGATGAGGATGGCGATACCGGGCACCCCACTTCTGGGCAAGGAGAGGAACTTCCGGATGAGAGGATGGAAGAAGACGCGTAGCGCGCCAGCAGGATGCTCACGTCAGTCCTGGGGTATAGTTGTCTCACTTGACAGTTGTCGCCGTCCTGTTACTTGCCATAAACTCATGCTTTCATGTGCATCACGCCTCGCCAATATGTAATGCGTCTGAGCAATTAGGACTGCCGCCCGGCTCGCGATTCTTGTTCAGCATGTGTATCGCCTCCTCGTTCGCCGACGTGCTTCTGGTGTATGTGGTCTCGTAAATATCTATTCGATGTTATGCCACGCGTGCTCAGGGATGCCGAAGTGAAGCCTCCATTATGATCATCTAGTATCTCAAGATCTCATCAAGTAGGCCAGGGATGTGCATGAGTGGAGGACAGCGTCCCGATCAGGCAGGTAAGAAGGTGTAGTCGACATTATGGTTCAGATCAGGTCGCAGGGTAAGACGATTGTGGGCAGCATGAGTCACTCCGGCCAAATGGGATTTCCCATCTCTACGCGGAAGACATACGGCAAACCACCTTAGAAGGTAGAACTCTACACAGCCTGTGGGAGCGAAATATTCCCCTTTGTGGCGACCAATAGACGAATCATCCAGACAATACCATGGCCGGGGCATCTGTACCCGTATTCTACATGTGCTGCGGCGTACTGAGTGACGGAGAAGCAATGTGGGCAGGCGGCGACAACTCTGAGAGCGTCGGTTCGTCTTAGAACCAAGTAGCCGTTGACCGCTCCGCAGACACTTGATATCCCGGCTTTGCGAGCTGCGGCGTCTTGCCCAGGGTCGCTGCGTTGGAGATAGACATCTGTCCTTCCCTGCGCAGCTCAAGACTGCGCTCGTCCTCGAGGATCGCGCGACCTGCGGCAGGTCTCAGGGCATCCCGACTGAGTTCAATTGCCTCCATGATCACGTCCTCGCTGTACTGTGAGACCACCGGGCGACTCCCAAGTACCTCGTCCATGAAGAATGGTCTCCGGCCGGATGTCTCCGCAGCGGTCGCGGTGGACTGCTGGATACGTCGTACCAAGTCTCGCGTCAGTGACGAAGGTGGCAATGATGCGGACCTGACCTCAGGACCAGCGGACGGTCTCGTAGCGAGCGGTCGATCAGGTGCCGGGGACGGTGGCTGACGATGGCGCCTGTGGCGGGAGCTAGTCGCGTCCATTCGGGCGGGCGAGGCGGGGTGTAGCGCAGTGGGTGTGGCACCGCCACGAACACGATGTTCGCCGGGTTGTCGCTTCCGTTGTTTGGCGGAGGAGGTGCGCTGCTGATGACGTCGTGGCGCGGAGGGCTTTTCGGAGCGCTGCTTGCTGCTGCGTCGTATCTGCGACTCCGGCGGTGCGTCCATGAAGGTGACACGCCTGAACCGATTGTCGCCCTTGGCTATCAGCAAGCAGAGCGGCTGCAGAAGATCGTTGTCCTGACTCACGTATTGCCTGTGTTAGCGGCGCGAATTCCGCCTACGTCTCCTAGGTTCATGATTGCGCCAAGATCCATCCTGATAGCTGGTTGGCAAGCCGCAGCCGGATGCCGAAGCCCGTGTCCTGGCTGACTTACAATTCAGACCAGGAACATCCAAAGGCCATGTACCCGAGCCCGCCGATTCTCAGCCGCCTCGCAGCGCGATTCTCAGCAGACCGACGAAATGTCCGGGCTGTCTCGCCGAACTCAATCGACGCAACCCAGGCGAGACGCCTTCGCAGGATTCGCACACATGGGGAGATCGGTCACGGCTTTGCTTCCGAGGCGGATAGGGGTTGAAGGAAACTGTCACTCGATGGGTCAGTTCGCGACGGCCCGGGACACCTGTGTGCCGAACTGTTCATAGCACAGATAAGCCCCGGATGGGGAAAGCGCGGAGGTCCTTTGCGGTACCTTCAAAGCCGAGGGAAGGCTAGGGCCTTCCAAGCGCGCGATGAGCGACCAGGCAGCGAGCAGAAATGCACGGGAATCGTGCTATGCAGGGCGGAAACTGGACTGGCCAGATTCAGCCCTTGGCTTGTGAGGGAACTAGAGCGACACATACCTACTTAGTTGCGTTCGCGCCTACGGATCACAGGGACGCGCGCTCCGCCATACTAGTACCGACGCGCCGAACTCGTTTGGTAGCACGTTCCACGGCGGCCTCATCGACTACAAACTTTGTTGCGTCATCTCTAATCATGGGTCCAACCTTCGGTCATCAATCTAACTAGAATTACCCGCCATCGAACTCTAGAGCTGCGCGTATTCGGTCTGCCGAAAGGAAGAGCGAGTGCGTGAGCAGAGCAACCTCAATATAGTCAATGAACTCCCTCGGTGCCAATCCCAGCTAGGAGATTTGCGCACGCCCGGCGGGCTCGTCGCCCGTCGGACCCACGTTGCTATTCTCCGCCCGACAACAAAGTTCAAGAGCGCCTTCAACGAACGCCCGAACCCGCCGACGTGCCGTTAGCGCGAGCCAGTCTTCACGTACCACGTCGTGCTGCGCGCAGAAGCACACGGGTTCTACCGCGACGATTGAAACGCAAGGTACTCCGCAGATGCCCAGCGGGGATGCCAGGGGGGAAACGAGTTCGAATTACGTGGTCGAGGTTGCATCACATCAGCTTTGTGGCGGCTGAAGGCCCCACACGCTTCCGGCTCGCAGCTCTCTACATACTCCGTCACCGGTAGACATGATCCGCTGTGATACCATGCTATCAGCTTTGAGTGAATCTCACAGAGGGAAAGACGTACAGTGCAGGTTGGCAGCGATTTCCGCTTCAGCCCTATCACCATTGGCGAGCAGCTTCTCCTTGTTGTAGAGCAGCTCCTCTCGGGTCTCCGTCGAGAACTCCTGGTTTTGCGCTGTTGAATGACAAAGAAGGTACATCAGCCATCACGCGAAAAGCACAACACACGTCATGGGTTGCAGACGGAAGGAAGATATGTCACGCACTCTCGACGATGGCGTCCACGGGGCAGGCTTCCTGGCAGAAACCACAGTAAATGCACTTTGTCATGTCAATGTCTAGTATGTATGAAAATATGTCAAAATGCGTTCCACAGGCACGGTGTGAGAGACTGACCGTAGCGAGTGGTTCTGCGCGAGCCGTCCATGCGGGCCTCGCTCTCGATTGTGATAGCTTGCGCAGGGCAAATAGCCTCGCATAGCTTACAAGCTACCCGCGTCACGGATGAGATCATGTGTTGGTAACATAACTGCAGAGTAGCACATACCGATGCAGCGCTCTTCACCGCTGGGGTATCTGCGCAGAGCATGCTCTCCGCGGAAGCGCGGCGACAACGGGCCTTTCTCGAAGGGATACATGATGGTGTACGGGGGCCGGAAGAACTGCTCGAGGACTATCCACATGCCTGATTGCACGGCTCAGAGGCTGTCAAGCTGCGACCAGGCAAGAGGAGCGTACCTCTGATGATCTCAGTGAAAAAGAACAAGTGCACGGCCTTGTCAATTGCACTTGGACCATCCTTGTATGGATCATAGTCCTTTCCCGGTTCGTCTGCGGCAGAGTACGTCCTTGCAGGCGGCGAGCGCAAAGGCACTTCGGGCTCCAGGTGGTCCTTGTGCTTATTAGTCAGGAGAGGGTCGCGAGGACCAGTAGAGTGCCATCGGTAAGCGAGAGCCAGACGAGAGGCGGAGGCACGGCCAGCGGCCAGTCTGGCCGAGGGACCAGCGGCTACCAGTGCGCGCACGAAAGACATGGTGGTGGCGGATGTCGACTAAGACGTGCTCGACTGCAGACGACCGCTCGTCGACGTCGTTGAGGATGGCGGGCGACTTCCGGGACACCTCAACGCCATCGAGCGCTTCCGGGTACTGCCGGCACTCCTTGGGCCAATCACAGCACGAGCATCACCTATGTGGTCGTCGCCTTTTCTGGACGATGCCATGTGTGACCAAATGTGACGGTCTGTAACTGCCCTCACTCGTCTCCTCCACCATGTCCACCTCGAAACCCAAAGCGAAGGCGTCCCAGCCAAAGCCATCTGCACAGGGTCCGTCTATCCGACGCATCCTGATCTCGCCCGTCTGACTTTGATGCGGCTAGCCAGAGCTGCAACAACAGTATAATCGCTACCAGAGCGAGCTGCAAACACTTGCTAGCAAGATCGGAGAGCTCGAGCAAGAGGCTGAGGAACACAAGTGAGTCCCCAGGTCAGTCGTATGCTGCATTATCGATGACGTGGCGTAGCCTAGTGCTCTCAACGCTTGATGAGGCACTTGCCGAAGAGCCCGATCGCAAATGCTTCCGGCTTGTTGGGGGCGTCTTAGTCGAGCGCACAGTCAAAGATGTCGTCCCCGCGCTGAAGACTAACAGAGACGGCGTATGTAGTGATAATTCGCTTAATTTCATGCATCTCACGCTCCCTCAGATCCAGAAGGTCATCGCCAATCTAGTTGAGCAGTACAAAAGCAAGGACGAAGACTTTGAGAACTTCAAGAGGGAGTACAACATCCGCCCTGCGCCTGCCAGCTGAAAGCAGATATCATTGGACCATGCAGAGAAAAAGTGAGTCTTCTGCTTGTAGTTCGCTAGAAAGAGAGAGTACTGAGATTTACGCTACAACGAGTAGTACGCAATGCGCATAGCCAGGACAATATCGTAGCATTTCCCACAATTCGAGTCGCATCCGAGCCGCCAATCGTGTTTTGAATGGCAGAGATGGTTGAGTGGATTCGGCACATCCTAGGCATGCTTGACCATTGACTTCGCTTTCCGACTTCATGCAGAAGGCGGGACCCACTCATGCCGATGTAGGTCATTGTAAGCAGACTGGCGAGCTGCTAGAAGGGAGCTAGTGCAGTCGAATTTGAAGCCTATCACACGGAATGATTGACGTACCCTGCACTTGATTCTGGGTTCAAGAAGCGTAACTAAGTCTCGGTTATTGCAATGGCTGGCTCAACTGTGCCCACTGCTCCTATGACTGCTATGGATGCATGTGTCCACTTGTTCACAGCAACGATGTTGGCCAGCTCTCTCTACAGAATGCTCGTGCAGCGGACCAGAATAGCCATGGGGCGCTGCACATCATTGCAACAAACTCAAAAGCGAAGCAGGGCCTGGCAACAGACGCCAAGCACTTTCGTTTCTCCCCACCCTGCTCATCTGCGGCAGTGGAACTCGTTCCTTCGTCCTCTTGTCGCTAGGCTCCTTCTTGCCCTATAATTCGCTTCACATTCGTTCCTTGCACGATATGAGGGTGTCATTGGGAGCGGCCCTCTTGGCAGTTGCGGCCTTGACGCCTGTTGTTGGAGTCACAGCTACTCCGGATGACTTTCATGGTGAGCGGGCTCGCCATTCCCCCTGCGCAGATTCCTCATGCATCCATCACGCAGAGCCCATAGTTCCAGCCTCTTCACCCGCTGAAACTGCTTCATCGGATAAGGTTCAACCGACTGGTATGCAAACGCCTGTCGAGCCCTCCCAATCCGTCACGTTGGCCGAGAGCATTCATTCCTCCGGAACGACTGCGGCGGCGGGGTCCATGCAACACTCTGCGTCCTCTGGATCTTTGAGCTCATTCAATGCTTCGAGCATCCTCACATCCAGTTCCGCAATGGTCTCATCGTCATCTACAGGCGCCACTCCGTCCACGACTCGGGTCGCCGTCAACTCCTCCAGTGGATCAGGGTCGTCCTCCTCTCTTCCAAACACCCTCCCGGCGTCTTCCTCTGAGGTAATTGTACCTCCAACGTCGCCCTCACCTTCATCTTCATCACTGGTTTCAAGCTCGGCCTCAGTGCCTGTATCTTCTTCCCCGATTCCCTCACTTTCGAGCTCTCTCTCGGCGTCTCCATCGTTGTCTACAAGCAACACTGTACCGACGGTGTCCTCTGCAACACTTCCACTGACCTCTGTATCCACTATTCCATCTGACACATCAACGACGAACACTTCGTCTTCCTTTGCTTCACCAACCCTCGTTTCATCTGCTACCGATTCGGCTGCCTCGAGTGTGGCTGCAGAGTCTTCGAGTTCCTCACTCGGCGGGTCTAGTTCAAGCATCGAGGTCAGCATACCTGCCACGAGCACGCCATCTATCTCGATCACCGCGCCTGTGACGGCGTCGGCCTCCACACCGAGCGGATCCCTGGGCGCAGTATCTTCTGCAGCTAACACTGGCGTCTCATCAGCCGCTCCGGGTACAAACTCTGCAGTCCCATCAACGTCGTCGTCGCCGCCCGTCAGTTCAGCGGTCTCTGCGGCGTCTTCATCGTCGATCCCAGACATCACTTCCGCGCTTTCTTCGGCGTCTTCCTCCCCCAGCGCGCCGGCCTCAGCCTCACTCTCCGTCTCTGCTAGTCGCATCAGTAGTTTCAGCTCTAGCTCGGCGATCCGTTCGTCCGGTCCGACGTCGTCCATCGCTGCGCCCCACTCCACCCCTACTGTTGGACCTGCGGAGAAGCAGATCTATCTCGACCAACATAACGCTGTGCGCGAGAAGTTCAACGCTCAGCCGCTCCGTTGGTCCGATGATTTGCAGGCCAAAGCCCAGATCTACGCCGAGGGCTGCGAGTTGAAACACTCGAATGGAGCACTTGGCCCATTTGGCGAGAACCTGGCCGCTGCTACCGGCGTATTCGACACGGTTGCCGCAGTGAACCTGTTCGTGAGGGATCAGGGTGAGCCTTGATGATGACTCCATCCTCCACCAAAGCCTACATTGATCCACGTCTAGACCAATTCAGTCGCGAAGACTTCGTGTTCAGTCATTTCACCCAGGTCGTGTGGAAGTCCACGACTCAGTTGGGCTGTGGCATCGCCATTTGCGACAACATCTTCCCAGCTCACAGAGGCAATGCCACCTACCACGTCTGCCTCTACAACCCGGTCGGGAACGTCATTGGACAGGAGAAGTGGGTCCAGTCCACGTTCGCCTCCGGTCCATCCTTACTAATGCAGCATGCTGACAGGGAGAATCTGCCTCTTTGAGATTGCCTCCGTGTGACAGGTAGCGTTTCACGTTCATTCACCTCGGGGTCAAGCACTCCGAGTCTTCGCCTTAACTTATGGCCTAGCCCTGGATGTGGCAATGGCATCCAGCTCTACGGGGTAGATGTATAGATGACGCCAGCGGCGCCGCGTTCCGGTCTTTTGATGTTGCCGTTCATCTTCTTGGTTTTATCGAGTCCTCCCTCGCTATCGCGCTGTGTATGTATGCTGTCACCCTATAGCTAGGGAACGTGTTGTCGCATCTCAACCCCGGCAATGGATCGGTCTATCTGATCTACTGCACGCTCTCGAAGACTAGAACGTGTTTGTATACCGGCAGACCGGTTCACAGAACTCAATCTGACTCCGGGAGGGCATGCCGCCTCAGGCGGAGAGCACGATCTCGGTCAGATCTACGGAGAGAAGTGCGAGACTGATGGGCGTGAGGCATCCGCTGCGCTTCGCCCAGGGGGACTATCGTGTTGATTCGCATTGAAACGGCGGGATGTTTTCCTTCCTGGAGCGACCGTGCTCATGAACTTGAAACTCTCCACAGATCACAATGGCGTACGGCCGCGACGTGCCTGCAGGGCTGAGTGAAGATGAACGAACATACGTCGAGTGTCGGGGACATTCCGACGTTGTCGACATACAGACGCTGTATTGAGTGTCGGGAACTGTGGCCGCGGACTTATGGGTATCAGGCAGTCGGGGTGCAGCCTCGTACGGAGCTGTTTGAAGTTCGGCCGCTTGAGTGGCTCACCGCAATGCTCAATGAGCCGACATAGACGCCTCCAGGGCTCGGACATCTCGTACGCTTACAAGAAATACCGCAACTTATTGTACGTTGGCAAGCCACATCTCCTTGTTTTGTGCGCGTCCCGTCCTTGTCGTCACAAGACACGAGCTGCGAACGACTGAATGTCCATACGCTGCAGCGTCTCCTCGTGTATCAGCATGAACAGCTCCTTCCCGTCACCGACTGAGACGCTTGTTACTGTGAGGTCGATCATGAGACCATGTGAGCAAGAAGAGGAGTCGCACTCACGCCACAGAGCAGCCTTGAGCCAACGTGTGGCGTTCCCTTCCTCGCGCAATATGTAGTAGGCGCATGCGATGCGAAGCATGATGTCCGTAGGCTCCATGATGGACGTCGCAGTCGGGATGCGATCGCTCGCGATGGGGAGCGTGGTGGACTCGCCGCCTGTCGATGTAAGGACAAAGCCGTAGCTTTCGAGAGCCTGCTTGTCGTAATCGATTGACTCGCGGATGTGGTGAGCATTACCAGATATTCGCAACCTCTCCGCAACGACATGCAGAGCAAGTGCGCTCAGAGGCCGGACACCGCTCCGGGTCGGAGCATAGGTCGCATCGATGTCCTTGGCGAGGGAGCGTACCTCCGCCAAAGGGGTGGACATGATCGTCTGCGTCTCGATGCGAGACTTCAGCTCATGACGACGACGCAGGCGCACCTCACCATCGTGACGATCCTCCTCACACAGTCGGCAACTGCAGCTGTCGAGCATGTGCTTCCGGAGGATCGTTCGGCGGTCAAGGTATGACTCCTCCACGCTGTACGGGATCGTCACTTCGGTGCCTGCGGGGATCGGC
This sequence comes from Trametes cingulata, assembly GCA_022385765.1. Lineage (NCBI taxonomy): Eukaryota > Fungi > Basidiomycota > Agaricomycetes > Polyporales > Polyporaceae > Trametes > Trametes cingulata. The sequence continues at coordinate 204,462 of MU278009.1, forward strand.
TCGGCAGCGCGGATTATCATCAGATCACCGATGCAATACCAGATCGCGTTGGCAATGCATGAATGGTTGAACATCGAGGCCAGCGTGTACAAACCTGCAGGTTTGGCCTCTTCGTCGACTCGTGGGCCGTCCAGCCGGAATGGGCAAAAGTTGTTGTACGTGCATATGGCTTCTAGGTGGGCGATGTCAATGTCAACTGCAGGTGCGAGGGGGTTCACTTCGACGGCGGTCGAAGGTGGGGGCGGATAGTGGTCAGGAGGTGCCGGATAGTCAGGGCCAGCGTACAGGTGGAATACTTCGTCGCGAATGTCTGGATTACCGTAGATCTTCTCCACGAGGCGTGCAAGAAGGAGTGAGTCGGTACGCTCTCTGCTGGACTTTGAGAGAAGGTCAAGGGTCACGACAAGATGGTTTGTCGGGAGATCCGATGCGTAGACGGAGACAAAGGGCTTTGCGACGAGCTGTGCGTCTTCATCATGAGATGTGTAGTCGCAGAACCTGACGTAGGGGACGCACCAGCAGAGCACCTGTCTTCACATCCTGCGTAGTGACCATCCCGCGTCCGCCGCCCCGGTGTGGCATGCGTCGGACCTCAAGCGCGCCCAAGAAATTAGCGGCGTCAACGCGTATCTTTCGCTTCGCGCTACGGAACAAAGCAGTCCAGTCGTAAACCCCTGTGTCACCTTCACGTATTCGAGCCCTGCAGCGAGCAAGCCACGACTCCGCGCTGGCATCACCGACGTGGCTGCGCTGCCAACGAATGAAGTCCTGTTCAGCCGCGCGGAATTCGCCCCTTCCATACCGCGCCTTCGCTAAGCGAAAGAGTGCCTTGCCAGCCAAGGCTTCCGATACAGCGACCTGGTTCAAGACGTCTTGTGCATCGTAAGCAGCCCCAGAGTGGTAACCCAGACGGACGTAAGCTTCTGCGCGGTTCAAGCGTAGTACGATCGCGTTATGGTCCAGCGCGAGGGCGTACGAGTATGCGAAGGCGGCTAGGAACCAGTTGGAAGCCTTGAAGTATTCGTTGCCACGTTGCTGCCAGACCTCCGAAGTCCCCGGGATCGGCGGAAAGTCAACCAATATGTCGGCGGTCTGCCATGTTACCTCGCGAAGTAGCGGGCTGTTGGGGACCACGAAGGTAATGTCGGTGGGACTATCCACACGGAGTAGAGGGCGGATGCCTTGGGTAGGGGCCTTGAATGTCGGCTCGCGAATAGCAAGGATCGTGCCCGGAGGAAAGAGAGCGTCGAGATGGTCGAGCGAGCAGTTGAATGTTGATGGGAAGTTGTAGATGGACAAGTCTTGAGCGACGCCATCGGGATCTTCGACAATGGTCTGCACGGCGACCATTCGAGCTGAAGGGGTGTGCAGTAGATACGCGGCGCAGAATACGGGGGTACACTCACAGCATGGTGTTATAATGCGGCACAGTAGGTAATGGCCCTTGGGATTCACCGGTAGGTCAGTTGGGCCAAGAAAGGATCAAAGGACGAAGGCGCACGATGTGTACTTGACGAACAAGCATTCGGGAAAAGGTGACTACAGCATGGTCAAAGGTCATGCACGGAAAAGAAAGGTGCCTACGTACTGCGGCTCAGGTTCTCGATGGGAGTCGAGCTTGAATGCTTCGGAAAGCCGACCATTGTCATGTAGAAAGGGATTCCTATGCCAGGGCCCCCAGCCCCTTCGCGCGTCAGCCGTTCTAGTTGTGAGCGGCGTTGTCTTTGATCAGAGATGAGCTGACTGCGATCGACGGAGGGTGCTGGTTCAGGGGGGACCATGCGATCTTCCTCAAACCATTCTTCGTACTCCCTGATGTAACGAGCGAGTTCATCCGCGGACATGCCATGATGGTATCGCGGTGGAGGTCGACGGGACTGTGACGTCGCCGGAGATCGCCCATGCTGTAGAGCCTGCGGGTCTTGCCTTGAGGGACCGAGGCTCAACGCGCTCGCTGAAGCAGCCAGTCGTTCAGGATCCATAGAGGAGTCGAGGAGGGGTGACGAGCAAGAGGAGCCATTGGTAGACGCTTTTTCTAGGGGTGTCCTGGAGTTCCCCGAGTACAAGGAAATGCGACTCGCCGACCGCCAGGGTCGTCTGCGGACCAAAGGCAGCGCGTGTTTGCGTGAGTGGGTCCATCTATTTGCATTGCGGAGGCTGGAAAATCCTGAGTGCCGCAGCGTCTCCGCCGCATCATTCCTATCGCAGACGGATCAAGAACGAGTCAACCGTGAATTCAGCTGGATATGGGCGAGATACTTGCCTCGTTGCTTTCTGGCGTCCAAGCATATCTTCCTCGGGGAGCAGTCCCCCAAGCTGCTTCGTCATCGGACGGTCATCGGTCGCACATATCCGGCCCATGTCCCGCTTGTGAATTTTGTCAAGCGTTCTGAAGGACCATTCTACGATTTGGTCCCGGCCGTGGTCGCTCCGTGGGACGGCATCCGTGTGTGGACGGAAGCACGGGGGCATGTAGGGAGCCTCTCACTCGTTCCAGACTGGCATGCGGTGCGTATGACTCCCCTTGCAGAGTCTTTGTGGGCTACGAAGGGCACCATGGAGCTTGTAGGCGGAGTTCTGGCGTTGCAATCGATTCAGTCTGAAACTCGCAACCTTCCTAGGAAGACGGCGAACGCTTGATGGTAAATCATGGGCAACGTGTGTTTGGGTTAGGGTTGTTCGCCGTTCTTGGGCGCCTATCGAGTATCATTATGGCAAGCATCCGACTCTTCGGCTAACGCTACCTTGACCACGGAGCCGCTGCTACGTAGACTAGCTAGGCCTACAGGTTCGACCCAATCACATCTCACCTCGCCCGGCTCATTCTTGCCACGCATACTACCAACATAGGCCGGGGCTTCATAGAGTTTGCATCGTCGTCGATTCTGCAGCATGGCGGTGGACTTCAAAGCCATTGCGGCTGCTCCGAGCAGATCATCTTTGACGACTCTTCCACCCTCGACCCAGTCACAGCTAAGGTCAACGCAGATCATCACTTCACTACCGCAGCTTGTTTGCGAGTTAGTTCAGAACTCTTTAGATGCAGAGGCGCACAGCGTCGAGGTCGCACTAGATCCCGATGAATGGGAGTGCTGGGTTGGCGACGACGGCATGGGAATGTCTAAGGACGGGTTAGCAATGCTTTCCAGCGGGTCGGAAGGTGGAAGATATGGTAGGTAACTCCATGTCATAGCCATACTGGATCATAACCAGCGAATATGTGAACTTAAATTGTCATGCACAGGTACGTCCAAAGCGTACACGCCTGCGTCGCTAGAGGAGGTGACTACCTTCGGGTTTCGCGGAGAAGGTAGGGAGCTCTGCATGGAAACGCTGAATTTGACTGAGCAACGTTTGTATAGCGCTGGCTTCAATCGCCGACGTTTCATGCCTTGAGGTTTCGTCACGGACAAAGCACTCGCGCGAGAGCTGGTCAGTATTACTGAAGGTGTGTTTGCATGTTCTATCAAGATACCTAATGCCTCATTCTCGCGCCGAGACAGGCTGGACGGACGTTATATGCGGGTCCTTCCATACGTTGGCGGAGAGAGTCTTCCGGAACGGTGGTTTCTGTCCGCGATGCGTTTTATAACGTCCGTATACTCCACTCGGATTGCGTGTCCCGCATATGATCGAGGTTGAGCTTCGCATTCCCAGCTTCCGATCCGCAGACGCTCGCACCCAAGTACCGCACGGACCATAGAGCTCGTGAAGAGAGACCTTGAGTCGTTCGCGCTGGTCTTCCCCGGTGTCTGTTTCTCCCTGGAGAACACGCATAAGGCGAAGGAAGGCATCCATGCGCGCTCGAAAGCTCGTGTTTTGACCGTTCCCAAGGTTCGCTCTCACACCCACTTTGATTTTCGTAGCGCGCGCCTCTAACCGCAAGCGACTTAGACTTCATCGACCCTTGCCGCGTTCCGTCATATCTACGGGAAGGCCCTCGCCGACGTAGGTGGCGTATGGGCGGATGATATGCCGATGTATTGTTATCTGACGTATTTTTACAGCACGTAGAAGAGATAGACGAGCGGGGCGGCGACATGCGCCTGGAAGGATTTGTGTCTTTGCAAGGCGCATATTCAAAGGTGCGCATTCAGTGCTCGGCATTCGCGATTCTCATGGCCAAACAATGGTCTGCCAGGCTTACCAGTTTCTGTGTACGCTCGCCCACGCTTTCCACCATTGTGACTCCCTATCTCATCCTTGCAGATATCAACAAGCATCCGCTCGCACCATGCGACCTTCAGCGCAGCATCGAAGCCATCTACGCTCGGAGCTCCTTCAATAAACACGTATGGAGCGTCTGCATGCACGATGCTCGAGACCCTGACGGTGACTACTAGGCCTACGACGAACTTGGAAAGACACACACTCCCAGCGCTGGTGAGTAGCACCTCGAGTCTTAGCCGAGACGACTCAGACGAACATCGCCTCCGGTCCTATGCAGCTGTACGCCGGTCTCCTCGTAAGACCGAGAAGAAGCCCGTCTACGTCCTTAACCTCACCATACCTCCCCGCTTCGTCGACAACTGTATTGAGCCGGCCAAGGCTGCCGTTCAGCTGCAGGTACGTACGTGGTATACTTGCCGCATACACAGAGTACTCATGTGTCCAGAACTCGACGGCTGCCACTGCGTTTCTTTCCTCCGTAATCGAACGCGTCCTCATCCAACACAGCTTCCTGAACCCACGGCCGGAGAAACCTCTGCCTTCAGAAGATGTCGGGTCCCCGCGCAAGAAAAGGAAGTTGGTTCATAGCAATAACGTATCCGGGCCATCGCAGAGACGACTCCTACCTCGTGTATCGTCACAAGCCCCCGTGTCCCGGGATTCGGGTTGCAGCACTCCCGCACTGCCGTCAACGGGCACCCGAGAACACGAGCTGGTCGTTGGACGGAATGGGGACGTGTCTGACATCCTGTGGACAGACCCGGCGACCGGCGAGAGGTTCATCATCGACGCTCGCACAGGGAACTCGTATCCACAGCTCGCACCCACAACAGCATTTGCCCAGGACACAACGGCGGTACCTGCACCAAGAGCGCGAATGACCCTAGCTGCTCGGCCGTCGTCTTCTATGCCGGTGCACGCACCCGCCTGGATGGCCGAAGCGCTCCAAGCCAACGAAGCGTACCGGTTGACGGAACGCAAGATTCTCGCGCTTCCTAGCTGCTCCGAGCTCATGGAGAGGCACGCCTGCGACTCGGGGCACTCTCATCGGCGAACGCATCCTGCAGCGCTGTCCTGGGATGCGCCCCGTCTGGGACGCTTCAGTAGTGCAGATCTGCGTGCCGCTCGTGTACTCGGACAGGTCGATCGCAAGTTCATCGCGTGCGTCATCCTGTCCTCGCGGAGCGCGCACGAGGACGATGAAGAAGCGGAGAACCACGGAGGGGACGGCGCGCTTGTTCTGATCGATCAGCATGCCGCGGACGAGCGTGTGCGTGTAGAGCGGTTCCTTCGTGAGCTCTGCGAAGGCTTCCTAGTCTCCGATCGCTCGGCGAATCCTACTACGCCTCTCGGGGACGGGGAGGATGGGTCTCGCGTGCGGACTAGGGCCATCGTCCCCCCCAAGAATGTGCTCCTGACCAAGCTCGAGACGCAGCGCATCGCCAGCGCAGACTATGTTCGTTCGATGTTCGCCCCATGGGGGATCACTTTCGCCACCTCTTCCGATGCCGTTGGAACAACACGCACGCCTACCCAAGAGGATGAGGCGGCCTATTCGCAAGTGGCGGTCGCGACAGTTCCGGAGGTCGTTGCAGACAAGGTTCGTCGCTGACTCTGCAACACGTCTATGCTCGCTCACTAGTGCGTAGCTCTTAGCTGGCGATGAACTGCGCGACTTGATCAAGGGGTACCTTGCACAACTCGAATCAGAGGGCGCCGAGGGTGTCGCTCTCAGCTCTTGCTCACGACATGATGAGCATTCTCATGCGTGGCAGAAGGCGATGCGCTACTGCCCACGCGAGCTCGTAGACTTGGCCAACTCGAAGGCATGTCGAGGTATGTTCCGCGAGCATTTGGAGCGCTTCGAGTCCTCATTTTCTCGCAGGTGCGATCATGTTCAACGACACGCTTTCGCTCGAGCAGTGCAAGAGCCTTCTGGACAAGCTCTCCGTAACGTCGTTGCCGTTCCAGTGCGCGCACGGAAGGTGCGTGAAAGCTCGATCGTAAGTCTCCTCCTGGCTGAAGGCCGCTGGCTAGACCGTCTCTCGTGCCCTTGGTAGATGTGGGTGGGCCTAGTGCTCACTCTGTGGGCGCACCCATCAACTGGGGCGCCTTCGTAGAAAATAGTGTGTAGGCGTTTCGAGTAGCCGCGCGCCTGCGCGATGACTCCGAGTACGCACGGGGGCGCGGTGTCTGTTGTATGCACATACGCGTAAGAGCGGGAGGGGGCGCGTAATCGACGGGAATGATCTGGAGTGATAGCGGGCGATTGAGTACGCATCGATGTGAGAGCCAGCGAGAGCTCGCGAGAGTGGCCTGGATGATGTCACGCGAGAGGCAATTCCCCATGACGTCAGTCCCCCGCATCCCCTCTTATACTCGTCCACGCGCCTCCCGCCTCGCCAACTCATCCGCACGCATTCGACGCATTCTCCTCAGCATTTCTCTCATCGCACGCACATCTACTCAACACATAATCGTCCATCATGGTTCGCGAGCTCACCAAGATCGTCTACAAGCCCTCCCCCGAGTCCACTGAGGACTTCATCGTCATCGTCAACCCCGCAGAGGTATGTCTCCGCGCCGTTCGCACACTCCCATCGCACGCTCACGCGCATGTTCGCCGCGTGCAGTACAAGAGGTGGAAAGAGGGAGGTACGTACCTCATATCACTGCGTGCATGCATCGGTTCTGACGAGTCGCGCAGAAACGTAATTGCATTCCAGCTCCGTGCATGTCGACTCATCGATGACTGACGATCTGTCAACGCACGCAGCTCCATCCCATTGACCGATGTCGTCGACTGTGAGTGCGCTTGCCGGCTATGATCCGAGGGTGTTGACTGACGTGCGACGGTGGCAACAGCCTTCCAGATCTTCTGGTCTAACCAGGGCGCGCAAGGCCTGCTCGGTACACCATCGAATCAGCAGCTAGAGAACGTGTTTGGCACGCACAAAGACGTCGATGTGATTACCCAGATCCTTCAGAAGGGCAAGGAGGAGTCAGGGAAGGGCATCCGGACAGGCGAGGTGGCGACCAACTTCAACAAGGGCAGCATGAACGTCGACACGAAGGGCAAGTCGTCAACCTCTGGCATTCCTTGAGCGGTGGGCCGAGCATCGAGTTCGAAGCATTGGTCTGGGCAGGACAGAGAATGGGCGCAGGCTAGGGCAGAAGTGTAACAACGTGTACTAGTGTATTTCTGAGCATCGAACGGCATCTGAGTGCTTCCTGACTGCGGGAGGCATGCTCGCCTGCGGGCGAGAACGTAGTAGGCACGGAGGAAGGACGAGGGGCAGCGAAGGACGAGGAGGAAGGCGGTGTAGGCGCCGGGCTGTGGCCAATGAGAGGCCGGCGGCTGGGGCATGAAAGGGCCGTGAGTAGGCGCCGGGGGATGGGTCACTCGTCCGAGCAGGACTCGGCGAAGATTTGGGCAGACGCGGGACGCAGCTCAGCCAACCCCGCGCGCGCACAAACAACCGTCGGGACCGGAACGTAGACTGCAGGGACCGCTCCCAGCTGCAGCGCGCTCGTCTCTCCTCCCACCACGACTGCTTCACGGCAACCATACACGAGCATGCCTACCACAGTCATCCTCGGCGCAGGCATCATCGGCCTCTCGACCGCTCACTCCCTCACCCAGCTCGCTCCGCCAGACCACAGAATCCACCTCGTCGAACCCGCGCGCCAGCTCTTCTCCTCCGCGTCCGGCAAGGCCGCTGGTTTCATCGCCAAGGACTGGTTCGCGCCCGCCATCGCGCCCCTGGGAGACCTCTCTTTCCATCTACATCGCGCGCTTGCGGACAAACATAGCGGTCGCGCGCGATGGGGCTACTCCGAGAGCATCTCCTACTCGCTAGATCACACCTACGAGGACGATCCCTCCGACGCGACCCCTGAATCCTCTCCAGAGCCTGCGGCCCACCCTTCCCAATCCACGGACGGCGCAGATCCCGGCCACGCAGACCCCGCGCGCGCCGCGAGTAGCGACGATAGTCACGCGGAGATCGCTGTGTCTGGTCGGAACGGAAGCCAGGGTCAGGGTGGGCTAGATTGGCTGCTCAATGGCACGAGCCGCGCCGTCGCGGCCGATGGGGACGCCGTCGAGAAGGCTCAGTCTGAGAGCACCTCCGATGAGGCAAGCGATTTACCCAAATGGCTGCGCGCGAAGCCCAGCGCGCTCCAGGCGATCTCGGACAGGAAGTCCACAGCGCAGGTGTACGTCCCCTTCCTGGTTCTTCTTCATCTTCCTGTGGGATCCTGAATCCCGCCGCTGTTAGGAATCCTCGTCAGCTGTGCGAGTTCCTGCTCGAGCAGTGCCTCGCGGCGGGTGTGACTCTTCATCATCCTGCACGCGCGACCAAAGTATGGCGCGATGAGAGCGATGCGAGTGCCGCGACGCGTATCCGAGTCGAGTACCTCGGATCGGAGGCGCAGACGGCGGATGGGCGGGCACGCACCGTCGATATCCCCTGCGACAACATCGTGGTTGCGGCCGGATGCTGGACGCCCCAGGTGTACGCGACGCTGTTCCCGAACGCGAGTCGTATGCCTCGCATAACGCACCTTGCAGGGTACTCAGCGACGTTCAAGTCGAAGCACTGGCTTCCTGTTCCTACTCCAGCGGACCCACAAGCGCTCAAGGCGCCTATCGAGACTACACCCGGCTCGAACGCGTCTTCTGTCCCCGCGTTCCTAGGATCGAGCCCCTGCCACGCGATCTTCACCAACGCCGGCGGCTTTGCACCTGAGATCTTCTCACGGGCGGGGGGCGATGTCTGGTTCGGAGGCCTCAACCCTGCGTCGACGCCGCTCCCGGAGCTGCCGACGGAGGCGCAGATGGACCCCAAGGAGAGTGAGCGTTTGCTGACCGTCGCACATGTTTTGTGCGGCGACGATGTCGAGCTGCTAGGTCAGGCCCTGTGCTTCCGCCCGGTGAGCGCGACGGGTCGGCCAATCATCGCGCGCATGCACGAGGCCGATCTGGGCGACGGAGCCAAGCCGGGGGGCCACGACGGCGGGGGCGGCGTGTATGTCGCAACGGGCCACGGGCCGTGGGGGATCTCGCTGAGCCTCGGAACGGGGCGCGTGCTAAGCGAGATGGTGCTAGGGCGAGAGACGAGTGCGGACATAAGCGCTCTGACGAGGTGGTAAGTGCTTGATCTCCCAACAGAAAAAATATGCCTTTAGATGCTCGACACTCGGGGACGACGTAGACGTTGAGGTCAAGGAAGGGTGTGGAGGAAGCGCTGGACTTATAGTGGCTGGGGGCGAGGCACAAGTGGAGTGGCCAGATTTATTTGCTGGGCGGCATGCGCATCTATTATCTTCGGATCTTTCACAGCGGCGGGGAGTGCGAGGCTTCTCGAGCTTACAACACCACACACGCTTACACTCGGTTTTCCTTCTTCTCTCTTGCGTCCATCTTCCTGCTTCGTGCTTTCTTTGTTCTGGGCCGTGTTTGATGCGTGTACTCTTCTAGGGACGGCGTCCTGGACAAGTTCGACTATGTGTACGAGAAATGAGGCCTGGGTGTGGCCGCTGGCTCCCCCTGCCCGCGTGCAGCCTCGACGAACCGGCAGCAAGACGACCGCGCCGTAGAAGACTGGAGAAGACATGAGGCGGGAGCAATCAATATTCTCTCGGAAGCTCTCAGTTCATCTGGACTGGGGCGAAGCTCTAGACGCTAGACATAGGACATACTAACGGCGCTGGCTGGATCCTCGGGAAGCACTTCTATCGGTGACTCGGACGGCGGGAAGGCGAGTGGGGGCAGGCTGCTTCAGGCGATCTAGCGGTGCGATCTATATGTAATCTGTTGTGCTTATATGCTCTCTGTTCGAAGCTCTCCACGCTATGGCTCTATGCAATGTTCTATGACCTGTGATCCGGGGCACGATCTTGGGCCGATCCACTCGACATAGCCGCTACGATGAAGCGGCGACCGGACGTACTGGCGCGCTGGCCTGGGAGCTTACTCCACGCCGAAGTACTAGGCGTTGACGCGGCAACTGCGGGGTGAAAGGGAAGACGCGGCTGGGTGGCAGGTGTAGGGAGCCCATTTCCAACTTCGCCGCACAGATCCCACCCCACCTATCATACTACACATGCTGAACATGGTGCTACGACCTGCCAAACACGGTCTGCGCAGTCGCCCCACTCTGGTGAATCATCCTACCCACTCTCCAATACCCTCGAACCGTCTTCTGAGGCTCTGCCCCGTCTCCAAGGGAGGGAGGAGCCGCCAGCCTTCTTCACCCCGGTCACCGACTGCCCCCACACGCTGGTACCAACCTTCTAAGCCGATAACCCTTGCACCCACCCTACTTCCTCCCCATCAGCCTTCACAACCCGCACGCCAAGGGGTGCGAGCTCTGCGACCGTCTCTGCCCAGGCGTCCGCGCCGCCTACACTGCGCACGGCGTCTTCGACGACGTACGTGCGCCAACCTAGCTCCGCGCTATCCCTCGCGGAATTCTTGACGCAGTAGTCGCCCGCGAGCCCGACGATGAAGACGTCCGTCACGTCCGCAGCGCGTAGGCGCGCCTCGAGGTCGCTCACCGCAGTGGCAAGCGGAGGGTTGCGCAACGGCGAGCGGAATGCGGAGTACATCTCGACGCGTGGGTCCGTGCCCTTGTGGACGACTGCGTCGATGCGCCCGGTGTCGAGCTCGGGCACGAGCTCGTTCCCGGGCGTGCCGATGACACAGTGGTCCGGCCAGAGACGCGTCTCGTAGTTTTCGGCCGGATTGGCGGGGTTGACTACCGTGCAGCTGGAGGCGAACGGCGCTGCGCCAGGATGGTTGGACGCGAAGGAGATGTGGTTCTGCGGGTGGTGGTCTTTCGTAGCGATTTTGAGTGTGAAAGGAAGCTTGAGGAGTTCGTTGATCACGGGCACAATATCCCGCCCTTCTGGCACAGCGAGCGAGCCATTCTACGCGTGAAAAGCCGTCGTTAGTGATGTCTAACGTCGAACATAACACCGGGAGAAGTCAGAGATTGTGTACCGCTTACCGGAGGGCAGAAGTCTTCTTGGACGTCGACGACAAGAAGCGCCGGTTTGAAAGGTTCGGGCCGCGGCATCGTACACTCGGATAAACACACCAATTGTGGTAACTCGTCGGGCAATCTGAGCGGGACCTCTTGTGGTGCCAACAGGAGGGTCGAGTGCTACCTGTACGACGGCTCCTGACTCGGTTGTGGCAGCTCGTAAGCCTCTATTTTCAGCCGGCAGCGATTTGCTTATCTGCTCGATAAGACTGCTGCGTCGGGCGTAGGTTCGAAGCCGAGGCGTCGATACTAGTTCTTCTGTGGCACGTCGAGTATGATACGAGATAAACGCGCTACAACAAGGTACGCTGTACATTACTCCACCCGCCGATCAATGCTATAATCCAAACAGCGAACTACGCTCATCACCAGCACTGCTCACTAGATCTACATAACTAGATTACTTGTATATCTAGGACCAACACCACGCCCCTCCTCCATGGGCTATCGGGCACCGGCAGTCTCCGCCCACTCCTTGCTGCCCATTTGTACAAGACGCGAGCAACACCGCGCGAAGGCGAACAGCTCCTCGTCTCCGGTGAACATCGAGCTGGAACCGACCATCTCGCTTGATAGGCCCTGTGGAGACGCTCATCTCAGCCCTGAAACGGCTTTAGCCAGTAAGGGACTTACGAGATCGTCCATAACGCTTCGCATGTGATCGGAGATCTCACTGCTCTTGGCATTCGGGTCGTCCGAGAAGATCTGGTATATGGGTACCTCCGAGGACACGAAGAGCTTCGTCTGAGGAGAAGTGATGGTATCAGTCTATGTGAGGCGAGTCTAAGACCGACACACTCACCTTGCTCTCATAGCATGCTACAGCGTACGTGCGTGTAAGCAATATAGCCATGTCAACACTTGAAATACTCACCATCGATGAATGTGATAAATCTCCTCGCCTGTCACCAGGATGTCAGCATTGATACGTTCGAGCATGGGCGGCACTGCTCACCATATCCTTCTGACCCAAGCCCATCTTGGGCACGTCAGTCACGAAGATCGTACCAAACTGCTTCGTGATCTCGATGTAGTCTGCTGCACTCATGGGCTTGCCGCACAGATCCAGGAAACCGAACTTCGCCACAGTGCTCGTGCTCTCGGGGACGATGATCTCGCGACCCCATACGTGCAGCTTGCGATTCCGCTCAACTGGATCATCTGGGTCTCTAGTGAATGCCTTAAAGATCTTGTCGAGCTCGGCTTTGTTCTCGGGCGTGAGTGGATCATAGTAGACGTGCGACAGTGTCCGAGGGATGCGACGGTAGTCTGCGAGTGAAGATGAGTACGCGACAACGCTGGCGTGAGCGGGATTACAGACCTGTCCCTGAGTCGAGATCCGTCACCTCGAACCGCTCCTTGAGTAGTTCGATACAAGGTACGAAGCTCTGTCGCTGAATGCCGTTCTTGTATAGGTCGTCTGGATGACGACTGCACGAGGTCAAAGACGATAACCCTCAGCCACAATACAGTACACTCACTTGGAGGTAATGACGGAGACGACACCGAAGTTCAGCAGCTTCTCGAAGAGTTGCCGGAGAATCATTGCATCAGCGATGTCGGTCACCTGCATGTCGCTGTTGAGCTCACGTCTAACTAAAAGGTGTCCTCGCGCTCACCGCACCTGGAACTCGTCGAAACACAGGACGTAGGCGTCCTCTGCCAGATCTCGGGCGACAGGCTCAATGGGGTCACCTCCTCGAGAGCCAAGCTTCGCCTTCATGGCGTGCACGCGCTTGTGGACGTCGATCATGAACGCATGGAAGTGTACTCTCCGCTTGCGCTTGATGTGGGGAGGGAGTGTATTGTAGAAGAGGTCCATGAGCATGGTCTTACCCGTGCCGACATCGCCGTACAGGTAGAGACCCTTCGGAACGTTCTCGGGAGGAGCGACTGGCGAGGCCCCTAGCTGCCGCGCGAAGAGACGGGAGAGCTGGAACATCGTGGCTATTCATTTGCATGCGCCGTGCGAATAGGGTGTCACGTACTAGAGAGTTGGACGATGGCGTGTGGGAGATACTAGGCGGTTCGTAGTGTAGCAGGTCATTATGCAGTCTCTGGAGCTTCTGGATTATCCGTTCCTGGTGAGGGTCGGCCTTGAGTGTGCCTGATTCTACTAGTCTGTGGTATTGTTGCAATGGGGATTGCGGAGGTTCTGGGAGTGGTCTGGGCGTGAGTACGAGATAAGCCACCGCATGAGAGCTTCGCCGCTGGACACACCTTGGACACCAGATGACGACGGCGCATCTCGAACATGTAGAACTCTACCACCGCTGAAGTCCCTGTCTCTTTGCAACGAGAGCGAAGAATTGTGTCGGGACTTCAGGGAGACCCCAGACCGGCCTACCCCGCGAAGTGCGGCTCGGTGATGACGCACAAGCGCGGAAGATGCTGTCCTACGCTGCAGCGACGCAGTTACGTGAGGCCTGAAGCTCGAGAACCGCATGGCGACTGACTCTAAGCCGAGACAGAAAGCAAGAGATGTTGCCCCAGAGTCAATCCAGAGCTAGCTACAAACGAATGAGGTGCGAGTGGATGAGTGCTCGTCCGAGGAGCTGCGCCAGTCATCTCATCTAAGCGCCCACGGATGCTTCCGCCAGGAGGGAGCCGGCGGGTTCCACTGAATATCACGCTCCTGCGGTGCTCCTCCACGATCGGGCTACCGCCTCTCTTTTCGCGATGGCACTACTGTTCACTGCGGCCTCAACGTTCAACACGCATGCGCCATAACAAGAATGTTGAGTGTTTTCAATGCTACAGTTCCAGAGATCGAATATTCTCGCTTCGAGCCAGCGTCCTACGCAGAAGAGACGCGGATGCAGCACATAACTCGACTCGGTACGACATGGCGACATCCGGTTTGTCCCGGCAATGCGATACCATTGCCTGTGCTCCCCTGTACGCCCTACATGTCCTGGCTAAAAATGTTGATCGAGTCGCGAACTGCCCCGTTCGAGGAGACGAGAAGGTTGTCCTGCGCAGAGGAACATTAGTACCGCGAACCTAGAGCTGCCAATATTTGCGACACATACCGAACATCCCGATCCGAGGTTGGCATTGCCGATCCAACCAGGCTCCCAGTAGACTGGAGGATGCGAGGAGGCAAGGTCAGCGCTGCGCAGCAGGCCTAAGTTTGAGAACGGGCGAACTCACAGATTCCCTGACCCAAGCCGTTGGGGAGCGAGGTGAGCACGTTTTTGATGTCATTCACCCAGGTCTCCTGTCCGCTCGTCGACACCGCGATGCTCGGCTCAGTAAGGTGAACACCTGAGCAGCTGACAGGCCAATCTGTCTCGGCCACGACAATCGGCTTCTTGAACGTGTTCGCGAGGTTCGTGAGCGAGGATTTGAGCGCGGAGAGCGTCGCGCCCGAGTCGTAGAACGGATAGAAGGAGACGCCGATGATGTCCACCTGGTCCGCCGACAACGCGCCGGGGATGAAGACCTTGCCGAAGAACGAGTTGAGCCCCGACCAGTTCCACCCGTTCGCGAGGTGGATGAGGATCTTCGGGTTCGCGACCGACTTCGCGCCGTTTATGGCGGAATGGAGGAGTTGAGAGACGGGGTTGATGCCGTTGACCGAAATCTCGCCGACGGGCCAGAGGAATCCGTTGTTGATCTCGTTGCCCACCTGTTCGATAGAGCACGACGAGGTGTCAACGCTAGTGAAGTGGATGCACTACGGGGGAAGCCTGCTGACCTGCAGGATATCAATAGGGGTGCCCTGGTTCTGGAAACTCTGTACGACACTCTGGGTGTACCTGCGCATTGAGTCCGTCAGGTGGAGCTGCGTAGAGAGCTGTACGGCATTATTTCGACTCACTGATAGATCTTGGTGTTTAGTCCGTTCAGGTCGGTGGGCCATCCAGAAGGAATGGACTGATGACCAGGGTCTGCCCCTGCAAAGTGTGAATGTATCAATGCCGAGAATAACAGGGTTTAATCATTGCAAATAGGCAGTATGGACGCACAGGTGTCGCTGTAGTGAAGGTCCACCACTAGCGTCAGGCCGGCCGCCTTGACCCGCTTGGCGAGCGCGAGGCCGTATTGCAGATTGTACTGGCCTGCGGTCCAAATGCGAATGCGCACGGTGTTCGCACCGTGGTTGCGCAGGATCGTCTCGAACGGCGTCACCTGCCCTCCATCCGTGTATCGCACGCCCGAGTTCTCCACCACGACGAGTGAGGAGATATCGGCCGCCTTGTACGTCAAGGCGCTTGCCAGCCAAGAGAACGAGAGCAGCAGGAAAGGTAAAAGAACGAACATGGTGTCTCCTCGGTATCCTAGAGCCTACACCAGGTCTTTATAGCCGCGCCAGGGCTGGACCTGGTGAGCAAGGATAGAACAATTTGGAAGGTGAGCCATGCGGGGTAGGGCCGTGGCTCGGAGGGAGACCTTGTAAACAGCTCCGAGCATAGGCCAGATGACGGAGGGCGCGGGATAATATACGCCGGAGTGGAAGCGTTAGACGCAAGAAAAGCTCCTCGGATTCTAATGCAGTATTCGCTGAACTGCGGAAGGCCTCGCCGCTGACCATCTGGCCCCGCATGTGATCCGTAAAATAGCCCGGGGAGTGCACCAGAGTAGCTCAAGAAGCCGCTCGTCACCAGGTACCTTTCTACAGCCGGGCCGACGGGAAAGCGAAGGTCCAGCGCACATACCGTCGAGCCTTCCAGTGGATCGTATGAGCCAGAATGCAGCCGTTGACGTTGAGTAGCATTGCAGTTCCGTCGGTAGGTGCCGCCGGCTGAAAACGACGGTAAGACTAGCGGTGATGGAAGCCGAGGTTGGACCGATTCGGCGAAGTCCAAGGCAACCTGATGAGCACGACTTTCAGAGGACTTTGTTTGTCACCGGGTGGCGATGATGGGGGTACGAAATTCCAATGCGCCTTGCACCTGCAGGCTTGAATGACCGCCCGAAACTTACCCAGCCTTTCGTCGTCCAAAAAAGTAGTTGGTCGGTGGGAAGAACGAGATTCGATGCGAATCGCACTGTGGCGCCAAGTTGTGACCATGAAGCTGAAGCGCAAACACTTTGTGGCGCCTCCGCATCGGGCGCGCTGGCGATCACTGGAGGCACGCCGGGCGTCTACTTCCCAACTCTCGTTCCTCTGCGTCGACGTCGACATCCGCTTGGCGTCGACCCATATATGAAAATTCAAAACCCGGTGATATCGTATGCCCACACAGCATTCTCTTGGAGAGACTCTGGAACAGGTCGCGCATCGCTCTTCATCGATGGGAACTGGTGAGTCTCGCATCATTTTCCACCTACTTACGTTGGCTATGGCGCTGATATCGATTTACCCTAACCGTTCACGTTCGGTTCTCGTTCACCTGTGGACGCAGGTGAACGCATGTCTCACTTTCTATCAGGAGTTTCGAGCTCTGGTCCCATCGACTAATTCATGGGCACCCCTGCGGCCCTGCCTAGCATCTCCTTGGTCCCCCGAAGGTGCTGCGGTCGTGCAGCACTCGTGCAGCCTGCTCGCTTGAGGGAATTGCTATGTTTGCTCCCTTCGTGCTCTTGGAATGTTTATCCTGGCGAGCAGTTGGAGCGCGCGTGCTTCCCCAGATCTTTGTGCACTCTCGCGGACTTCAGCCCCAGCAACGCTCTTGATGTCCGCGATTCTGTTACCGCTGGCGGTGAGGCGGAAGGCTTTTCCGCCGTTTTCATGACTTCTCCAGCGAGCCGAGAGCGTTGGTGGGTGCTGGCAGAACGGTCAGAAGGGGAAACCGGCGGTCAGTTCGGCGAACTGACACGGCGAGTTAGTTGAGCCAAGGCTTGCGGTTGCTAGTGCTGCGTAAGTTGACGAGTTCTGAACGGTGGTAGGATCCGTTTCCACTGACTGCACGACTCACCGCCTTGAGCGTAACAGGCATTCCGGTCTCTCATATGTGCTCTGCCCCGCGGGGTTGAGCACGATACTAAAGGTGCCACTGGTTCGCTTGAAGCGCCAGCCAAGGCACTAGCGCCGCATTGAACACAGAAGAGAGCAAATTGTGTGCGCAATCTGCAAATCGCCGGGAGTCCGGGAGCGGCGGAGTGGGCCTGCGCCCATGCAGAGTTTCCCAGAGAAAAGAAGCATGCCACAAATGGTAAGGGCATTTCCCAGAATGTCACGACCATTTGGCGTGGACGTCTCATCCGTGGTCTCCTCTCGACAGGCGATCAACGTGTTGAGAACCAGAAGCGTGCCCTCTCAATCGGTTCGCTATCGGCCAGCGCCCAGGCATGCCCGTATATAACACCCATCCCCTCCTTACCTCTCCCCCAGGTCTCTTCTCATCTCCCTGACCCTCCTTCACGACCCGACACAACCGTCTAAGCCCCCCTTCCCACCACGTCATGTCTACGATCTCCTTAGACAGAGTCAAGGGCAACTCCTTCGACTACATCGTATGCGGTATGTCGTCCAAGCTGTCTGGGCATAATGAGGCCTTCATCGCTGACCGCATCCTTTGTCCGACGTAGGCGGTGGTGTATGTGCATGAACTCGAGCCAATCGATTGTGTTCTGACACTATTGTGCATGGTAGACTGCCGGCCTTACCCTCGCCGCCCGACTCACCGAGGACCCCAAGAACACCGTCCTTCTCTTAGAAGCGGGCGAGGCCAATCTCGATGACAAGGCTCTTTGTGAGTTGCTCGCCTAGTGGGGAACAGTGCTCGCCTCTAACAATGCTCCTGAATCAGTGATGCCAGCTTCGTACGCAAGCCACTTCGGTAACCCGAAATACACCTGGAATCATGAAACAGTACGTCTCGTGACAACTGCTACCGTGTTCCGGGTTCCTGTTTCAACCCACGCTGCCTGACAGGTCAAGCAGAAAACCACCGGCGATAACTCACATATGTGGCAGAGGTCTGTATATGCGCCACTGCTGTCATAGCTATCCGGGATGCTGACACGCGCGGCAGGGGTAAGGGGCTTGGGGGAAGTTCGGGCATCAACTTCTTGTGCTGGATCAAGCCTCCCGCGGAGGATATCGATGGTCAGGAGACTAGGGTACTTACGTGCGCACTTTAACTGATGCGGATACAGACTTTGAGCGCCTGGGCAACCCGGGCTGGAATTGGAAGAACTACGAGAAGTACATCCACCGCACGGAAGGGTAGGTCGTTTCTCCGTAGTTGACGCCATACATCAACTGATATCCGCGAAGCTTCGTACCGCCAAGTGAAGATACTATAAAGAATCTGGGGATGAACTTCGACAATTGGAAGTTTGGAACCAGCGGTACGCATGTGGGCGAGGGTGTACGAAGGACCACTTACGAGACATGTCTGCAGGCCCGCTTGGCATTGCTTACCCCAAGACGATCGATCCAGCAGAGCGGAAGGTACAGGAGGTAAGTAACGCCCGTCACTGTCGACCTTCGCTACTCGTCTTCACTAATGCACCCGCTCAGACGCTTGTCAAGGCAGGTATTCCCCAGGCTGCCAGACCAGTATGTGATGCATGATTGCCACTGCGCAGGCTATGTACTGACCCCATGACCGTAGATGAACGGACAAGTACGTTACTAGTGTCATTAAGAGGAACCATAGTCAATAATGCTGCGGTTGCCAGACTGCCGGAGTATACTTCGCCCCGAACACGTATGACCCGAGGACCCATACGAGGACTTACTCCACGACCGTGAGTGCCGTGCATTTCGGAGTTGCAACACTATCTGACCACTCAAGCGCTGTCGTAGGCCTTCTATCTTCCGAACAAGGATCGTCCGAACTTTCATGTGCTCGTGTCAGCGCATGTGAACCGCATCCTCCCCGCTTCCGATGACGATGCCGAGTTCACGGCAGAAGCCGTGGAATTCGAGTACCAGGGCCAAGTGTATACTGTCCATGCTAAGAAGGAGGTCATTCTGAGCGCCGGGTAAGGGACTTTATCGCATCGCCTGAGGCGTGTGGTGGGAAGCGTACTGATACCTCTCTGACAGTGCCCTCAAGAGCCCGCAGCTTCTCGAGCTCTCCGGGATTGGGAACCCGAACGTCCTCCGCAAGATTGGGATCCCTACTAAGGTCGACCTGCCTGGCGTCGGTAGCAATGTACAAGAGCATATGATTGTGGCCGTCAGCTTCGGTACGCAGTCTTCTGCCCTCCAAGAAGTCTCGAGCTGACGAGCTCTCTTTAGAACTTCGCGACGACGTTCAGTTCGACACGCTGGACCTCCTGGCCGATGAAGCTGTCATGCAGAAGCACATCGAATTGCAGTGAGTATCCGTAATGCGTAGGCTCTCTGTAAGCTGACACTCTCCAGCTCTACGGGCACCGGGATCTTCACTACCGGAATCATCGGATTTGCATTCGCGACGCTCAAGCAGATCAGTCCTCGAGCAGACGAGATCATCAAGGCCGCCGAGGAGAAAATCATGAAGAACGCCAACAACTACCCGCCAGGGTTGCTCGAGCAGTACAAAATTTCCCTTGAGCGTCTTAAGAACGGAGCCGGATGCGAGTTCATCACCTTCCCGGGAATGTGCTCGAGGCCAAGTAAGCAGAATTTGGGTTTCCTCTCCGTTTGAAGCGTGACTAAGTTGTTCGACGTAAGACCCGCCTGAGAAGGGCAAGCGTTACGTCTCATTCTACGTGGCGCTTAACCACACTTTCTCAAGGGGGACGATCGTACGTACCCAGTCCTTGGTTTTAGAGCAAGTGTTGACGTTCGACTGTAGCATGCAGTATCAAAGGACCCGGCGACCGATCCTGAGTTCGATCCACATTACTTTGAGGAGGAAGTCGGTAAGCAACCGCGATGGCTTGTTCGGTCCTGAGCGTTGTCGTCTCATCGTCGTTGTCGACAGACCTTCAAGTTTGGGTTGAGATGGTTAAGTTTGTGCGGAACCTCCGCAACATCGCTCCTCTCAAGGACATGACCAGTACGTCGCTGCAGTCGCGGTTCATCCCACTCACGACGGAGCTGACGGGTGAATTCAGCCAAGGAGCTGAACCCGGGACCCGAGGTGCAGACAGACGAAGAGATCGTTGGTAAGCCAGCTTGAATTGATCCGCGACGTTGACGGTGGACTTACCTCCGCGACAGCTTGGATCAAGAAGATCATGACGACTACTTGGCGTGAGTGACAGCCCGTCATTGAGCTCTTTGTCTCTCACGCTGCGCAAATAGACACGGCTAGCTCTTGCTCTATGCTGCCGAAGGCGAATGGTGGTGTCGTCGACCCGCAACTCAAGGTATGCTTGATCTATCGAGACGTTGTTCGATAGATTCACCGTCCCATGTAGGTATACGGGACCAAGAATCTGCGCGTCGTCGATTTGTCTGTCGTTCCCTTGCACGTTGCTGCACACCCGCAAGGTCAGTAGCTCTCGTTCTGCAACGGGACCAGACTGACGAGCGTTCATACAGCTACCGTCTATGCTATTGCTGAACAAGGTATGTGTGCCTGTCCTCGCTAGTCTTGGTGCGTCCACTCACCCCTGTGTACAGCGGCGGACATCATCCAGGGTAGGTTTCGGCCCTAAAGGAGTTACGGCTGCTCGTCTGTGAACGTCAAGGAGTATCTTCTGCCTGTCTGTGTATCTGAGGTTGTATGATTGATGTCGCTACGTTCTCGAATATGATGTTACACTCTCGGAGTGCGCCTCGGTTGTACGAATAAATGAGTGGAACTACGACAACACACCACATCCAGATTTATGTGCATGAGCTGCGCCTCGTACACGGTACGCGGGCTGCTCAGGCTGGTGCTAGCTGATGCTCCGTGTTTCTCGGATGTGACTTTCGTCACATGACGTACGCGCAGGAACATAGCGCGTCTAATGAGCGCCTGTGTCGTTTCCCCGCCTGCCTGACATCCAGTCCACCGACAACCAATCCATCCAGATCACCTCTCCCCGCGCTGTCGCCGACATCACCCAGGAAACCGAAAGGATTGCCTGGATTTATTCCCGCCACCCGCCTCCCGACATGTCCATCCGCCAGGCTGCAAAGTGCGTTCTCGTCTCGCAAGCGCCCAATGCTCGGCCAAACTGACGTGCACCCCTCGATCAGGGGCAAGAAACGTCCCATACAACAAGTGCTGGCCGAAGATGAACAACTGAGCGAAGCGTCTTCATCATCTACACCTCTTGCACCCAGGTCTCCTCGAGCTCTCGAGAAGCAGCCTGCAGTACCTGTGAAGAAACGTATGTGCTACTGTCGTTCTTGGCTTTCCACACCTATGTTCACGGCCTATATCTGCAGCTAAGCGCGCGGAGACACGCAAGTGCCCTATATGCGACGAACCTATCCCCCTGCGCCTGCTTGCGAAACATGCTGTTTTGGAGTCGGAGCGGCTGGAGGAGATCGTGCGGTGCATCGGGTCTACGGAGGTGCTGGGAGAGGCTGAGCCGGACGACGGGTGAGTCGCGCAGCCTTCACGCACGAGATGCCCTATGAAGACTTCTGCCCCTCGTCAGTCTCTCTGCGCGCGCAAGGCGATCGGCCATGAAGGCCCGCCAAAGCATGAGGCCAGGCTCGTCCCTCACGTCGGAAGTGACCGTGGAGGAAACGATGAAGACGGTGCGCATGCTGAAGCGACACCGGAAGCAACGGCACCAGAAGCTGCGCGAGCTGACGCGAGAGGACGAGGACGAGGAGTGGTGGGGAGGGCGGCACCGAGGGGATGGCGGCGAGGGAGAAGGGACGCTGTGTCCGGTGTGCAACAAGATGGTGCGGGGAGACGTGGACGTGGTGGAGGCGCATGTGGACTCGTGCTTGGCGCATGTGCGGTTGACAAACGAGCAGGGAGAGCGGCGGCGGAGTCGGAGAGGGAGTGCGGACGCAGATGGCGACTTTGACGTCGATGTCGACGGAGAAGAGAGCATGATACCCGGAGTAATGGAGGGCGTAAGCTTCCAAGGTGCGTTCATTCTGCGGCAGTCCGGGATGTAGCTTACCGAACGGGACGTAGGAACTGGCTTTGATATCCCCAACCGCAATGTCCAGGACGTTGACGAGGAGATCGACATCGACGGTGAAGACGAGGCAGTCTTCGGCGCACCCCAGTTCACAGAGGACGATATTTTGGGCACCGCCGCTGAACCGCCAGACCCAGATGCAACAGTGTCTGATGCAGGCACTGATGCAGACGTCGACATTGACGACGCGGGTGCTGCCAGTAGCCCAGCGGCGGGTATGCAGAGGGACCCGAAGCAGGGGAAGACACTGCAGGATCTGGTGGCAGAGGGCAAGATCATGCGTAAGCGCGTCGACGAGGTGAAGCGCACCATGGAGGAGGTGATGGGCGTGAGCGATACGGAGCAGGTAGACTTTGCTGTAGAGCTTGCACGGAGGGGAGGTGACCAGGCCGCGCTCATACGCGCTCTTGAGAGCAAGATCCAGCTGCTGGTCGGTAATTTGCTTGCACATACATATTGCCTGGCTGACAACCACCATACTTACAGGAATCGACCAAGGTGTCCTCATCAACATCGCTGCTGTGTCGCATATGCCTGGATCCGTACACCGAACCTACCGTGTCAACCGGTTGCTGGCATACGTGCTGCAGAGAATGCTGGCTTCGTTGCCTCGGGTCAACGAAGCTCTGTCCCATATGCAAGAGAATCACCGGTGCCGCAGATCTGCGGAGGGTATACTTGTAGTCGTCTTAGTTTGCTTGCTTTTGCTGTCCTCGCTTTCGGGTGTACGCTGTGACCATTTCCTTCAGTCTGTACGTAATTGCATTGTTGTTGCTGCTGTCAGAAGGTCTGGGGAGGTCGTAAGCTCAAACGAACTCCTTTCGTGAATCAACGCATAGAAATAAAACTCATATCTGGCCTTGTCTATTCCTCACTTTGCCCTCGTTCACATAAACCATTCAACGAAGAGGTTACAGTGAGTAGGCATTCGGGGCATCGCAGTGATGCCACCACGACGTATATAATCACAGTCGCAGCCAAGGAAGGCAACTCACCTAAGCGTTGACCCCTGTCCACCCCCAGTGACGGCCAGCAGGTTGGTATATGCGATGAGATGAAGAGGGGCTCAGATTATATCGTGGCGAAGTATAATATATACAGATGCGTGCAGGATCATGCGAGTGGGCTAATGAGCCTGCGAAAACGGTTCAGCTGAGGAAACGTGACATAGAAGAAGCTACGCACTTAATCAGGGAGGGCTGCGGGTTGCTCCTGGTGTAGCCGACGTAGATGATAAACGGGATCCAGGCATAGTGGACGACGACCTGGCATTCCACAGTGAGCGGTGAGTATAGGTGATGACATACACGGCGAGGTGTTCCGCAACATACGCGGGCGAGGTCGACAGCCTTGATAATTCTCTCCTGCAAGATACTATGAGCATCGCGCAAACATACTGGCAGGTCCGAGCTCACCTTTGTCTCTTCTGACGGCATTTTGTGTTGTGGAGGATGAACGACGTGGAGGAGGCGTTGAGGAGAGCGCCGGGCGTTGCCGACAACTTTTTGGCCTCCGGGCGCTTGTTTGGTGTATCCGTACCGCAGCACTCGACTTGCACTCGACCTCCAAATACCCTCCAAAATGCCGCTCGGTCCCCCCTCCTCCGCTATCTACCTCCAAAATGCTGCGCCTGGTTTCACCTCTACGCCGGGGTACGCATACAAAGTCGCTATCCAGTAGTGAGGGTTCCATCTGACCCACGATCATACAGACGCACTCCTACATCTGTGACCGTCCACCCGGTCGCTCTTTTCTCGATTCTCGACCATTTCTTGAGGAGGAACGATGCGCAGGACCGTGTAATTGGCACTCTCCTTGGTACGCGCTCGGAGAACGGCGAGGTCGAGGTCCGTTCATCGTTCGCGGTCCTGCACAGCGAGACGGCGGAGCAGGTCGCGGTGGACATGGAATACCACCGCACGATGTACGAACTCCACCACAAGGTCAACCCCAAAGAGGTCATCGTTGGATGGTGCGTGACGGTTCGCGACGTTGTCCTGCAATCATAGCTAATGGTCTTGCACAGGTACTCGACCGGTTCCAACCTGAACACCTACTCCGCTCTCATCCAAAACTTCTACTCGCAAGAGACTGCGCCCCACCAAGCTGTTCACCTAGCAGTCAACACTGGTGTCGAGGAGGGTCAACAGGCAGGCGTGAAGGCCTATGTTGGGTACGCCGATTCCTCTCTGCATTGAGGCTCAGAAGCTCACCGGACTTGTTTTCGCCAGGTCGCCTGTCGGCGTAAGTCCCAAGCCTGAGAACTGCGTCTTCGTCCCCATCCCCTGTGAGCTCCGTTTCAACGATGCCGAGCGCAGCGGCCGTATGTATATCTACACATCACCCTGCTACCGTATGCCTGACCGCGTCTGTGTACCTCCTAGTCGATCTCCTCACCTCCGCCCCCGCCAACCCCGCCAATGCTACGTTCACAAACCCCGCAAGCGACCTCGAGCTCCTCGAGCGTTCCCTGCAGCAGGTCTCGGACATGCTTGATCGTGTCCTTGCCTATGTGCAATCCGTCCTGTCCGGAGAGGTCAAGGGCGATGCGGCCGTCGGCAGGTACCTGATGGACGCGCTCGGGCCCAGCACGGAGGACCTCGAGAAGGGCGAGTTCAACTCTCATCTCCAGGTACGTCATCCCCAGCTCGGTTTCCTCGATAAAGCGACGGGGCTGATGCTGTTACACAGGATACCCTTATGGTCTCCTACCTCGCGAATCTGGTCCGTTCGCAAGCGGAAGTGTCGTCGCGGTTGGCGCTGGTGAAGGCGTCATAGTTCTTGTATCTTAGATCGCGGGCAACGGTGCGTCTTGGGACGCGTAGAGTGTATCCATAGCAGACGCGCGTGTACTGCCTAGCTGTTGAATATGCGCGAATGCTGTAGATCGTGACGGGCGGCGAGGATCTCTCCGAGAGGCCAGGTCATCGCTGGACCGATGAGAGCTTCGTCCTGCGGGGTACCAGGCAGAGTATCATCGGTAGATGCTCTCAGACCTGTACTCAGGTGCTTGCACCGCTTCATCTCAGCCTCTACGATGGGCCGTACGACGTGAAGGAGCAGCTGCTGAGCGGCGTACGGTCCGATTGTGTTCAAGCGCACCGAGGCCGATAGAAGACTTCGCGCCTGCAGGAACAAGTGCAGATACTGGCTTCGCTCTAGGTAGCGCACACAGGAAAGACAAGGCAACAAAGACATAAGAAGGGACGGGGCGGCGGTACAGGAGTAGCTTTCATACCGGAGGAAAGCCCAAGGGCCGCTGTCAAGACTCCCCAGCAAATGGGCAAGTGCCCGTGCGTATCTTCGCGCCGTACTAGGAGCTTGAGGTTGTCAACCACAGCAGCGGCACGAGCTTCGTTTCCAGAGCGTGTTGGGAGCCCGGAAGATGGCAAATGTCGAGAGAGCTGTGGTTCGGAAAAGCCCTTGGAGAACAGGGTCAACAGAGCTACGCCTTGAGACTTGGATGCCCTCCGAGCGACGTGGTTGAGAGTCATGGTCTCATACAGCTCGTCCAGCTCTCTGAGGGGCCCCATTGCGTGAGCCGCCGCGTCTGCTGCCGAGCTTTGGGAGTTTTGAAGCGCTTCTTGTGCGGTCAGATGCGCGTCGAGCACAAAAGGAAGGGCCGAGCGAGCATAGGTAGAAAGGCTGTCCCGCAGAAAGTTGATTGTGTAGTCCATCTTGTCTGGAGTGGCGGATGTGGACGGCGATGCAAGGTCGGTGAAGAAGCCATGGGTGACATAGGATTCGAGCCCCGCAGATGCGACAAACGAGCCTGTCGGGAGGTTGCTGTCGGATAAGAGTAGCAGGATGTACGCTTCGTGGTCGCTGTCCATGGCCGTTGGCGGGAGAAGGCAGGATATGGACGAAAGAGAGCAGGAGACGGAAGCGCCCAGACGCGCTCTGTAGCACGCGTGCCGTGTTCTGCGCGCGCGTCACTCACCCTCGCGGACCACCTTCTTGCATTCCATCCGCAACTTAACTCAGCCTGAATGGGCTGCCGGCCTCACGCGACAGGGACATCATCTGAGACACGACTAGGGGCCGTACCTGGCGAGATTAGTTATACATCATGGGTGCGCAAGGTCAAACTGTGCTGCAGTCAGACGTCTGAACCGTCCCCACAGACTCTAGCATCTCAAAGCAGCTGGTGGACAAGATGTACGAGAAGCGGAAGGCGGCCGCTCTCGAACTAGAGAAGTGAGTGTTTCGTGAATACGCTGCGTGTACGGGCTCCAATCCTGCTCGTGCAGGCAAATACGCGAATGTCACCAGCAAGGGGACCAACGTCGCATTAGCCAAATCGTGGACCAGTTAGTCGAAATGTTCAGCAACCCTTCAAATCCACTGCATGTCCGGAATGGAGGTCTCATTGGTCTTGCCGGCTCCGCTATTGCGTTGGGCGTGGACATCGCGCCGTACATGGAGAAGTTCGTCGAGCCGCTGCTTGTATGCTTCACGGATCCCGAAAACAGAGTGCGGTACTTCTCGGCCGAGTGTCTGTACAACATTGCGAAGGTCTCCAAGGGCGAGATCCTCGTCTACTTCAACCCCATTTTTGATGCTCTCAGCAAGGTGCGTGCGGTGTCCTACGCATTCCCGGCTCAATGCGAACGCATACCAGCTTGCCGCAGATTCGGAACTGTCGGTCAAGAACGGCGCGGAGTTACTGGACCGCCTACTCAAGGATATCGTAGCGGAGACTGCATCTGTGTATATCCCTCAGTACCCAGAGACAGAGGCGGTTCGCCGGAGGATCGACCAGACAAACGGCATTCTCGTACCACATCCGGACGATATCGCGAATGGTGCGGACATTACTCGCGCACGGAAAGCCTTCTCCCTGGCACATTTCATCCCTCTACTCTCCGACAGGATATACGTCGTGAATCCGTTCACCCGAAGCTACCTTGTGTCTTGGATTACAGTCCTGGACTCCGTACCGGAGCTGGAACTGATCACTTACCTTCCGGAGTTTCTTGATGGCCTCTTGTCCGTGCAATTTCCACGTCTGTCATGGTACATGCTGATCCCCTTGCAATGTGATAGGAAGTACCTCTCTGACCCGACCGATGACGTGAGAGTGGCGACGGAAAGCCTTCTTGCTGAATTCCTCAGGGAGATCAGACATGTCACTATGGTGCAGAAGCGACAAGAGGAGCAGGCCAGGGCAAGACGAGAAGCCACCATAACGGAGTCTTCTCGACGCGCTGACGGGGACCGAGAAAAGCTCCCAGAGATTACGATGGACCATCCTGAACGCGGTGCTTTCATCTCTGAACACGACGACGTCTTCGACAATGACCTTGAGGACAGCAGTGATCGGCATGATGACCAAGAGACTCGCGACACCGGGGGTGAAGTATCCTTGTTGCAGGAACATCTCACAGCGTCTGACAGTTCTTCAGCTTGGGTACCCGGCCAAGGAGTCAGGATTGACTATGCAGCTATCGTTGAGATACTACTGCAGCAGCTAGACGACCAGCGTACGTGCACATTACCTTTGAAGCAGTGCGCGTCCATTGAGGGTTTGATTCAGACGACGAGATCCAGCAGTCGACAGCCTTACGCTGGCTGGCTGAGTTCCTCAGTATTGCGCAGGAAGTCATGATACCATTTACACCCCGACTCATCCTCGCCATCCTCCCCAATCTCGCGCATGACGTCCATATGATCCAGACCGCTGCCGCGCGGACGAACCAAGCCCTCATGAATGTGATTCAGTCGCTACCTTCTCCACCTGACTCTCTACCTGGTCGGCAGGGGACCGACAAGTCATCGTCCGCTTCGGTCGCGATACCCTCTTCACCCCCTCCCGTCCCAACGAACCCTGGTCCTTCACGACAACCGACAGCGGGCAAAGACACAATACCCAGCCGAGACATCAGCTCGCCAGAGTCACCGCCGGAGACTGCGAGCTCACAAACCGCAGCATCGGACCGCGCCTCGGTGTCCACCCAGCACAAGGGGCGTTCAGGGACCTTCTCCGACGCGCCACGGCCGATGACCGCCCTCGATGGTGTCTCGCAGATACAGAACAGTCGACCAGCATCGCCTACATCCGCCATCAGCGTGCAGCAGCTGCAGCAGTCACCTGAGTCGTCGATGCTGCAGGAGAGGGACCAGATCGACTACCAGGCGACTGTCAACGCGCTGACTATCCAGTTCTTGAGCGAACACGAGGAGACGCGGGTGGCTGCGCTTAAGTGGCTGATCATGCTGCACCAGAAGGCGCCCAGGAAGATCCTGGCAATGGATGACGGGACGTTCCCAGCATTGCTGAAGACCTTGTCTGATTCGTCAGAGGAGGTTCGGAATCATCCGCGATATGTTCAAGCTCGAAGCTGACAGCATTGTACGCAGGTTATCAAGCACGACTTGCAACTGCTTGCGCAGATCTCGTCGAGTTCGGAAGAGAGCTACTTCAAGTCGTTTATGAACAACCTCCTGGAGCTCTTCAGCACGGATCGTGGACTGCTCGACTCTCGCGGTAGCCTGATCATTAGGCAATTGTGCCTCAACCTCAACACCGAGCGGATATACCGCACATTTGCCGAAATCCTTGAGAAGGAAGAGGTACGCGAGGCGCTCTCCAAGAAGACCGGGTGTGCTGACGCCCCATATATTCAGGATCTTGAGTTCGCGAGCGTCATGGTGCAGAAGCTTAACATGATCCTCATCACGTCGCCGGAATTGGCGGACTTCCGAAGAAGGCTGAAGAGCTTGGAGACTCGGGTGAGTGCGGACATATCCCGCGGAACGTCGGGCGATTCTGACTTGGAGAAACAGCAAGATGGTCAAGCGCTTTTCACCACGTTATACCGGTCATGGTGTCATAACGCGGTTGCCGTCTTCTCGCTATGTCTGCTCGCGCAGGCATACGAGCATGCCTCCAATTTGCTCTACATCTTGTACGTGTTGTGCCACTGCTGCCTCGCCAGACCTGTGCTCACCATCTTGCAGCGCCGACCTGGAGATCACGGTGCAGCTACTCGTGCAAGTGGACAAACTTGTGCAGCTGATCGAGTCCCCAGTCTTTACATGTGAGGCTTCCTACATCCATCCATCTTTCCGCTAGCGAAGTGACTAAGGCAAATACAGACCTACGACTACAACTACTAGAACCCGAGAAATACCCCCACCTATTTAAGTGTCTATACGGGCTCTTGATGCTCCTACCCCAGAGCTCCGCCTTCAGCGCCCTCCGGAACCGCCTCGTCGCCGTCAACTCCGCCGGCTTCCTCCACGTTGCACCCAAGTCGTAAGTCCCCTCCTCGTCCTCACTTCCGTCTCACCTACTCAACACGTCTCCCCTTCACGGCCGCAGGACCGTCGGCAACCTCTCCTCCACGCGCTCCAAGCTCGGCCGCGAAGACATCAAGTGGCAGGAGCTCCTCCAGCACTTCCGCACCGTCCAGATCAGGCACGAGAAAGCCCGCCGGCAGGCGCTCGGCGGGTCCGACAGCCCCTCGTCCTTCCCCCCGTACTCCTACACCAACGGGGCGGACAAACCGCCCACGCCGCCCTCCGGGCCCGCCGCCGCTGCTGCCGTCGCGACGCCGAGCGTGGGGGCGGTCCCGGCGCAGAGGCGGAAGGTGACGGGGGGAGACGGGCCGATGCGCCCGCCGTCGAGGTCGGGCGGGGGCGTGCTGTCGCCGTTGAACCCGAAGGCGAGGGTGCAGAGTGCGTTGGCGAATTCGGTGGGTGCGGGTGGAGGGGGACAAGCAGCAGGGCAGGGCGCAGGACAGGGGCAGCCGAGTGTGCCGGGGAGCCCGACGGGGGCGAATCAGCCGAATCAGGCGCAGATGCAGTCGAAGGTGCGCAGGACGTTAAGTCTGAGTCGGAAGACGTGAGGCTGCGCATGGCCGTGTTGAGATAATGCACATTGAGGTCGTATATTATTACACATGACTTTCATTCTAGCATTCGCTGTTCTCGGGACGGTTCTTTCGGAACGCTCTTGGCTCGTCGAGTGGGAGCTCTAGTGGTATTAGCACGATTATGCTGTCCTAGACTAATGATACATAGCACGGCGAGGCAGCAGCGGTCGGAGTGTACAGTATATCTTACACAAGATCAACATCGCGCGCTTGGGGTGGTCGAGTACTGTAGCCGAGGGCTAGCTCGGAACGTGTGAGCCGTTGGGGGCCGCGGGAGAGCTCTCAGGGTGCGGCTGCGATTGCGGCTGAGGAGCGGGGACGAGGAAGTTCTTCCGGATGATCGCGATGTCTTCGTCTGTAAGCCCGACAACTTTCCGGACGTACTCCTCGACGCCCCCGTACCGCTCCTCGAGCATCTTCAGGAACGCCAGCATCGTCTCGGCTCTGCCACACACACCGTGCAGTTAGCCAGGCTGCTTACAGGTGCGGACAGGTTTGACGCACCGAGAAGAGAACATGTTGAGCGCGGCCTCGGTGTTGGTCGCAAAGTACGGCACTTTGGAGAGACGCTTCATGATCATCTCCCGGGCGGGCTCGCGTCCTACGCGCGTCAGGGCGTAATCTCGCGCGATTGTTTCGTCATCCACGCCCGCGAGCTATGACTCTCCTCATCAACACCTGCCTCTCCTACAGTGTTGGACATAACCCACCTTCAGCAATATCGCAGCGAGGATGCCCGTGCGGTCCTTCCCCGCTGTACAGTGGAAGAGACAGGGCGCGTCTGGCCTGTCGCGGACGTGGCGGAGGACGACGGCGAAGGCGGGGCCGGCGTTGTCGAGGATTTGCGAGTAGAGGACCATGAAGGCCTTGCGACGGCGAACGGGCACCGGCACGGGCGATCGGACGCATCATGTCATGGCGGGACGTCGTGAATCACGATACGGCGGCGTACCTCGGTCTTGCCGCTCGCGTAGAGCTCGAAGCGTCTGCCGGAGGCAATTAGCATGTCGTTCGAGGGGGACAGGGTGGGGTGGGACGATGAGTGGGAGACGGGGAGACGCACTTTGCCATTGCTTCCGGGCTGTAGTCTTCGGTCTTGAAGACGGGTATGTGGACGACGTCGATGCCGTCTAGGGTGGGTATGGGGGTGTCGTATTTGAGCATCTCGGTCTCGGAGCGGAGGTCGTAGATGGTGGTTATGCCCAGCTCTTTGAGCTGCTGCATGCCTGCGTCCTGTGAGATATAGCCTCAGCGGTTTATGCGACCGTGCTCACCTTCGGGTGTTATGTGAGAGATCTCGCCGGAGCGGTATACGAGTCCTGGTCGAGTGACCATGCCGGGATGGTGTGTGGGGTAGGAGCCGAGGTCGCGGACATTGACGACGCCGGAGATCGAGACGAACGGTGGTTGCGAGAGTTGCTCTGCGACATACGCAGGATCGAGGGGCTCCAGATCCATCCCTGGCTGTAGCAGAGACGGAGGACGGTGGCGGAGGAGAGATGGCCGAGCAGCCCGAGGGGAGCACGCCCGGAGCGCGTGCAGTTTAGGGCCGGTCTTCTCGTGTCTCATTCTCGACGCGTCGTATCTCGCTTTCACCCACTCTGCGCTCTTCACTCGCTCTCTCCCTTCACTCTCCTCTCTAGCGCAACAATGGATGTCGACGGCGCGTCTTCGCCGCCTCTCCGCTACACCTCGCTCCCGCCCAGCAGCGCGCCCGTCGCCACCCAGTCCTCGCCCGCTCGCTCCCAGGCCACGCCAAGGAGAAACCGCCAGCAAGCAGACGCGCTTGGATTAGCAGACGATGAGGCTGAAGAAGTCGGTCAGAATGGCGCGACCTCGAGGAGGAGAAGGGCACCGAGAGGACAAGTGAACAACGATGTCCCCATCGTGAAAGACGCGGTCGGCGAGAGTGTCCAGGAGGCCTTCGAGACTTTCCTCAGAACGTATGTACGAAAGCCACAGCGGAAAACGCGTCTTGTCTAATGTTCTGGTCCTAGCTTTACAGAAGAGATCAACCTCGCACCAACACCAGCATCCGATGGCGGCGTCCCTTCTGCACCTGATGGCGAGCTCATCTACATCGAGCAGATCCACACCATGCGCGAATACGAACTCACCACCCTCTATGTCGACTACGGCCACCTCCTCCAAAAGGACGACGTCCTCGCCGACGCGATCCAGAAGCAGTACTATCGTTTCCTTCCCTACATCCGACGCGCGCTCCACAACCTTGTCGCCGAGTTTGAGCCAGAGTACCTCAAGCTCAACCCGACGGCTGCAGCGACAGATTCGGTGAACCTCCAATCACGCGAGTTCAATGTCGCGTTCTACCACCTACCCCTTGTCTCTGGCATTCGTGACCTGAGGACAGACAGGATCGGTACCCTCATGAGCATCAGCGGCACAGTGACGCGGACGAGTGAAGTTCGGCCTGAGTTGCTGTACGGTAGTTTCATCTGCGAAGTGTGTGGTGGCCTTGTGAACGACATCGAACAGCAGTTCAAATACACCGAGGTACATACATGTCATGCTTCCTACTGTGCCAGACTGACGGGTGTCCCCAGCCGAGTCTCTGTCCAAACCCCACCTGCGGAAACCGCACAGCCTGGCAACTCCAAATCGACACCTCCAAGTTCACCGACTGGCAGAAAGTGCGCATCCAAGAGAACCCGTCCGAGATCCCGACGGGCTCCATGCCGCGCTCGCTCGACGTCATCCTCCGCTCCGAGCTCGTCGAGCGCGCCAAGGCCGGCGACAAGTGCGTCTTCACCGGCACCTTCATCGTCGTGCCAGATGTGAGCCAGCTCGGCCTACCCGGGGGCAACAAGGCGGAGCTGCAGAGGGAGGCGAGCCGCGCGGCGGGGACGGGGGCCGCGGCGAGCGTGGGCGGGTCGGGCGTGACGGGGTTGAAGAGTCTGGGTGTGAGGGATTTGGCGTATAAGACGGCGTTTTTGGCGTGCATGGTGCATGACGCGGACGGTCGCGTAGGTGTCCACTTGACAATCTCGATGCGAATCCGCTGACGGTGCTTTACACAGGCCGGCACTAACATCCGCGGTGAAGAGGATGCCACTGAGGATGATGGACAAGCCTTCGCACGGTCACTGACCGAGCCCGAGTTTGAGGAGCTGAAGCACATGCTCGAGTCCGACCACATCTACTCTCGTCTCGTGGAGAGCATTGCGCCGACAGTCTACGGCCACGAGATCGTCAAGAAGGGTCTGCTCCTCCAGCTCATGGGCGGCGTGCACAAGCAGACTCCGGAAGGCATGCATTTGCGTGGGGATATCAACATTTGCATCGTTGGCGACCCGTCGACGTCCAAGTCACAGTTCCTCAAGTGAGTACAGCGTCTCTTCTCCGCGAAACCCGAGGCTAACTAAGAAATGCAGGTACATCTGCTCCTTCCTCCCCCGCGCCGTCTACACCTCCGGCAAAGCGTCCTCCGCAGCCGGTCTCACCGCGGCCGTCGTCAAAGACGAAGAGACGGGCGACTTCACGATCGAGGCCGGCGCGCTCATGCTCGCAGACAACGGGATCTGCGCGATCGACGAGTTCGACAAGATGGACATCTCGGACCAGGTCGCGATCCACGAGGCGATGGAGCAGCAGACGATCTCGATCGCCAAGGCGGGCATCCACGCGACGCTCAACGCGCGCACGTCCATCCTCGCCGCGGCGAACCCCATCGGCGGCCGCTACGACAGGAAGAAGAGCTTAAGGGCAAACGTCGCGATGACGGCGCCGATTATGAGCCGGTTCGATTTGTTCTTTGTCGTGCTGGACGAGTGCGACGAGAGGAGCGATTTGAATATCGCGAAGCATATCGTGAATGTGCATCGCTTCCAGGACGAGGCGATTCATCCTGAGTTTAGCACTGAGGCGCTACAGAGGTATATTCGGTATGCGAGGACGTTCAACCCGAAGGTGAGGTGGATGTTTCGGGGTGACTAGGGCTGTTGCTAACGAAGGGGATAGATGACCCCAGAGGCTGCTGACGTCCTCGTGGAGAAGTACCGCATCCTCCGGCAAGACGACGCGTCCGGCGCGAGCAGGAACTCATACCGCATCACCGTCCGTCAGCTCGAGAGTATGATCCGTCTCAGCGAAGCCATCGCCCGAGCGAACTGCACCTCAGAGGTACCTCCTCCCCTCCCCTGCCTTCCCACCACACCAACTAACATCTTTCGAACGCAGATCACCCCCGCCTTCGTGCGCGAAGCCTACACCCTCCTCCGGCAGTCCATCATCCACGTCGAGCAAGACGACATCGACTTCGACGAGGAAGAGCTCGAAGGCGAGCGCGAGGGCGACCGGCGCGGGGCACGCGCGTCCTCGCATGCGGGAGGCGAGGACAGCCAGGACGTCGACATGTCCGGGCTGCAGTCCGGCATGGACACCGACCCCGCGCTCCACGAGTCCGCGCCCGCGCACGGCGACACGTCCTCCGCCGCACCCTCGCGCGCCGCGAGCATCGCGCCCCAGCCCCAGCTGGGGCAGGCGCCGGAGAAGCCGAAGCGGCGGATGGTGATCACGCACGACAAGTACGTGACGCTGCAGAGCCTGATCGTGCTGCACCTGTCGCAAGTCGAGCGGGAGACGGGCAAGGGCGTGGACCGGGACGAGCTGATTGACTGGTATCTGGAGCTGAAGGAAGACGAGATACAGGACGTGGAGGAGCTCGAGTACGAGAAGGAGCTCATTACGAAGCTGTTGCGCAAGCTCGTGAAGGTGCGTTTTGTCGTGCTACCGGGTCGTTTGGGTAGGAAATTATATGCTGACCCGGCGGTGTAGGACAACTACTTGATCGAGATCCGCGGAGACGTGCAGGACTCGCTCCCGCCATCGATGGAGGAGAGCAGCGGGCAGCAGTCGTACGAGTCGCAGGACGGGAACGTGCGCGTGTACTACATGGTGCATCCCTCCGTCGACATCGACGAGGCCGCATCGTCCTCAATGCCTTGATCGCCCCGTTTGTGTGGCTCTCGGTCCTGGGTGTGTCTATTGCACGGGGTTGGTGTGTTGGTGTGACTGTGTTGGTTGTTACTCTCGTCTCTATCCCGTCCGTAAGGTGTTCTGAACGTCATGAATCGCTGCTGTATCCACGCTGTCTCGCTGTATTCTCATATCGTCGTGTAATCTATTTCCTTGATTTTCGCTGTCTGAATGGTTTAGGCACGGGGCCGCTCAGAGTGATTTGCATCGTGGAATACATATTGATAGCGATGCACGGAGTTAAGGGGGCTGCGTATGATGGCATGGAATGGATGACGGAGGTAGTAGCACATTGGGCGCTTCTCGATGAGGCTCAGGTCCAGAAGCGTTGCAGCCACTTCCTCCTCACCTCATCCTGCACCCGGGCCACTTGCCCATCTGTGCTATCTGGACTTGCCTCTTGAGACGACCGTCTCCTTGGATCTCAACAATACCCCGCAGGAACGCCCTCAGATTCCCTCGGATCTACTATACCCACCAAGTTACCCCCGAACGCGCACCGCGCTCCGTCGTCGCCTAGGACGGCGCGCCGATATATGGACCACGCCTGAGCCCGCAGCATGTCGACGGACCCGCTCATCGTGCCCACGGTCGTGCCCGGGGGCTCGCTGCACTTCGCCACCGTCCGGGCGGACGGGACGGTGCAGGACGTGCTCGACGCGCTCGTCGCGAACCCGGAGGTCACCGCGGAGGTGCTCGGCGACCTCGAGCCGTACGGCTGGGCCGTGCAGCGCATCCGCAGGGAGCACCACGGACGCCAGTGGGAAGAGGACGAGCTCGAGGCGCTGGGGAACGGTGAGTGCGGCTTGGGCGGTCGTGTGCGAGGAGGATTGAGACTAATGGTACTCTGGTCTGGGACGGGGGTGTAGGGATCCTCTCGCCATCTGCTGCCGTCCCTCCATTGCTGAACGCGCCTGCGTCCCCGACCGCGCGGTCGCACAGACACTTCTCTGCGTTCCCGCTCACGTCGCACCTGCACACACCGACGCTCCGGCTCGTCTCGCTGCACCCGTTTCTGTCCTTCACGTTCTCGTTCCTGCGCGTGCCGGAGATCCATGACGGATTCGAGTGGAAGCTCTTCATCTCGCGCTCAAGTACCGTTCGCGCTGCAGTGGACGCGGTGATCGACGAGCTCGGCCTTACCAAGGCGCTCCCGGTCCCCGGAGGTGGCTCGCTGGAATATGTGCTTGAGGAGGTGTGGACGGCTGGCCACAGTGAAAGTAAGGTCTAATCTGCCTGCGGCATACCTGCGCTTCCCAGTCTCACTGACCGAACATCTCAGAGGCCACTAGGATACCCTTCGAGACGGCAATGTCCGAGGTTCTCGAGAATCCGCTCAGCACGAATCCCTACGGCTCCTCTGCCAGTCGCTCGTTCCGCTTCTGTGTCCCAGACGAGTGGTACCGTCGGTCAAAGTCGCGCACTACTTCATCGACCTCAACGGACGTCTCGGAGGACACAATCCGGAGGCTCGCTGACTTGCAAGAGGATGATGAGGAAGACGAGGACGAGGGTGGAGACGGCACTGCGAAGCAGCGGTCTCTCGAGTCTGCAGGCTCTCCCGAGTCGCCGCGCGGCTTCATGGCACCTATGGACTGGCGCGGCTCCATTTCGCAGAACAGGTTCTCGAGCATACTCGATAGCTGGATGCGGCCGCAGAGCCCCGTAGGCCACGACGAAGGGTCGACCCCAGAGCGCAAGATTGTGAGCGAGCCGGTGCTTGTAGAGCACAAGACGGGCGACAGCACTGCAAGCGTGTCCGTGGCCGAATCGTCTGCTGGAGGCATCGACCCGGCCGAGTTTGAGCAGATGCTTGTAGGTAGCCAGTATGATCAACACTCCTCATATCTAATACCGCACAGGATGATTTGGGACTCAAAGGCCCCAAACGAGAGGCGATGTATCGCCTTCCCCCAGAGCAGAAGCGCTACCTGCTCGAACAGAACCAGGTGTCTCGAGCGTCCACGCTATCCAGAAGTGCAGGCGCGAAGGTGAACAAGCCTTCTGCTGCACCGTCCACCTACGGCCCTGCAAGTGCAGCAGCGATTCTGCCACGGCTGGTTCCTCAGCTCACGGGGGACTCCGGCATCATGAAGCGGTTTTCTATCGCTGGATGGGGAGCAACCACGCCGTCTCCCGCTAGTGGTCCTCCAGATTCTCCTCGTTCTAGCGTTGACCTCGGAAGCAGGCGCAGGGATTCGATGGTTTCCATCAAGTCGCCTACGGAGAAGGCCGCCGAACCGCCTGCTTTGCAACCGCAGACAACTGGAAGCTTATGGAGCAGTTGGTGGCAGTCGTCTGGAGGAGACAAGGGAGCAGCCGGGAGTAGCGCCAAGGAAGCTGAGAAGACGGCGGGTTGGTACGCTGCAGGCATACGCAACGGGCGAACGACAGATACGAAGCTCGTCAAGCACCTCATTTCGCTGCGTGTACACCTATCAACAGCGAATTTGGCGTGGATAGAGGAGTTCGTGACGACGGAGTCCGGCATGAACATCCTGAGCGACCTTCTTGCCAAGCTGGTCAGCAAAGGAGGAAAGCGGAAGAAGTTGACCGACATTGAAGACACGGTTCTACTAGAAACAATCAAGTGCCTCCGCGCCCTGTTGAACACCGAAGTAGGTTATCATGCAGGTCGTTGTAACTTACGCCATTCTGACAAGTGTGGCGTAGCCCGGTTTCCGAGAAGTGCTCGCCCATCCGACGCTGATTACCCACATCGCCTATTCTTTGCATGGCTCCTCTGCAAAGCTGCGCACCCTTACCTCCGAGGTTCTCGCCGCGATCTGTGTCCTTTCGCTCAAGGAGGGCCACAAGGCGGTGCTTTCGGCCATGTCGGACTATCGAGTCGAGTTCGAGGAGGCCTTCCGCTTCCAGGAGCTCATTGCGTCGATGCGACTTCCTGAGATGACTGACGACGACGAGGCTGCGAGCGACGCTGGATACGCCTCCGAAGACGAAGGCGTCTGGGAGGCTCGGACAGCTTCCATGGCTCTGATCAACGCTTTGACGAATTGTCCTGACTCTCTGGAAGAACGTATACTCCTCAGAGAAGAGTTCAGTCGCCGAGGACTGAACGAGGTCATTGTGGTAGGCACCTCGACTTCCTTGATGATGAGTGCCCTTCATAATCCTTTTATAGACGCTTCGATACGTCAAACCTCCCGAGTCTCTGGTAACGCAGCTGGACGTGTATACAGAAGAGAAGTTCGAAGATGAGGAAGACATGCGCGAACGCGCGAGGGACGTCATGGATCACCGCCGGTCCCGCCCAGAGTCTGAAGCTGTGCTTGACGACTTGTTGAGGATAGCGAAGCAGCATGAGGAACTGTACCCCTTGATGCTCGCCACTCTGAAGCGTTATGGGGATATCTTCGAGAGGGAAATGGACTCGTAAGTAACCTTCCGCGCACGACGCACCTTGGTCTGACAGTGGGACACGCAGCCAGTTGAAGGCAGATCTATTCGCCGTCCTTGACAAGTTTGTTGAGCAGGCCGCACTCCTTGACGATTTGTGAGTTCAAGTTCCGTGTCCAGCTCTTCCTCGCGGAAAGTTAACGAGCCCAATTCAGTGACGACAGCTGGTGCGCATTCCTCAAGCGATTTGCGGAATCTGTGCAGCACGTTACCGGGCAGGTTGTCGATGTGAAACTTGCTTCGGATACGGATCATTCTCTGCTGCAGGACGAGATTGACCAGCTCCGCGCCACCGTGGACAAGCTGAGCGCCGAGGTGCGTCTCCCGTGTTGTGTTGTATTGCTCCGTTTGACCGAGTGCCTGCGATATGCCCGGCCGTCTCGATTCCAGCGTGCTGAGCTCCGCAATGAGCTCGATCAACAGGTAGCCGAATTGAACACGCTGAAATCAGTACCTGCTATCCCTGCGTCCATCGGTCGAGGTGCCGGGAGAGGCAAGCCTGAGGTATGCGTCCGTGAGGTGATCACAACTCAAGTAGCCTAATGATCTTAAGCAGTCGACCCAGAATTTCCATGGGCTGGTGCAACGACTCGTACAGAAAGAGAAGCAGGCTCTGCAGCTACAGGCTGAGCTCGATCGCATCAAAGCTCAGAATCCCACAGAATCTCGTGAACAGGTGAGCTCAAACCTCTCGCTTTCAATTCTTGCTGAGATCGTTTCCACAGGATGAGCGCGCGAAGCGTGAACGGGATCGGGTGAAGTGGCATGCGCTAAACGAGGAGATTGCGAATCTGAAGTCTCAGGTACGCTTATTGATATTCGCCTTGCGGAGCTCTACTGACGATGCCTTAGACTAGCGAGCTTGAAACTACAGTTGGTATCAAGGAGAAAGAAATCATCTACCTCAAGCGCGCACTGGAATCCGTCTACTCCCGCTTCCGTTCCCGAGAAGAGAGCAGAGAGTCAGAGACCCGGGAGGCTGAGTTCGACGCGCAAGCCATGGCGAGCCGCGCTATCGATAGTCTGACTCGCAAGGACGAGGAGATCACTGCTCTCCGAGCTGAAATTGAAGACCTCAAAGTGCAGCTCGCCGCGAAGCCGAAGTTCATCACGGAGAAAGACTACAAACATCAGGTCGCACCTCCCCCTCCACCCCCACCCCCTGCTAAGCCAGTCCGGGCTACTACCCTGCCTCAGCCTATCAGCGGGTTGCCAAATGGTAGTAACCCGGCCCCTCCTCCTCCTCCCCCTCCACCGCCGCCCCCAGCGCCCAGACCACCGCCGTCACGCTCGGCATCCGTTGCGCCTACACCTGCTGATAGCGCCAACCTGTCGTCGCCGCTTCCGCCACCGCCGCCGCCACCGCCTCCCCCACCATTGCCGTCACCATCATCGAGATCCGGTACACCTGCGCCCCCGCCCCCACCACCACCTCCCCCGCCCGGCATCGGTGTCCCACCGCCGCCGCCGCCGCCTCCTCCACCTCCCCCGATGAATGGGATAAACGGCCGTCCTCCACCGCCGCCGCCACCACCGACTGCTTGGAAGGCTGCACCAGCGAGGCCAAGCCGTCCTGCGAAGCGCCTCAAGCCATTCTTTTGGAACAAGCTCGATGCACCAACTCTCCCTACCACCGTGTGGGGAGAGATACCTGGGGATGCGCCTTTTGACCTCGACGACTTGGAGTCCACCTTTGCCATAGAGAATGCAACGTCATCCAGCTCACAGATCAGCTTGACTTCCCCCAAGAAGCAGAATGTGACTACGTTGTTGGACATCACTCGTGCCAACCATGTTGGTAAGTCAGACGGCACTAGGATTGCGGCGGTCACTGACATTCTGCGGGAAGCCATCATGCTCTCACGTATAAAGATTGGCCTGTCGGATATCAGGAGGGCCCTGCTGGAACTGGATGATCTCAAGCTTTCTGTGGACGACTTGCGGGCAATTGGGAAGCAACTACCTACGGCTGAAGAGGTGCAGCACAGCTTGAGCCTTCGCCTCTACCTCTACTGATATCTCTTTAGGTTACTAGACTGAAGGACTTCGGTGACCTCAGCAAGCTCGCCAAAGCCGACCAGTACTTCGGGCAGATCATGACGATCCCCAGGCTCTCCCAACGGCTGGAGTGCATGCTGTACCGTAGGAAGCTAGAATTGGAGATCGAAGAGATCCGGCCAGACCTGAACATTGTCCACATGGCCTCGCGCGAGCTGCGCTCATCTCCTAGGTTCAAACGGGTCCTGCAGGTGAGCGTCTCGTTTTCAATCGGAAGAGACGTTAGGCTCAC
Organism: Trametes cingulata; assembly: GCA_022385765.1. Classification (NCBI taxonomy): domain Eukaryota; kingdom Fungi; phylum Basidiomycota; class Agaricomycetes; order Polyporales; family Polyporaceae; genus Trametes; species Trametes cingulata. The sequence goes on from MU278009.1 coordinate 245,186, forward strand.
GGTCTGCCTGAAGGCCGTTCTCTCCGTCGGCAACGCGTTGAACGGTTCGACGTTCCGAGGTGGTGCAAGGGGCTTCCAGCTAGAGGCACTGTTGAAGGTCGGTACTAGGATTTTTCTGCGTGATCACGATGAATTCAGATTACTGCTCTACAGTTGAGGGAGACGAAGACCGTCAAAGCAACTCCAGACTGTCCGACTTTGTTGCACTACCTAGCCAAAGTATTGCTGAGGAGCGACGCATCACTGGTGATGTTCATCGAGGACATGCCCCATGTTGAGGCGGCAGCTCGGGGTGAGCATGACGTTTCTCGACGCTCGATGTAGTATTCAAATGCGACAACTAACGCCTTTTCCCAGTCTCTGTACAGACGGTCCAGCAATCTGTCCATTCCCTCGTCAGCGGCCTGAAGCAGGTCAACGAGGAGATCCAAGAGCTTCGCAGGATGCAGCCTGTCCCTCAGGACCGCTTTGTAGTCGTCATGCAGGTGAGTCAAGTGAGTCAACTGCACAGAATACTTGCTCATGGCATTCAGCCATTCGCGCTGCAAATGAGCTCTGTGGTCGAGTCTCTCAAGAACATGGCCAACTCTTTGGAGAGCGAGCTGCGGTCGTTACTGGCGTTCTATGGAGAGAACCCGGATTCTCCGGAGGCCCCAAAGCCGGAAGACTTCTTCGGTCTCATCCTCTCATTCTCCTCCTCACTCCAGAAGGCCGCTCTAGAAGTCCATGACTCGATGCCCAAAGTCGAGCCGCCATCCCCCAAGATTACTGTCGAGGAGTCTTCGTCTCCTGCGGGCGAGTCGGTATGTACTGCCCAGTTAGCCGTTTCTAGCAGATTTCTCAGTCTTGCAGACCATCAAGGGCGGCGCCGATTCCGGCAAGCACGATACTTTGCGACCCTCCTACAGTCGCGCTACGGGCCGCTCCGTTGGTCGCGGCGACCTGGACCAAGCCATTCGCAGTATGCGTTCCGGCAAGAGGCGAGAGCGTGCTGCTCCATCTCGGCCGCTTAGCAAGATCTTCGTGGATGGTGCACGTACGAGCCGAATATTCGAGTGATCTCTCCGGTTTCGGACAGACCCGAGTATGCTGAGTTATATTGTAGGGTGTCGGTGGGGAGTCGCTGTATTTCACTGGATCTAACGACTGTAATGACTTATACCTTGCCTACTTCTCTTGCAATCGAGTTTCTGATGCTATTACAATACTATCTGATTGAGAGGGGACACCTTGTCGCATCTCTCGACACAGTCAAGGAAGAGCTTGAAGAAGCCATCGACCTTCGCAAGGATATCTGTGAGCTTCGCTCGTGGACGAACTATGGCTCGAAACTCACATCGAGCTTTTCTGCAACGAGACAATTCTTGCCGTTCCGGCCCCAGGACTCATCGCACTGGCGATAGTTCCATACATCCACGACCGTCTCTCCAACTGTGTGCGTGCCGCTCAGTTCGACATCGACGCGGAACCTCCTGCATTTGAATAACTCCGGAGCCGCGACATAGGCGATTGTCAGCGCGTCGTGTAATGGCGGGCCATCCATGAACCCGAAGGTAGATTTGTATGACTCGGTGAAGAAGCTGATGAGGGTAGAAAGCATGTATCGGAGCGGCGTGGCCGGGGTAGGGAGGGACCCGTCCGGGGCAATTGGAGCACGAGGGTTGAGCAGTCTGCTGTGGATGGCCTGAGATACGATGGCGGCATGTGTAACATTCAGCGGTATCATGGTCTTCTTCACCGGGAGGTCGAGCACGATCTGGGCAGCTTCCGCTGTGCAACAAGATCAATGCTCAACGTTCCGGGTGCTTCGAGGCGGCACCTACGATCGCATAGTATGTTGAACTCTGCAATGCATCAATCGTATCGAGTTTTTCGGAAGCAATACTTCCAGTCACCGACCTGCAGATGCGGAGCGATTACCTACGCCAACGCCGCCACCCATGAAGACGAACTCTTCTGGAAAGCAGGCAATACGGTAAGCGGTGAACGAGGCGCGTGATTGAACACAACGTACCGATATATTGCACGAGCTCAGGGTATACGCTTACAAAGAGAGCAATGTTCGTCATAGGTCCGGTAGACACGATGGTGATCTTCAGGCCAATGCCTCCTTTCCACTTGGACCCTACTGCTTTGGCCATTGCCTCGACAGCCCGGACGGACTCGCCGTGATCAAGTAGTCGTGCGCGTACTTCCGGGCTGTCGGCGGGAGGCAAGCCATCGACTCCGCCAAGTCCATCCAGACCATGAATCTCTGGGTCATGCCTCTCAGGTCGTATGAGAGGCTTCGTAGCACCGGGATGGACACTGATGTGCTCGGCGGCTGCGAAAGCATACAGGCACCTCGCAGCGTTGTTGTTCGTATTCTCTGCGCTCGCGTTCCCGTGGACCTAGCAAACCCTGAGTTTGCGAGCACCAGTAAAGGCTGATGGTACTCGTCCTTGAACCTACTGTCGATATGCCTAGTAGGCGAACGTTCGGGCAATGCACAGCAAGCATGATGGCCGTGGCATCGTCATGTCCCTTTCCACGAGATAATCAGGTCAGAGCTTGCGTTTATCAACATCTTTCAAGCAAGATATCACTGACGGGGTCACAGTCAAGCCATATGCACTTCATGGCGGTGCGTGGTCAGAAACAGGATGCTCGGTTACTACGGGTCACGAAGTTACATGGGCGGGCAGTAGACGTAAGCACTTATCGCCTGCTACAATCAGTCCTTGTACATCCAGCGATCTACCGTGCTATCGGTGGCGTCCAAGGTGGCGTACTCGCTGCGAGAGCTGCTTCTGACCGAATGATTCAACATCGATGGGCCTAATTTTTGGCCGGAGCAGTATGTCAGAATCACGGACATACAGGGTGCACTGCAGCAAGAATGAAGGAACGTCAAGCTGCTATCCATATACGGTGACGCACTGCTTACCTAATCCGATTTTTGAGCAGAACGCCGTGCGGAGGATGCACACGACCCTTGTCGACACCCTCGGTCCCGGCGTCGCGAGCGCAAGCCAGCGATGGATCCTCACTCCCGCTTTTCCCATTTCAACTCTCGCCAGACGAAAGCGGGTCCAATCGCATCTTCCTCGCGCTTCATGGAGTCTGGCAAACTAAGCATCTCCTTGGACGGCTTCACGCCCAAGAAAGGACCGAAGACGCCATCTACGCCCAAGAAATCACCTTCTGCCGCCCAGTCTACGCTATACATCGAAAGGCCGATCGTGACGAACTCTAGAATCAAACAAGGTGAGAGTTTGGCACAAAGTATTCCGGGTGGCTCCGTACTGACTCTCGATGCAGATGAGCAATACAGGAAGGACATGCATCTCGCATTTGTCAATAATGCTCTCCAGCAGAAGGCAATGGTACTGTAATGACGGATTCAAATGATTTGGCACTCCACTCACTTATGTGTTCAGGGCATCAGTGAGGCGTACGATGAACTGGTCGACCAGTTCAACCCAAGGAAGATCACCCCGGACGCACCCTCCCCCGCCCCTCAGCTGCGCCTATGGATTCTAGCTCTCTCGCATGTCGTGTCTCGCCTAGAGCGCGTCCACTCATCACTTGTGGAAGCAATTGTGAACATGCCGTGGACCACGATGGACACGAGCTTCGTCAAATCCTATACCAACTTCATCGGCGTACTGGTTAGCGCAAGGCCAGAGTATCTGTCTCTCGTTCTTGGCAGGATCGCGCAAGGACTGACCTATCGTGCGTACTCCTGACCGCTCGTACTATCTCCCTCGTGTTCACCGTGTGATAGAATCGGGACTGCAAGCCTTGGACGCTGGCCTGCCTGAAACCTCTTCCAGACCCCTCACACGCCGGATCGTTTATGATCGCATCCATTTTTTGCTGCGCCACCTTATTTCCTTGGTCCCGACTCTCCCCGCGACATTGCAGCCCCTCCTGGCGCGCAACTTTCCTCACAAACGGCAGAACCAGATTGCGCAGGTCACCTACATCCGTAATCTTCTGCGAGTGACGGAGTACTGTCCCGAGATTGCAGACCGGATACTGGCTACGGTTATCGACCGCGCCATCCAGATTGACGTATGTCGTCTGTTCGTTACTCACCTATCGGAGAGCTCACCGCCTGGTCATTGCAGGTGGAGATACAGGTGGAGCTGGAAGAGCTGGAGGAGCAGCTGGAATCCCAGGAGCAGAGCGAGATGTTCGAACTAGATCCCTTCGATACCGTACTGGGGCAGGAGGGCGATGATAGTGAATCAGACGAGGAAGACGGCGACGAGGATGACAACCTGAGTGACCTCTCGTCTGATGCCGGGGGCGACCCAGATGACGATTCGGACCAAGAGGACGAGGCGACCGACTTTCAGCACATACAGAGCATGGTCAACAAGCTGGACGCCATCCTCAAAATCATCTTTGACCACTTCAACCAGACACACCGCGACACTGATCCGGTTGCCACGCCGCTACCCTCTACTCCTAGTTCCCGCTCGGACTCCCCTCTACTACATGCCGATGCTCCCCGCTCCGTGTCTCCGACAACGGTCGAAGAAGGCAAAGCCCTCAGGCGCGCACAGTTCAATACCCTCCTCTCTATCTTCGATCGCACCATCCTCCGCACCTTCAAGTCGCGTTACACGCAATTCATTGTCTTCTGGTACTCCTCGCTGGACCCCGAGTTCTCCGACCTCTTCCAGGGCATGCTCGTATCCAAGTCGTTACTCGAGGAGGACCAGCCCGCGGTGACACGCGCCGCTGCGGCGAGTTACATCGCCAGCTTCGTCTCACGCGCGCAGTTTGTCGACCGTGAAGGCGCGCGGCGCGTCGTCTCCGTCCTCTGCAACTTCCTACGCAATCGTCTAGACGTCTTCGATGCGATGGCGAAGGCGGGCGTGCAGCAGCCGATGGGCGCAAACGTCGCACAGCATAGCGTCTTCTACGCTGTCGCCCAAGCCGTCTTCCTCATCTTCTGCTTCCGGTGGCGAGACCTACTCGAGGACCAGGACGAGGTCGATGAGTTCGCGCCTGCAAATGGACCGCCGAAGAAGTGGATGCCGGAGCTCGACGTCATCCAACGAGTAGTCACGTCTGATCTCAACCCGCTCAAGGTATGTATCCTTTATGACTTCTGCATCCTCAGAGCCTGATCGCTTCGATATAGGTCTGCTCGCCCAACGTCGTGATGCAGTTCGCGCGTGTTGCCCATGCAACTGGGTTTGTCTACTGCTACTCGATCATGGAAGCCAATCGTCGCTCAGACTATGCCCCACCCACGCCTGGCGCGAACAATGTCGCCAACGGCGGTCGCCGGCCAAAGGGGCTCATGTTCGACCACGCGATGACCTCGGAACTTAACACCTTCTTCCCGTTCGACCCTTACAAGCTTCCAAGGTCGGGTTCCTACATCCAAGGCGTATACCGCGAATGGTCTTCCGTTGCCATCGACGACGATGAAGACGAGGAGGACGAGGAGGACGAGGAAGGGGAAGAGGATGCAGAGGCCGCGGACGAGGACGCTGCGTCCTCTCAACCCGTTGGCATCCTCAGCAATGGCGCGCGACCGTCCTCGGGAACGGAGGACGAGGCGGACGGGCTGGGGGAGTCGTTCGGAGGAATGAGCATCAGTCCGGCGCGACCTGCGCAGCTCACCCAGGTCCTCGTCTCATAGCGCTTCCACTCTTCTCCATGATACCGCCACCAGAATTTCTGTCTATTCTACTGGTACTGCTGTGCTCGCTATGCTGTCGTTACACATCTGCTATACATGGTCTACATTCCTGGAGTAAAATCGATGAAACAGACCGAATGTATTTCATAACCTTCCTCATCGCAGTCAGTATCTATGTCCAGCCGCTCATCATCGACCGATGGAAAACCAAGTGCACCTGAACACTCACCTGAAGCCGGCTCGACACGACGCTCGCCGACGGCGCGCGCTTCCCGCTTCGCGACGGAGTGCGCAAGAAGTCCGACGTCCCAGACCAACCAGAGGGCGGTCCGTGTCATCTGCAGGCTGGTGAAGGCTAGACCCTGCCCCCTGGCCCAGCGGGCGCGCACGTGGTTCGAAAAGTCCAGTAGACGGTAGGCGGTGGCATCATTGGCGATGGTGGGCCGTTCAGGCGCTTCTCCAGTGCTGCGTCCGTCGTAATGCGAGGAGTTCAGGGTGACGATGAACACTTCCCCCGAAATCTGTGGGCGTCATTCTGATCAGCAAGAGCTACGACTGTAAACGGGCGAAGAGACGCACGGTGCGCAGTGCAAGGCGACGGACGTCCGAGTCCCAGGAAAGATCACGCAATGGTTCATCTATGAGCAGGTACTCCGTGATGTCCGTAAAAAGCATGCCCTGCTCGACGCGTGCAAAGTCCCATGCGAAGTACAGCAGTCCGTGATTAGTCCCGACAACGATATGCTTGCCATCCGGGGAAAAGCGAGCTTGTGTTGTGTGATGAGTATGATTCCCTCCACGAAGGTGAAAGTGAAGAGGCTACGTACCGCACATGAACGCAGCTTCAGGGCGAGGTCCGCCAGCGGGAACAAGTGCGTGCATGTTGGCGCGCTGGGAAGAGAGCGAGGGCGGGACAATGTCAAACCGCTCTAGCACATCGCGCCCGCGGGCGGTTGCAAGCACGGGGAGAGCCGCACTATGTATGGGGACTGGTGCAGGCTCTGTGCGGTCAGCAGCGGAGAGCATGAGCAGATGGGCGGTCGTCTGTCGGGCCGCATGGGTATCCATCTCCCCCAGCACGAGCATCACCGGTGGATTCTCGTTCGCGTCTGCATTCGCGGTACCGGACTCGTAGGACTCGCTAGTGCAATGCTTGGGTAGGCGATAGACCACGACGACGCTGTACATGCACAAGCAGAGATGCTCTCGCGAGAGGTCGATGTCAATCCCCATGCGTTCAAGGTCGGGAGGGAACGCGAAGAGCGGCGACATGCCACGCATTGGGCCCGTACCAACTGACACACACCAGACAACCTCCCCGGAGGTCACATCCACCACGGCGACATCACTAGGGCTCCTAAACCCAATGTACGCCAGCAGCGGATACTTCACGCGGAAGAGGCGGACGGGGCCAATATCGTGTGTGGTGTCGACGTACGCATGGGGCACGAAATGGCCGCGGTTGGACTCGCGCGCGACAGGCGCGAGCACGCCTGCCTGGACCTGGAAGTCGCGAATGGCAGCCGGCGAAGGTGCGACGACTGGTGTGGTCACCACTTGACCGCGGCGGCGGAGGACGGCAGAGCTGGCGTCCGCCGCGCGCCGCCAGATCTCGAGTCCGGAATCCTTGGCCATGAATACGAGGAAGCCGTGGGACATGCCGCACCGGGTAGTTGCGACATATTGCTGCCAATACGTGGGTGAGTAGCGCTTTCTAGAACAGGATAGTCTTGAGTACGCACGCTGCTGAGAGCCCAGAGACAACGACTGTCCTCGATAGCGCGTACGACGAGCCCGCCCTTCCTAGAAAGAGAAATGACCGTGTTCTGTTCCTCGTCGACGACATAGCTTATGACGTTGTCCTCACTGGGTCGGAATCCTCCCTCGCGCACAAAACCGTGCCCACTCCAGTTGCGCTCCAAGGTCGTCCAGCGGCGGCAGAGCTCCTTCCAGTCCTGCACACCGTAGAGCCACTCCTGGCCAGTGGTGAGTGCTGCATCCTCGAGCGACGTCTGAGACCGCACGAAGCGGTGGTATATCGCTGCCTGGTGGTATATGGTCTCTTCATGCGCCTCGAAGAAACCGTGTATCCTCTTGCATACTAGGCGGAGGTGATACAAATCATTAAGCGAGAGATATGCCAAAACATGCAGAGAGATGTCCGCAGGTAGAGAGAGCAGCGACGGCGACGGTGGCGGCGGCAGTGGCGGCGGTTCTTCGTCTATCGGCGTGGTCATAGCAAGAGCTAGAGGGTGTCGTAGAAGAACGAGTTCGCGAGCTGCTGAGAGAGCCGTGGTTGTTGTTCGCACTGTAGTCTAGTGGTATACGCAGTGGAGTCTATGTCATGTTGGGGAGTGCATGGTTGCGGTGGCCTTGAAGTACATCATCGCACCTCGCTAAAGCAGCAGGCGCGCATCTTCGGTCTCTATTCCTATCACAGCACCAACACCCTCGAAATTCCTCGAACCTGCTGACGACGGCGGAAATCGACATCATGTCAGGCAAGGCTGGCCCAAAATCCTGGATGAAGGAAGGTGCAAGAATGTGTGATGCCTAAATCCCTGTGGAGTCCGTCTCTACAGTGATTATGTACCAGTGCTGTACTACGTAGATGTCTACATACGGTATATGATTGCATCGGCTCGCATGTCCAACGGTCAAATGTAATCGACGTTCTTCATCTCTCCCGCAGCGAACAAGGCCTCATCGAGGGCCTCGTCCGGCACGTCCTCCTCGTTCTCACCCTCATATCCGTGGTCCTCCTCACCCTCGTCCTGCCCGAACACCATCTCGTCGTCCGAACCAGGCTCAGATCCGGGCAACGATCCAGGCATGCTCGCTACGCTCCGCCGGCGTTGACGCTTGCGCCGAATCTTCTGGCCTTCGACGTCCCCTTCGTCCTCCTCGTACTCCGAGTCGGAGTCGTTGAGCGTGGGGGTACTCGAGCGCGGGCTCCCAACCGTCGATGAGGATGACTGTGTCAGGCTCGCCAGCGTGCTGCTCAGCCGCTCAAAGGACGTCATCTGCCGGAGGCGAGTCTCGCGCGCATGCTCCGTCTCTGTGCGCTTCCCCTCGTTACCACGAACCTGGCTGGCCTCCGTGGCGGGAGGCGGCAGGGCGAACTGCTTGTTCGATGGCTGTCGACTCGACACCAGGCTGAAGTTCCGGAGTCGCGCAAATGTGCTCTGGTTCGAGGTGTCCGAGCGTGCGCTGAGAGCCGGAGAAGGTGGGGACAGGTCGGGCAGCGGAAACTCCTGGATCGGTGCCTTCCAGTAGTTGAAGTCGGTATACTCGGACGCCCACTTGCGGTTGATCGGCGGGAACATCTGGTCGACGAGGTCGGTCATGTGGATGTACGACGACTTGTACCCGGCGAGCTCGAGGAGCTCCATCTTGACCTCGCCCGAGGAGTCGATGGTGAAGATGCGCGAGCTGGGGATGTTGACGCTACGGTAGGACAGCGCGTCGGTGATGCGGTTCCCGAAGCCGGCGTAGAACGGGTTGTGTGTGGGTCCGCCGAAGAGCTTCTGGATGTCACGTAGACATGCCATCTTGAACACTTCGGGTTTCCGCATTATCACCTCACTGACATACAATCAACACTTGCTATCATTCGTGCAAACACTGAGTACTCACCGATGCAAAGACGCCATCAGCCGGTCGGGGCTCATGATGACAGGACCCTCGGGCAACTGGTAGTCGTTCTGCTTGATACCCTTCAAGTATTCTCGCGTAGAGTCTGCTTGGCCGATTGCACGCGAGGTGAGATAGAGGATCTTGTACCCGTTCCGACAGATATCGGTATAGAGCTTCGCAACGCCCATATGCGTCCAGTCTCGCCCGATCATGGTGAAGACGTGACCCAGTGCATCCGACCTGTTCGCGGGTCAGTCGACATCTCGGCCTCCAGAACGAAGGAGAAGGAACTCACTTCGTGATGGTGCCGTCAATGTCAGACACAACTACCGAGTCCGTCCAATCCCAGACGAAGAGTCGCGCGCTACACGCGGCTACTCCAGTCGCCGACAGGGAGAACGTCACCGAGTTCGCGCCAGACTTCAGGTTCAATGATTTCTAGGTAGGAGATCAGCAACACGCTTCCAGCGCACATTCTTCAATAATGACGCATACCAGCTGACTGGAGGTCAACCGCAGCGTCTTCGCGAACCTCTTGTTTGGAGTGTCGGGCTCGGGTGTGCCTTGTGTCGGAGTGCTGGATGTTGACTCTGGTGTGGCAGGTAGCGGAGGTGCTGACGCAGACGTCGCTGTACGCCGCATCGCGGTCGCCTCCTCCGCTTCAGCCGCAGCTTTGATCTTCGCCTATACACGCCTTTCTCGTCAATATACCCACGAGGGCATCATACATCCCGACGTACCGCGACGACTGCTGAAGGTTCCGAGTTGGTATGGCTCAGATCCGGCCGCGACGTATCCGTCCGCCGACTGCGACTCCACCAGCGCACCCACGAAGACGACGTCGGTGCCCTGCTCGGCGAGCTGTCTGCCGCGGTCTCGTTGCCTATGGCAGTGACAGAGCGTTTCGGCCGCCGGTCCTCGAAGTCCGGCTCGTCGCCTTCCGACTTGACCGCCTCGTCTTCCGAAATAGGTGTAGGCGATGTTGGGCGAGAAGACAAGTGTGACTGCTTGTCGCGTAGCGCGGATTCGCGCCAGGTGACGAGTGCGTCCATGAGCGGCGAGCCGTCTTGTCTCCGAATGTACCTGGGCACACGATGTCAGCTCTGCGTCCCGAGGGACGTGCTCAAGAGGTTGTGTGCTTACTTATCTCCTGCCCATCTCAGAACGAGATTGAAATCGCGCACGATCCACTCTTCGCTCAAGAACCGGTCAAAGTCGACCTTGTTCTGCTCGAAGCGCTTCTCGTCCTCCACCTCGTCCTCGCCGCCCAATGGCCCGGCAGCACGCTTCTTTCCGTCGACAGGCGGCACGACAGCCAACTCGAACTCGACCGCACGACCCTCGATGAAGACCCTGAACCGTGTTGGGTCGCTCTTGTCGACTGTCAACCGCCCGCCCAGTCCGTAGGTCGTATCGTCGTCCAAGCCCGACTTGTTGAACGAAGAAAGCGCACGACCCCTCGCGAGCTGCTCCGCCTCGGGCATCTCGGTCATCATGCGCGCCTTGCCCTTCCGCGGAGTCAAGTCCATCGACGTCCCCGAGAGATGGCTGTGTCCATGGGCGTGCCCGGGCACATGCGGGAATGTCGTACGAATGGGCGTCTTCTGCGGGAAGTTGCCCCAGTCCCACGTGTACTCCTCCGTGTCGGAGGCGTGCAGCGTAGGAAGCGTCGAGAGGTGCGGACGCGGAGCGGTGCTGGTGGGTGTGAGCGTTGCGCCCGGGGAGGTGAGGAGGCGGGATGAAGAGGGTGTGGGGTATTCGTCGTGGTCGGGCGGCGGTTCGGAGGTCGCGCGGAAGGGAGGGAAGGGGATAGCAGAAGATGATGGGGGAGGTGTTGAGGGTGCAGGTGAAGGTGAAGGTGTGCCTGGGGCGAGTGCGATGAGCATTACCTGCCAGCATCATAGATTCTAAGTAATATGAGACTTACGAGAAGGTCCTGGTGTTCGATCTGGGCTGGACGTCCGTGAGGATTCCGTCCGCTTGCTAGACCTCAATGTTGCATCTGAAGCGTCGCGAGCATGCGACTGCGCATGGTAACCTTCCACGTCGAAGACCATGTCTGCGTTACCGCATTGTCAGTTCGCAGTACATCAAATACAGCACCAGTGAACTCACCGTCAGTATACCGCACATCCGGCGCATGCACGTGCTCCAACTCCTTCTCGGGAAGGACCTCGTCTCCTTTGTCTTCCATGCTGGGGAAGTTCACAGCAGCATTCTCGGTCGCGTTGAGCGTTGCAGCTGCCTTATCCCGGACGAACGCGCATTGGTCCTTCTCCGTCTCTTTCAGAGCCTCCATGATGGTCTTGTCCTTCAGCTTGTCGGCCTCGTTCTTCTCGACCTCGTGCGCGACGCCCATCATGACCTTGCCAAGCTGCGCGGTGCGCGAGAGGAGGGAGGGGCTGCCAGAAGTGCCTTCTTCCGACGGCTTCTCAGAAGGCGGAAGAGGTGTGGATGATGGGGAGCCATCTTGGGACTCGGATTCGGCGGAAGCGTTCAGGTCGAGGAACTCGGGTTCTTGACTACTGGTCCCTGTTTCCCTGGGCTGAGGTGAAGGTGCTCCGGCACCGAACCGCCCAGTCTGACGAGTCTGGGCATTTGTCTGGCCAGGCTGCGTTGCTTCGAGTATAGGACTTGTCACGAGCGAGTCCGGGACATCTTCATCGGTCTCGAACACGAAGAACGCCTCCCCGGCCTCTCCGATTTTCATCGAGAAGGGCACGAGTTCGCCATTCACAAAGACATCGACCTGCGTTCATGAGCCAGACTGCGCTTACAGGATTTGACCAACGCGCGGACGCACCTTCTTGTCCTGCGGTCTGAGGACCTGCCATTTCCCGAACCTAACATGGAAAGGGGAGCACACGAGCTCCGTCTCCTCGTCTGTAAGCTGTCGTGGGGGTGCCTCGGGTGGGAGCTCGTGGATGTTCTTTGGTCTGCGGACGACGATGACGTCGATGGCGCCTGTGAGGGTGGACGGGTTGAGGTCTTTGTAGTACTGGTACGGCGCGCTGATCGCGCTCACCGCGCCGCGGAGGTAGTTCATCGCGCTCGATGGCGGGCGGGGGAGAGAGGGTGCGGCGCGGCGCTATGGGGGGAGGGTGAGAGATGGGACCGCAGCTGCAGCGCACGGTGGTCGTCGGATGGGGTGAACTCTGCTGCAGAACCCCAGACAGAGAAGGCGCTGAAATCCTCGGACGAGTTGCGTCGCCACGTGCGTACGCCGTGCATATGATATTCATTTCCATGATTGGGACGTGTTCCGACGGCCATGGTGAGGAGAGAACGACGTCAGAAAGTATCATATGGTTGCGGTGTGCGGTGCGCGGATGCATCTGCGTGCAGCCTGGGGAGTCACTGTAGTCATCATAGCTGCGTGTGCGGTCGCCGTGCACCCGTACAATGCATGAGAACTGACATCGTAGAGATATTCCTGGCACTTTGCCACAAAGCAAGCAGAAACATTTCCGTGTCCGAAAGATCGCTAGCGACAATGCAAGTGCCCGGAAGACAGTGCTGAAGTGTAGGCCCACAGCAGGCGAAGGATTAGCGCTAGGACTAAGCACGCGTACAATGAAACGCTTCCATTGCCGTCAAGGCTCAGGCGCAGGAGGTGCAAGAGGATGGATTGACGTCCGAATACATTCGACAACTAGTGATCTGCCCGAGCGTGCTGCTCGTTGTACGTCTCGTGGTCGAAGAGAGGACCGAGGGGAGGCTGAGGAGCACATAACATGAACCGGATTCACTATGGAAGGCGACAGAATACGTACCGGCAAGTTGCGCTCCCTGGGCACGAACGAGAGAGTCAGTCAACGCTTCAACGTATGCATAGCACCGCACGAACCATTTGGTGCCATCGGGGGCCTCCGGTGCTATAGACCACATAGTATGAGCGTGGGGAGATGGTACAGGCACACTTGCACTCACGGCGGTAGGGATCGGGGTGCTTGCGGTCAGCCAGGGCTGCCTCTGCCTTCTCAAAGATCTGGGCGAGTGCTCGAGGGTCATGGACGTCCCTGATGCAAGCTGTTGTGTGAACAGGCATTGGGACCCATCAGGAGCATTGGTACGCACCTGTTCCTCTCGAACTCTGCACGAATGGCTAGCGCGCGTGCCCTCCAGAGGTCGCGCTGTACGATCCAGTCGAGCTCATTTATGAGGAAGCGGCGGTAGAGAGACTTGACATAGGACCTGTGGGCCGCGGTGAACGGCGCAGGGAGGGACGACATGGTTCGCTTGCTGGACGGACTGGGCGCTTCCTGCGCTTGTCGACCGCCTCCTTCGGCGCCTGCGGGGTTTCGCACAGCGTGACGCTTTGTGACACGGTCACACCTAACACGCGGCCACGTGACAAACGCGCAGACGCGCCTCATGGACTATTTGGGCAGTATTTGTTCGTGTGGGCGTACGCGCCGGCAGGGGGAGGATATTACCACGGTTCGAATTGGAGAGAGCGGGCGGACTCTGCGTTCGACGTGCTCAACGTTCTTCTCTTCACGACCGCGACTACTCTTCCGCTCGACGGCTCGCCGAAGGCCTTACGCCATCACGCTCAACGCACACGACGCTCCCTCAAGACAGTAGTATCCGTCCTCAAGCTCAAGACTCACGCCAACATGATTCCGCTCATCCCGACACTTGCTCTCGCTTTCCTCTCATTCGCATCCTCAGCGTTCGTAATTCTTCGCATTCTCATTCCCATCTTGCCTCCACACCCCCTCAGCCGTCGAGTGGCCCCTGTGAGTACACCCTTGGCTTTGAATTTGGTCCAGCAGGATACTGACAGCTCAAAATCTCACCAGTCGGAATTTGGTCTTCCTAACTACCGGTCTATTTCTCCTGCAGACAAGAGCCATATCTGGCTCGCCGCCTGTGACCTCCTCGCCCTCGCAATCTTCACATGGCAAGCTGTGAACGAATACCTTGGAGGTCCCGCGGACTACGCTATCGCCCATGACCCCGCCTCCGCCGTCAGGCTCTGGTTCGCCATGACTCTGAGACAATCTTGCCTCTTCATTGTCTCAGCCCTCACCCTCCTGCACGTCCGCATGGGTCGCCCCGTGGCCTTTGGAGGCAAGCATTGGATGCTCTGGGCACCTACTCTCGTCCTCGTCGTGACGTCGACCGCACTCGCGGGTGTCTTCGCTGCCACCAACGTCACCAGCCTGTTCGTGGGACTTGTTGCATACTCCACGACGATCGCGGTCTTCAGCAGCATTGCGTTCTGCTGCCTCGTTGGCACTCTCATCATCATCAAACGCAACCTTGCTGCCCTCAATGACATCCGCGACCCTTGGCCGCCGGCGAAGGAGGTCGAGGAGGAGAAGCCACGCCCGTCTTTCGCGACTGAGGACATTGACGCGCTCAAGGACGGTAGCTCCTGGATCACTTCTCGCGCGAGTTCCCGGTGCGAGAGCATCTCTGCGTTCTCCTTCTCGACGCACCACACGCACCACTCCCGTGTTGCGTCCAACGCGAGCGCGCGCATGCTCCCGAACCCCGCGACCGCTTCGTATCCCTCGCTAGCGCCCAAGTCCTCGTTCTGGTTCAACCCGGCCACTCCCTACGGTAGTCGCGAGTCTGTGCCCCCTGTCCCGCCGCTGCCTGCGCCCTACCGCCCTGCTTCTACGACGTCCGCTCAGATCAACAATGACCCGGACCCGTTCAAGCGCCAGGCTCCTCGCATGGGCTCTCAGTCGTCCTGGCTCACGGAACCCTCGGTGTACCAGCCGACCCTGTCTAACTGGTCTTTCCCCACCACTCAGCCTCCATCTCCGCCCCCGTCTGCTGCTACGCTTCCCGGCCTTGGCACTGACATGCTGCCGTCCACTGCCGTGTCGCGGCCCATGACCCCTGCTATGGCTAGCGCGGAGGTCCTTGGTGGTTATGGTTACGTCCCCGAGAACCAAGCCGAGACGGGTTTCAACAGCTTCACTTCGCACTCCTCGGGCGATCTTGACATGACCATCTATCGTACTATTGGATGGCTCCTCATGATTTGGGTTCCTCTCGTACGTCGTCTCCTCGCGCAGACATGTCTGACATAGCTCGCTAACACTTCATATTCGCAGGGCTTTGGGCTTCCGTACCTGTTCATGGTGTCTCCCACTGCTACTCCTGCCCCCTTTGCTTCCGTCTTGTTGATGCTCTCGGTCACGCTCTCGTCTCCATTGCTCGCTATCAACATCCTCTTCCGGTCTCCGATCCCCATCCCCTCTGGCCTCTTCGACACATACAGCGAGCCGCCCTCTGCCGTTCTCCGCGCGCCGTCTCCCCAGAGCACCACGCCCTCGTACAAGTTCTCGCACGAGTACAAGCGCAGCGGCAGCGTCACCGTCGTCGAGGGTCGCCGCAGCACCGACGTCTGGCTCACCAACGGCGACGCGGTCGACGGCAAGGGCAAGATCGGCCGCGCTCTCGGACTGCTCCAGCCCAAGCCCAAGCTCGCCGTGCTCCCTCCCGAGGGCGAGAAGATGCAGGAGGAGCCGCTCACTCCGCCGCTGCCCATGCAGATGGAACGCTCCCTCCCGCCGACACCCGCGCAGTCCGAACTCAGCGCGGAGCTCGGCCGCACGCGTCCTCGCAAGGAGAGCAAGGCGAGCTCGTACTACTCTGGCACGTCCGACAGCGCCGCGTTCCAGACGCAGATCATGATCGCCCAGCGCCACTACTCTGCGCTCGCCACCACGATGGTTGTCCCGCCCTCCCCCACGAACGACCGCCGCGCGTCCTCGATGGACGAGTCCGCCGTCGGTATCGCTGTGAGCGGTGTTGAGACTCCCCGGACGCAGAAGGCCGCGCGCCCCTCGCAGCACCTGCGTGTGCGCTCTGTCTCGTCGATCACGAGCTCAAGCGTCGGCGCGGACCCGCGCTTCCCGGTCAGCCCTCCGCCGGCGTCTCCCCTGCCCCCGACCCCGCCCTCCGTGCGCGAGCGTAAGGCGCGCCTGCTCTCCCACCGCAAGTCGCAGTCGCAGTCGTCGTCCTCCGTCGGCTTCTCGTTCGGCGCCATCGCGGGCGACGACATCGCGGAAATCGATGCGCTCTCGGCGAAGATGCTCCCGCTGCTCGTACCTGGGCTCAAGGTCGGCTCGGACGTGCGCGTGCGCGAGGACTGGGGCTGGTCGTCGCCGCGCGACAGGGATGTTCGCCAGACGGGCACGATGAAGAGCTCAAAGACGGTCCCGGCTGAGATGGGCGGGTTCTCGAGCGGGTTCTCGACGGACTTCTCGTCGCCGGACATGCACTCGACTCCCGTTGAGGACAAGAAGGCGCCCCCGAGGCAGAAGAAGACGTCGACGCACCGCCGGCACCACTTCAGTCTGCCCAGGTATGCGCATACTTCCCTTAGACTTTTACATGTTTACTGATGATTTCCCTTAATGCAGTCTCAGCCTCGGCAAGGACGGCTTGCATGCACTCTCCACCTGGAGGAATGATCTCAACCGCGCGCTGGAAAGCAAGTTTGGACAGGTTGCTGCTACGCCGAGCGACCACATCAACCGGCGCAACACTGTCTACGGCGGCGAGCTCGTCCCCAACTCCGGCTCGCACCTCAACGTCGTCACTGAGGACGATGAGCTGCTGCGCCCTGCTTCCCCTGCTCCGCGCGAGCGTCCCGTCTCGGCTCAGACCTTCGGTCCGGACACCCTTGAGCTCCCGCACCACGTCGAGAATGGCAGGTCCAGCTCGCGCAACTCGCTGGCGACTCTGATCACCGCGCTCGACCAGGAGTTGCGCATGCCGCTCCCGCCTCCCTCCGCTGCGTCCGAAGTGACGCTCTTCGAGCTCGAGAACTTCGAGAACGAGATGGAGGGCCCGCTCGCGTCGAGCACGCCGCACGAGTCGCAGCGCACGCAGCCCAAGTCGAAGCCGCGTCATGTCCCGCCCGTGCCGAAGATGCGCGATGGCCCGACCAGCAGTCGGCGCTCGAGCATCAAGTACATCGTCTCGGACGAGAACGCCCCAGAGTCTCCCCGCATCGAGATTGTGAAGACGCAGGGCCAGGGCTTCGCGCAGTGGTCCGCGCGCGCGATCCGTCCGCTCGTGCCAAAGTCGCCCAAGTCGAAGAGCAAGGGCAAGAAGCCGGCCACGAAGCTTGCATCGCCCCCCGGCGGCGGTCTCCGCCCGCTGTCACTCCTTCAGGAGCGCAACCTCAACCAGGCCGTAACCGAGACGCGCCCGCTCGCTCTGGGCAAGAAGAGCAAGACTACGGACGAGAACGCGGATCCCGACGCCGCTGTGCACGCGAAGGGCAAGTCTGTGCTCAAGCCACTCCGGATCTCCCGCAGCGAGACTACCAAGGAGCGCGCGATGCTCCGCAAGCATGAAGTCCTTCCCGACGTCGTTGTCCGCCCTCCTTCTGAGGCCGAGCGCAACTTCCAGGGCTACGGCTACGCCTGAACCACTAAGACCAACCCTCAAGACCACTCCCACCGACGCTGAACAATTCTCCCGCTGAGGCTTTCATCAAACGTATATACCATTTGCTGCTGAGTTATCGCTTTGATTTCTCGTCGCATTCCGCAGTTTCCCCGGCCCGCATCGTTGTCGTTTGTTTGTCTCGTCGCTTTTGCTGTTTTGTGTGTCTCGATGCTGTCTCACGTCTCAACGCCTCAAACGCCTTTCAATCGCACCCCTATGCCTCTATGCTTCCCTATCGTCTCTGTCTCTATGTTCCATTGCTCTCTCCATACATACGTACATCCAAGCTGTCTCTGTTACTGTCTATACTGTCTCTCACGTCGCACGCTATAACGCTCGCACACTGTCTGTTATGTCGTACGCATTCTCCTCGCTTTCTTCACGCACGCTACGCGTGCCTTTCACTTGCACTCGTCGTCTCACCGTTGCTATATCGGTAGTCGCTTACTCGTATGTTACTCGCTCAGTCTCGCATAGCTAGTCTAGTCGTCGCTGAAGTCGCCATCCTGCTTTCTACGTAGCGCAAGTACGCTCCTGTTGTCGATATTGAACACTTGCAATCGCATCTACGTTATCACCACAGTTGCTAACACCCAGCCTGAGATCGAAAAGTGAGTATGCCGTCGGCAAGCCGCGATCTACGGGTGACTCAGAGCTTAGTATATGTGGTAATACTCGTAGACTACATCCCAGGTCCGAACAGACTGATCCATGCCGTAGGGGGAGGGCCGCCCTCTCGTGTTTTCGTATGCCCGCAGTACGCGATGACGTGTTTTGAGGGATGCCAGGAGACTGTAGGCGCAGGTCCGGGCGCAGGTACACGGTGTAGCGGCATGCCCGTCTCTACGGCACACTGCGAAGCATTACACCATGAGGCATTGATCGAGACCACTAGGAGGGAGACTCACGATATCTATGTAGTTGCCCGCATTGGCAATCGCAATGAATTCGCCGTCATGCGAGAAGCTCAGCGCGTTGATGGCGTTGCTGAGAGTGTCATCAGCGAGCCTGTTCCAGTAGCGTTGCACTAAGGCAGCACGTACTCGCAAGCAGTGATTGTTCGTGCGCAGATCCATTCTGACAAGTCGAAGAGGTTGACAATGGAGTCATGACCACCTGAGGCCAGATATCTGACATGCAGAATTGTCAGAACCACGCATACAGCGTAATGCATGGTACGCACCTTCCCCTGGGATCTAGCGCCGCAGCGACGCATCCACCTACGTGCGCAGGCGTGCTCTGTAAGACGTTCAATCCCGGATAGTCCAGGATACGGATCAGATGTTCCGACTGATGCGTCAATACAATACCGTCGCCGACATGGTTGAACGTTGCTGTTGACGCAGAGACCATCCTCTGCATCGCCTGTGAACACATACCCTACGATTTGCAGCAAGTTAGTGCTACTCACACCTCCCATGTCAGCTTGGTGCCATTGCTCCTTGGCGTCTTCGCCCTCCTTTCTGTACGTGAGGGCGTGCATTTGTCTGGTGACTGTGGTGTACAATATCGTCTTCCCGTCTGGCGAGTAATTCAATTGGTACGGGGCGTGCCTCAGTGAGAGCTGCTGGATGTAGCGGCTTTCTGCATCGGCACAATAGAGGTTAGTTTACGGTGGCAGCAGAGCGGATGCGAGCAGCATACGTCTGGCGTCCCAAAACACTATCCTCCGGTCTTTCTGACTCGAAGTGCAGAAGAGATCGGGATGGGTGGGGTTCCATGCGATGTAGTCAACGTCGTCGGAGTGACCGCCGGAGTAGCTAGTCGACGACCGTTGTTCTACCTACAGCACGACTCAGCGACCGGCCCGCTACAGCTATCCCAAACAATGGACGTACGCTCTTCTCTGGTGACCACACTCTCACAGTTTTGTCTATTCCGACCGCCCCTAGCTTCTTGCCATCACAACTCCACGCGATATGGTTCATGGCTTGCGAGGACGCGAAACGCACTTCGCGGGGCCGGAACGCGGAGAACGTCGGGGCCTGCGGAGAGCAAACGCGACCATCACCGACGTCGTTCAAGCGGGTATCGGCCAGACTATTCGTACATGGACTCCGCGCGTCGCAAACGTAGTATGCGGTGGGGGCGAAGGCGGGCGTTCCGGCGACGGGATCTCTTCCTCGTTCGGATTTGCATACGGTGCGGCCATGCTTCGTGATTGCGTATGAGTACTATCGTAGATTGAGCGTAGAGCACAAGTCGGTTATCAGGCCTGGAGGAAGGTGGGCTGGGCGAGAGGAGAGGGGTGAAGGTGCAGAACGAGTACGAGTGCAGGTGGCTGAAGCTCAGTCGGACCGGCCACGGTTCATGCGACGATCGTGCGCGTCTGTATTTGGTAAGTGTAGTAGTGTACTCCATGCCACGAATCCTAGCATCCCTTCCATCAGGTCGGTTCGACCATGGCAATCTCATGTAAACGTTCTCCACAAGACAGTCCATGATGCGATATGCCCAACAACACCTATATCAACCAAGAGAAAATAGCCGCCCCATTTCTCGAGACTGCCAATGTCCGCGGCGAAACATAGATGGAGCGTAGGTACTACTGGTATTCAGGAGGAGGTTCGGTGGCATCTCGCAGCTCCAAAACCATTTGCTGCTGCACCGTCCTCATCCGGGCCATCTCCGTCCTCAGTTCGTCTAGCTGAACTCGTAGGACAGCCTCCGATTGAGAATCGCTTCCTGCTGACGGTACACTCTCTGTGCGCGCGGGTCTTGCGGAATCGGTAGCAACAGAGGGAGTGGGCGGGGAGTCGGGCGCTCGGCTGTTCTGTCGCGAAGACCCGGTGGGATACTTCGCCGCTAGAGCGTCCTCTACCTCTCGGACACGTCGCGTCAGCTCTGCCTCGCGCTCCGCGACCTTCTGTCGAGCTATGCGTGCCATTGAGTTCTCCGGACCCTCCAGACGCGTCTCTGTGCCTACGACTACGATGCGAGGGAGGTCCTGCTCGGAGGCGGTCAATGATGACGGGGACATGTCCATGAGGGGCACAGAAGACCCGGAGGGCGACGAATCGCGCGAAAGTCGCTCCAAATCCTCGTGGTAGCGGGATGAGGTCGAATGGGAGTAGGAGAGGTTGGCTGCCTCGGAATGCTCGACGGGCAATGATGCGACTGAAGAGGCGTAGCTGGGCGCATCGATGTCGTCCTTCCCGTAGAAACGTCGTTCGCGCTTTGACACCCTATTGATGTGGTCAGGGTGATACGATTGGATACGACGCCTCCTTCGAATGAGGATGAAGGCCAGTACGCCAACGGCTAAGAGGGCAACGGCCCCGGCCGCTACCGCTCCGATTACCACCCCGAGGTTGACGTGCGAGCTAGAGGACTTCATATTGCCAGCGCCCGTCTTTGCTGCCGCGGCCTGTCCCGAGGCCGAGGAAGCAGGAGCCGATGCAGATTCAGTAGTGGTGTCCGAATCTGAGTCCGTCCTAGAAGGAAATTCGAGCTTAGCTGACGCTATACGGGTACGAACAGGTTCCGCAACTTACGTATATGACGCATAGTCGAACAGCATACGCGAGTACCCTACCGAATTGATTCGCAACGCGTGTTTACCCTGCGGAACGGACGCATTGAAAACAGAAACGTTGTAGTGGATCTCGTAATTGCCGGCTGCGTCTGTTTGACCGCTGACGTCGTGGTAGAACTGGCCGACCTTTTGCCCGTCTAGCTCGAAGGTCGTGTTCGAAACGGCGATTTCTATGCGGTCGACCTCCGAGATTATGCAATATACAGAGATGGAGTTTCCTATCGTGTCCGTTTAGCACAGACGCGTCGCGGCAGACAGTCAACTATGTAAGTCGTACCTTCGAAGTTCAGATCGATGCTGCGAGGGGGAGCATCGTCCGTCTTGCCGACAGAATCGTGCCAGGTACCGTTCCGAGTCATGCTCGGATCTACGTTGAGAAGGCACTCTGCGTCATTGAAGCTGCATGGTTGGCCCTGTATCCAGGCGGCGGACGGAGAGTATACGGGCTGCGCCCCAGTCGCTTCATCTCCGTACGTGTCATCGATCACTATCGTCCTCACTGCCGCGACCAGGCGAGCGGATAAGAGCAAGGAAAGAATATGAACGAGCGAAAGATAGAAGAATCCGAGAGAGATGCCGAACATCGCTGCCAGAGTGCTCGCCGCAGGGCGACCTCAACAGCGGGGGCCTGTGGTTGAAGGGAGAGAAGGGAGGAAAGAGGTGAGACGCATTTGAACGGCTAGATACCCCTGAGGAGGAGTGCCGCTCAAGCTCCTTGGCATTTGTTGATGGGACGCGCACGGTAGGCCTGTCTGTGACGTCTAGACGTCTCTTGACGGCCGGACTTTGGATCTGCACTCACAGGTGTACTCAACCTCGACGAGCTGACTGACCGCGTCTGTCAGAAGGAGCGCCTACTACTTACCGAAACAGGAATTATGTATACACACGACGTACGGTTGTGCCAATCGTTGCGACGGCTCGGGCTTTGAGAACTTGAACTTCAGGCGTGTGCAGTGTGCAAAGTAGACGGCGTTTCTTCCAGCTCAAGCGAGGAGCCGCTGAGTCATGGCGGATGCCGCAGCGCTGATGTTTCGCACCTCAAGAAACTTGAGATGCATCCATGGTCCTAACAGCCCGAGACGAACGGAAAGCGAGTAAGGCAGATGAAGGAGTCATGGATTCCAACATAACCTGGTCCAAGCGTTTCTAAGAGGCGGTGACGCTGCATTCATGAGTAACTTACAGCGAGTATGGAGACTGTGACAGTTGTGTCCCATGCCCTCACTGAGGAGTCAGGACCGCCGGCCATGTAGGAATTGGCGCACCGGATTCGCAGAGACCCGCAAAGTCGCCTATGAACGCAATGGGCATCCGCAGAATACCTGGATCGAACCGTAGTTCCCCAGGCCAGCCGCGTGAGAGGGTTCAAGATTGTTGCTGCCCTCGCAATGCGCAGGGGGCCATACCGTGTGGAGTAAGGACGGCAAGCGCCTCGGAAAGTCACTGTATGAGAGCTCTTCGGTACCCTGAAAGCGCCTTCTGAACAAAAGTAGACGTGCTAACCTTGTACTGAAGGGGGCTGGCAGGCATCCCAAGCCGGGACTGGCTTGCCGCTACGACTCATGCGGAAGATCCTTGTAGTGCGTCCGGCGTGTAGACGTCCGGTATACATTGCACGCGAGCGCACACCATGCTGCTTCGAAACCGCCTTCTAGTGCGGGAAGGTCTCACAAGCATGAGGGCCAGCCACAGCCTCGAACACATCGGGTTGTACCGCTGCTATGAGCTGCAGTGAGATAGCACTCGACTCAGGGTCAGATGTCCTTCACTCATCGAAAAAGAACGCGAGTTGAACAGGCTGACCGAAGGCCAGACTCTGAGCCGCCCGGGATCACACAGAAAATATTGAAGCCTTGTAGTTCCTGGTCGATATGTTCGCCCCTAAATCACAGTGTTCAGCATTCGTCCCATTAGCAATGAAGAGTAGCAGGCTTACCGTACGTTTCATTACGATTCCTTCACCCATGACGGATTGCGCTTTGGGCATACCCTTCTCCCCAAACCATATATCGCCGAGTGCCCAGCCATGGGAGTGATTGTCACCAGGGGTGAGAGCGCCATGAGGCCGGCGCAAAAACCAAGACCGCCTTGCCCCATCTAATGTTCTCCATGCCGTTTTCCGACATAGGTTACTTATCACGATGGTCGTGTGGTCCGAGTGGAAACAAACGACCCGGGGTTTTGATGACCGGAGTGGGCATCCCCACCGCGTTTCGCCTCCCCTCAGCTCGAGATCGCGCGAATGAGCTTGCTGCATTGAACAGCAGTCATGGGTTGTCCACAGAGGCATGCTCGAGTCTTCTTCGACATTCAGACGACTCCGCCAGGCACCCCCACAACGTCGGCGAGCAGAAGGATGCTTGGAAGAGGCGCAGGTTTGGTCAGATATCGACGCTCGAGACTTCTCGGCTTCAAGTCCAAGCTTCGGTATACATCAGCACAGCTCGCCGGCACATCCTTTCAGGTCCCGATACCATGCTACGAGTTGAGATCGTGACTGCGGAAGTTGGCTTCTCCCCACATTTCGGTATCGGTCCGACGGAGGCAGCCCCAAGCTGTTCAGTGCATACGTTTTCATGGAACCGCAGTCGGGTAAAGTCTGAACAACCCGTCGAGGGTCGCGTAAGCCCTACACACAGATAGATCGAGGTTCCTGACGCCGTTACTCACCTGTAGGCATTCAGGGTGACCGGGACGCCGCGCGTGCCAGCGTGAATTTGAGCTCCGGACTCCTGCTCGCATGACGCGTAGGCAAAGCGGATGATCCTCCTGCTATATCTTGTTGCGAAGCTCAAATCGCGCTCCGGTCAGTGAGCATGCGCAGGACGGATTCTGGATGACTATGATGCATATGAAGATCCGGAACTGCGCGCACCGACACTTTGCTGAACGCTCGGAGGTGGCCGGGAGGGAGAACCTGCGAGCAAAGTTGTATTGGCAAGCATTGGTGGAAGTCCTCCGTCCGAGCGACGCGCAAGCGACCCGAGGCGAGCAGCCCTACGTGCAGTGCTCCGGCGGAACCAGTCGCGAGGTGTCTCAACTCAGTTAGAGTGCAAATGGATGCGCGTGGGTGCGCTCGGGGCGTTCGGCGAGCACACGGTCACGGTGCACACAGCGCCACTGCGCTGCAGCGTTCGGGCTGCAGAGGGTGCGGGACACTCAAACCTGTACTACGGTGATCTCACCGGGGCCAACGACGGCGGGCGGTACTGTCAGAGCAACACTTTCTGCCGTTCCATTGCTGTTCCACTTCCCTAACCCGCTGATGCGTCTGATTCTGGTCTTCTTCGGCCTTTCACCTACCCCGAGGCGGCCAAGCGCCCGCAAAGGTTAAAAACCTCTCTCGTTCATACCTACCGTCCACACAAACCGGAGCCCGAACTGCGCTCATCATGGACCCTGCAAATCCGGCTAGCTTCAACCACCGCTCCGAGCTCCTCTCCACCGGGCGTCGGTACCACTTCGTCGACCAAATCCCCGCCGACTACGATCCCGCCACAACCAAGACTCTGCTTTGCATGCACGGCTTTCCTGACCTCTGGTAACTTGCAAACATACTTCGACTTGTGTGCGCATGTGTACTGACGGTCACCACGCAGGTATGGCTGGCGGTACCAGATTAAGCCCTGGGTCGAACTCGGCTACCGCGTCGTTGTTCCAGACATGCTCGGCTATGGCGACACCGACAAGCCCGAAGACGCGAGCGAATACACCTCGAAGAGGATCTCTGACGACATTGCGGCCCTCATGGATATGCTGCGATTGCCAAAGGCCGTGAGCGACACACCGGACTGGGTGGCGGTAGTCAAAACTCACTAATCGCTCGTGCTGTAGGTCATCATTGGGCACGACTGGGGTTGCTTCATGGCCTCTCGTTTTGCATTATGGCATCCAGATAGGCTTCTGTCGCTAGTGCTGTAAGTCAACGCAGCCTCTCGAGAGTGCGCCGTTCTGATCGTGTGCCTCCTTCTGTTGGCGATGTTCAGCATGTCGGTTCCTTTCATTCCCCCGGCGAAGACGTATGTGCCGTTGGAGAAGATGGTGGACAGGGTGCCGAACTGGGGTTATCAGCTCTTCTTCGCGGATAAGGCTTCGAACGCCGAAATCGAGCGCAACGTAAGGCGATGACTATCCGATAGCCGCCAACACTTCGCTCACGACATGGCAGCTGCCCGGGTTTTTCAAACTGATCTTCCGCGACAGGAGGAAAGGCAACGTACAAGTATCTAATTGGACTCTCAAAGGAGGACTCCCGAAAGTCCTCAAGTCAGACCTGACTCGTGAATTGGACACGGGACTACTGAGCCAACAGGTGGGCGCATCAGTGACCGGGAAAGCTTATCAGGGAGTGAACTCCAATGATTTCCGTTGCAGGAGTTCGACTACTATGTGGCGCAGTTCGGTGGCCGCATGAACGGTCCCCTGAATTACTATCGCACGACATTCCACCGCTTCAACGAGGAACAGGGTCAGTTCGCTTATTGCATCGCCGTATGCCCCCAGACTCACCATCGACGTTTGACGGGCAGATGGGACGATCCTCCAAGCCCCTCGGCCTGACCTACCAGTGCTGCTCATTATTGGGAAGGATGACCCGACATCAAACCAAGGCGCACTGGACATAACAAGAAAGCTCATACCCCATGTGCAGATCGAACTCATCGAGGGCGTTGGACACTGGCTGATGGTCGAGTGCAAGGATCATATCAACGAAGGCATACCACGCTTCCTGCAGAATATCTTTGCTAGTGACGTTCAGACGAAGTTGTAGGCATTCGCCTGCTGATCATGGACTGTACATGGACGATAGAGGGGGATTTCGTGTATTAGCCGGCCGAATCGCCAGACGTCTTCTACCTCACTATCGTCGCGCATGCCGACCTCTGCATTCAGCAGGTGAGAGATCTTCGGGACCGATTAGAGTCGACGGGCAGTGAGCACTAGTGAGCACTGAGTTTCAAAGCAAATTTCGCAGATGCGCGGTGCGCAGGGTGTGAGGGTGAGAGCGTGTGGGAGGTGGACGAAGGCAGGGAGCCTGACTCGGCTGGATGTGGCAGATGGGAGCTGCTGACAAAGCGGTGGACAGCGTCTCTGTGACGCCTGCGGCCATCGTGTCCTCCGTCCTTGCTCATCGCCACTCACAACGTCCTCCACGCCCTCAGCCACTCTGCTATCCTTTCTCTCTCGTTCCTTCTTTCTCTAGCCTTCCTACCGAACCCACTTTTGCATCATTCTCCATTAACCCATCGTCACTCCGTACGTCGCCCTGCTGGGTGAAACATTTGCAGAATCTTCACCTAACCGGCCTTTGTCTTCGCTTCTGCAGACCCCTGACATGCCTACTGCTGTATCTGCTCCCTCCTCGAACGCTCGCAAACCCATTGAACGCTCTTTATCGAACCCAATCCCGAGGAAACGTCGTCCAGTGAAAAGGAGAGGTCGGGCAAAGGATGAATTTGAGAGCGACGACGAAATCGAACGGGAGGTCAGGACAGACTCGGAGACCGATGATGATCACTCCTCGATTGATTCAGAGTCGGACTCAGAGTCCTCGTCCGATGATCTCCACGCAGATGCCCATTCCGAAGTCGTGACCCCTAGTACGACACAAAGCCCTCCTCCGGTGGAGCTCGATGGTGTCGCGCGCAGCCCATCCAAGGACGCTACGGGAAGCCACGCTGCCATTTTCGCCGACACGACCAACTGGGCGGAGATGGTCGCAGACGAAGCGGCGAACGGGGCTTCAAGCTTGCCTGTCATCGATTTCGCTGACATGGATTCCACTCGCCTCGAGCATCGAGCACCCTCTCCGGCTCCTCGAGCGCGCAAGACTCAGAAGTCCGGAAAGAAGTCTGCAGCGCGGGCGACGTCGGCTCCTCCTCGCCCAGCTCCTGAGCCCGCTCCGCGCACAGACACTGCGGAGGAGGCTCCCACTCCCGACGAGGAACCCCCTGCTTCCGCTTCTCGAGAGCGAGATGCCTCTCAGCCGGCATTTTCTGGGCGGTCCCGTACCCAGTCCGCCCGACAGGCATATCAGCAACGCCTGGAGTCGGACCCCTCCTTTGTTCCGAAGGTGGGAGAATTCTGGGGACATGACGACCGTCTCTTGGACAAGGAGTTCCGTAGCCTCAGTGGATGGTGGAGAGGCCGATGGCAGTCTCGCGGTCGCGGTCGTGGAGCTTTCGGTCCTAGAGGGCGTGGACGCGGTGGCTTCTTCCCAGCTGCTTCGCCAGGCTATAGCCACGGTGATGGCGCTGAAGAGGGCGAACCTCCCAATGAGGACGTGCCCCCCGTTGAGCGCCAATGGACTCATGATGGGTTTGAAGAGATGAAGAGGCGGGATGAACGTCGTCGGGCGCTGCAGGAGCAACAACAGCAACAACAAGCGCAAACTGGACCAGTCCGAGGATTCGGCTTCCGCGGAAGGGGCTTTGTTCCCCCTCGGGGTAGGGGTGGCTTTGGTCGCGGTGGCGGACCTCCGCCGTCCTCTCCTGCTCAACGTGTACCATCAAACATCTCCATGGGAGAGCGAGTCTGGTATGCTCAGAAGCCGGAATTTGTCTGGACCAAGCAGCACGACATCTTCCTCTACGCTGACCCTGCCACCAAACCGCGTCCCGGCACGGGTCCTGGCGTCCGGGTAAAACTCCCGGGTACGAAGGAGTCAATCGTCGTGCGGCTGCCCCCACGCGCGCCTAGGTCGCGAGCCTCTACATCCAAAGAGGAACCGACGTCCTCGGTACAGGATGAAGGGGAGAAAGCCTTCACTGTGCGACTTCCTACGCGTACTGGGAAGGAGAAGGCCGCCGAGCATCCCGCGGAGCCTGTGGTGACCGAGGTGCTCGCGACGACTGGGGAAGAGCTGTCTATCGAGGAGATCTTCACCGTCCGACCTCATGCTGTTCAGAACCGTCGGATAGATCTCTCCGCGCCGTCCACTTCCGCGATGGAGGATGCAAGGCGCCATCCAGCACCGGTGGACCCGCCTTCCCCAGTTCGACACTCGCCCACCACGCTGCCAGCGGCGGACGGTCTCCGCAATCCCATCGAGCAGCTCATAGTGCCCCCCGTACCTGCGGCCGATGACAGGACTTCTCCCAGCCCGCAGATCAAGCAGACGATCCTCCGCCACCCACCTTCCTCGGAGGACGGCGCATCTGGCACAGCATCTGGGTCGGTGGAAGAGCCTCAACCGCAGCGCCCGGCACCTCCGGTGCTCCATCCTCTCCAGACCAGCTTTTCCCCGGTGCCACCGACGACGTCCCCGCCGTATGGATCGCCATATGCCTACGCTCCTGCGCTCCCACCGGGTGTAGCTGTCAACCATCAGGGCATGGCATATGAGTATGCGACCGGGCGCCCAGTATACATTCAGCCAACGCCTCCGCCGATGTTTACCCCGCGCCCGATGATGCACACACACCATCCGTCGCTGAGCATGCCTTTCGTGCCTTCCCATCTCCGTCACCACTCGACGGCCTCTCCGGACTTCCTCGCCCATCCTCACGCCCCGCACACCCCTCCCGTAGCCTCCTTCATCGACCCCGCCACTGGCGTTCCCATCTTCGCACCTGCTCGCCAAAGCAGTCGCATCGAGATCCGTGCCCCGACGGACGCCGCGGACGGCAAGAAGTCGTCAAGACCCTCTCACCAGCGGAGCGGTCTGTCGACCTCCAGCGTGTCCGCTGCAGATGCGTCTCAGCAGGCGTCCTACTTTTCGTCGCAGTCTGCCCCCAGCGGCGAGGATGTATCTGGGCGAGAGCCGGAGGCGCAGCAGCAGGCGGAAGGGTCACACGCGCCACCGATGGAGTCTATGGCCTATGCCCCATATCCTCAGCCGTACTATTACCCAGAGCAGTACGGGTACCCTTCATATGTCGATATGTCGCAACAGGTCATGCACTACGAGATGTACCCTCCACCTGAGCACCACCATTCGCACTCTCAGCCTGTTGTCTACTATTAGTTGTCCCGTGCCGTGTCTAGTCTCGCCTTGCACCCTGCTCTATCATGTTCTGTTACACACGCTTGGACGCTCCGGTCTGAGTGCCTGTTGCAACGCTTCTTCCCATGTTTACTTTTATGTTCCTATGCTCATCGCACATCAGTGTGATTGCGGCTCGTATTTCCTGGGCCGTTCTGCTCCTTACGTGACAGTGTTGTCTCCTGCCTCTTACATTACATCTACTCTTCTTGGTCATGCCTTCCCGACGGTCGTCGCTGTTATATCATTGCAACCATCCAACGCCTGATTCCACACATATGTACCGTGTCCTGCTATCTTTCCCGACTCTCGCACGCAAGTACGCACATTTCTGACAGAGTAGATCCGACCATTATCTAGCTCCCGTAAGGCTACGTAGACAGAATGCATGGCTGTCAACGCGAGCTTACCTGCGCCGGGTGGTACATGAGCGAATGAAGTACAGTCCAGGAAGTGGCACGGGTTTTGCACTGATCTGTACTGAGGCTTGGTAGGACGTCCCTCTGTGCTGAACCGTGATAGAGGCAACTATATTACAATTTGCGGTATACTAGTCTGGTGCACGTCTATGGTGTTCTAAATGGTAGAGTTGTAGGCATTCCCGCGCTCTGGAACGTCTCTATTCGACCCTCCGGCCAATCTTCGGGACCATCAGCCAGCAGATGCCTTGGGCGCCGAGAAGAGCGACCACGGTAGGCTCGACAACCCAGATGCCCTTCTTAGTGCTCATGATACCGACGATGAGCGGCCAGAACGCGCTCCCGCTCTGGCCGATCGAGCTCATGAGCGCGAACGCATCGGCATGCATCGCACGGGGGACGAGCTTGCCCGCGCTCGTGATCGCCGCTGCGTAGAAAGTGGAGATGGCGACGCCGACGAGCGCAGTGCACACCGCGGTCGATGCGAGCACGGGCACAAACCAGGCGACGCACTCGAGCGCGATCGCCACGGCCAGATAGACGATGACTGCGATGCGCTCACCCATGAGCATATTGAGCGGCGGGAGGAAAATGCGACCAAGCGCAAGGCCTATCAAACAGGGATGTCAGCGCGTGGAGTCGACAAACGCACGGTGGAACGAACCCAGGTAGAAACTCGACGCTACCCACGATGCGCCCTCGGGGCTGCCCTTGCGGACCTCGAGGACGTAAGAGACGATCCAACCGCCCCTGTCAAACAAGCTGAGCTATAGACCACAGATGATCGAGGCAAGGATAGCACTCACAGCGACTCCTCTGCACCTACATAGAGCATGAGGAATATCGCAAGCGTCCAGACTGCGCGGCTCTTGAGCGTCGCACGCAAGGTACCACTCCCGCCCGAGGTTCCTTCGGTCGGAGCTTTCTCATTTGGCTGCTGCGGCAAGGCATGCAGGTTGCGGAACGCCAGCCAGGCCAATGCGAATGCTGGGATGTTCAGGCCCACATTCGTGGTGTAGAACAAGTTGTACTGGGACGTTGGGGCTCAGCACAGGCTCGGGACTACTCATAGGTTGGGAAGCGTACCGGAATGCCTCGAGAAACCATCACTGTAGCCACTTGAGGACTGGCAAATGCACCAAGACCGTAGATCCCGTGCAGGATTCCGGTCCACATGAGCGGTTTGTTGAGCGTGGCGAAGTACACGTTACAGAGACTGAGCTGCACATCCCCGACTTGCCTCAGCACAGAGGCACATGAGGGAGAGATGGTCGATAAACGTACCTGGGTAGCGAATGCCATGCCAACGACAAAGAAGCCGAAGCACATGAGGCCGAAGTTCACCTGTTGAGAACTGTTGATAATGTTCTATCATAGGAAGTGCATGATGAGTGTCGCGAACTGAGAGGGCGAACATGTAAACATACTCCGGCCAGCTCGACGAGCAGAGAGATGAGCATTGCATGCCCGTAGCCGACGCGACGAGACAGGGTGCCTGCTCCCGCCGCTGCCACAACATAACCCAGGAAAGTGGCAACGAACAGCACGGACACCCGAGCGTAGTTGATCTTGTAGTTGGCCTCGATATACGGGAGCAAGGCGCCGGTGGATCCGCCGCTGAAGTAACATCGCTAGTGAGTATGTTGTAGATCTTGTAAGTAGCGGCAGAGGTCGTATCGAGGCCATTTCGACTGCAATACGACCCCCGCCAAGGAACGTCGAGGCAATTGACAGCATACTGACTTCCATCCCGCCAGGAAGAGCGTCATGAACGCAGAGACCATTCGAAGGCGACGCAGTCCCTTTGTTTCGGCAAGGGGCTCAGTGGGTGCCTCCGATACAGGCGCGGGTGGGTACCCATGCTTGGATTCCGACTGGGGAGCCACCTGGAGGGTTTCGACCACGGCGACCTCGCTGGTAGCCGCCTTCACGTCTTGGGCCTTGTCTTTGTCTCCGCGGACAGTGCCAAGCATGGTCTCGCCAGAATCGTGCCTCCCGAATGGCGGACGGGCAGCGAGGTGGACGTCGGCCTCCCATCCACCGCCTGAAGCAGCACCAGACGCGCCCAAGACCTCAGACGGTGCTCGGGATCTGACTGCCATCGGCGGCAGCGTCGGGCTCTCGTGAGCGGCATTAGCCTCTGCCGGTGTCTCGGATTGGACGCTGTGGACGTTGGCTGGGAGTGTGTCAGTCGGCATGGTGTAGGAGGTGGAAGTCACCGACAAAGCGGGGAAAGGGGAGCGCGTCCCGTCGTCGTCCCATTCGGAATCATGATGACTGGTGCTTGCCGCGCCAGGGGTAGGGTTCAGCACGGTTGACAGAGTTAGAAACGGCAACGGCACATTCGCGCATAGGTGGCGCGCAGGCCGGCCGAGACTCAACGCTCTGTGCTTACTGAGCTTGAGTTAGAAATGCCCGGTGATCTGCTCGTCGGCGGTCGTCCTTCCGACTGGCTCTTGGTCCGCTCCGGCCGATAGACGAGGGTAAAGCGTTACCAAGTATGTCGAGAGCGCTCACCTTTACGTTACGCCCGGTGCTCCGGCTCACCGCAAAAGTACTTGGGCGGACCGCCACCCGTCGGCGCTGCTCCGTATATGGCAGGCGTCCAAGAACAGTTCCGCATGTCCTTCGTGGCGCACCGCGGCTCAACCTTCAGAACATCCTCAGAGATCTTCGAGAATACGACCTAGGTCGGCCTTTCTATCGCCCTCGAACGTGGCAGAAGTCGGAGAGCAAGCCCATGGTATCTTGTAGACATGAAACATCCATCCCAACTCCCGAGACATCACAATACTGCGATCAAGCTAACTCCCTTCATCGGCTCCATTCTCTCCTTCAGGACTCTTCGCAGCTGCTCTGTCATCGACCCTGGTATTCCTCTTGTTGATGAGGTTGTCGAAGAAGGCCTTGAGAGCCTGGTGCTGCGATTGATCGTCCGCAGAATTGGGCGTCGTCGCAGACATGGGAGCCGGTGACGGCGCAGCTGAGCGTCCCAGTGCGATCGACGCTCCACCAGTAGGAATCGAGAGCCCGGCATTGGGTGGTCGGGCCCCGCTGCGCCCTGAGAGCGCCCTTGTCGCGTCGCGCGTTGCGCTCACGTTCAGAGGGTTCACACCTGCGGCGCCGGCCACGCTTTCCATCTCCGATAGCGCGCGCTCCACGTTCGGGAGGTTGAAGCTGCTGCTGCTCATTGGACCCACAATACCCGTTGACGCCGTCTCGTTCGGGTTGCGGAACGCACCGCGAGGGTCGCGATCCGGCTTCTTCGCATTCTCGTCGTAGTTTTTGGCGAGGAAGACTTGTTCCGGCGTGGGGTTGTTGAGCGGTGGAAGGGGAGGAGGCTAGCGAGGAAGAATGATGAGTGAGCATCGAGCACTTCGCGAGCACAGCCATTTACGTACCTTGCGGCTCAGATCCGGCACGAGGTTAGCGTACAGTTTCTGCGCATGAACGGTACCCGCGTCGTCGTCGGCATGGTCGAGGTCATTCTCCCAAGCCTCACCCCATAGCTTCGCGTCAAATCCATCACGCAGTACAGCGATCTTCCCCCAGCTGTCCCAACCCGCGGGAATGACAATCCTGTCGCGGTCGAGGGCGTTCGGTTTGTGTTGGAATGGGAATGGATTACGTGGGGGAGCGGCCACTTCAGTTGACATTGCGGCTGCGGGAGAAGGTGCGGGAGGCATGAACAGCATGTGCAACGCGTACTGCCTCAACACCTGCAATGTGGTCGGCTGAGGCGTAGTGTAGAACAACCCGGCGCCATCTGTCAAGGGGTGAGCATCAGGTTCCGATTTCAAAACCGGATACGTACACTTCAGGCAGATGGTGCGGAGGACTTGCATAATGCTGTCCGTCCGCTCTTCCCACTCCCCACCCTTGCCTTTGACCATGCCGCCCATACCGGACGGGCCTGAGCCGATGATATCGTTGCCTTCGTCTATGAGGTCCGCCTTTGTGCAGACCACAACGATGGGCACACCAGCGGAGTTGTGTGTGAGGGTTCCAGGTCCAAGGGGCAGCAGGGTACTGGATACCGTCGACGTTGCGGGCAACGGTTCGGCAGAGGGTTCGGCGTAGTGCTGCCAATGCGCCTGCACTGTAACGCAAGACATCAGAATACGCGCGAGATTCTACCTGAGCTCTCGCACGTACGGCGTTCGCGGTTCTCTTCCTTCGCTATGTCAAGCTCGCGAGACCCGTCACCCTTCACCCACTTCTCTACCCACTCTAGCCATGTCTCTAGCTCTTGGATGAAGGCCCATGGTCGCGTCCAGTCCAAGACGACCATGACAAGGGTGTGGGATAGGGAGGTGCGAGGAGGGACAAAGTATGGCAATAATGAGCTGTATGCGGGTGCGGATGAGGGTACGGTGTACACGGAAAGCCTCGCTAGGGTATCTGTGCAGAGAGTACCTGGTAAATACCAGCAAGTGATCCATTCTTCAATCCACGCACCTTCCTCTGCATCGTCGCGTACATCAGCCCAGTCATAGCCGAGCGCGAAGTCCGTTCGCTGGTCTTCCTTTGTCTCCTCCGGAGGTGGCTTCTGCAGCAGTGCAGAAACAAGTGTAGACTTGCCCGATGATGGCTCTCCGAGGACAAGGACTTGTTTCGAGGGAATAGAGCGCGATGTCGACACCGAGTCGAGAATTGAGGACCACAGGTCCTGTGGTGGCGCTTCCGGTGAGGATGGTCGTGAATTCTCCATGTCTCGCACTATACGTAGACTCCAAGAGTCCTTCTGACCGGCTAAGACAGGTGGATCACGACCAACAAGACGAGAGACGAGAGCAGCGGCAGGACTGTCGGGGACTGTGGTGGCAAGCAAGCACGTTGATTGAAACTCCGGCGACGCGTCCGTCAGACGCGCTCCCCGTCCCGCGTGCCGGTACTGTACTTACCCCTCACACATCTTGCTCTGTATCCACGACGTCTACAGACTTGCGATATCTTCGACTGCCTTCTTTTGAGGAGGTCATCATGTCTGCCGCGGTCTCGGTGCCCAAGCACCGTCTCTTCGAGTCTCCCAACTCGCGAGCGATCGAGATCGGGCCTTGGACGATCACCGCGCGCACGAACCCCATCTCGAATGCCGGCGAGTCTGACGCGCTGCAGGCCGCGATAGGCGGCATACCGCTTCCGGAGATGACGTTCGGAAACAACTCTCTTGAGCTGGAGCACAAGGAGAGCGGTTGGAAGTATGCGTTCACGACTGAAGAGGCATTGAAGGGGGTACGCAACGGGGAGCTGCAAGATGGCGATGGCGGCGTGAAAGTGGGCTATGCGGACGCTTGGTTAAAGAGTCGGTATGTTCTGGGACAACAGTTACATCCATCAATTTCGTTGACCTGAGGAAATAGTACGGGGGCGACATCCCAGATACCCATGCCCCAGACGGTACCTACTAAGCCCTTCGATTGGACATACACGACGCTCTATCCCGGCCACAAAGATGCTTCTTCATCGACCAGCGTCGATTGGCAGCCTGCTGATCGCAGTAACCCGTCCCACAAGATCCCTCTTGCGGAGTTGACTCGACATGACCCCATCCTCTTTTATGCCGAAATCCCTCTCTACGAGGATGAATTGCACGACAATGGTGCCTCGCATCTTCTCGTTCGGATTGTACGTCAGTCACGTTGTGTACATCCTTACTACTGTTGATCAGACCTCTCCGTAGCGAGTCATGCCGACCTGCATATTCATCCTTCAGCGGTTCACTCTGAGAGTGGACAACGTCCTCTTCAGGACGTTCGACACTCGGATATACCATTCTTTCACGTCATCACCGCCCCTGGTGGTACGTGAAACAAGCGGCTGGGAAGCTCCGTACGATCGTGTCAAATGGGTACGCACAGTGATTGCGATAATGCTGCCGGCAGGTTCGCTGACGCTCCAACACAGCGATTGCCCAAGCGCGACGATCTAACGCCGTTGACCGACCCTATGTGGATCGCCAAAATCCTCTCCGAGATCCCTGCTGAGATCTCTCAAGAGATCGGGGCGGGTACGAAGTGGAGAGGACTTGGCACGAAGGTCGAGGTTGCGACGCTCAAATAGGCAGATGCACTCTGACCTGCATGGTCGCGACATTGTACTACTGAATCGCATGTATAATAGGTGAGCCGTAACGCCGTCTAACGGTTGTTGGACACCATACTGACCGATTTCTAAGCACACTGGTGTATTCCTGTAAGCCGCAACCCCCTTGCGCGCCGCCGCCTTACAATCCACAAGCTGTCATGAGACCGCGGCCGATGATCCAGACGCCCTGAACGGTACACCCAAGAAAGAAATTGTCCTATGATGCGCTGGTGCGTGGCTTCGGTGACTCAATCCCGTGCTTCCACCCACAGGTCATGATTTCCACTCCGTAAGTTTCCTCCGTCTCTTTCCGGGCCTGACCCCACTCGAGAATCTCCTCTTTAAACGCGCCTCCCCAGTCGCTCGCCCGCAGTTGAACATTGTCGTGCATGTAGTCCAACCCGATCTCGTCGTAAACCTCCCTCCACAATGGTTTGACGAGGGAAAAAATGGATGTGTCGGAGCTCGTCCTGCAGACCCTCCCAGAGGCGTGGATTCCGCCGCTTGATCGCGATGTTGCCGTTGTAAACGTATGGCAAGCGAACGGTATCGACCCCGTAGAACACGTTGAGAAATGCCTGCGCCGCCTCCCAGTGCGAATATTTGGCCTTGTTGATGTGCGCGACGAGGTCGTGGAACGCAGTCGTCGATGGCCTCACGAAGAGTACGCCCGCATTGAAGTCGACGGTGAAACCAGGGGTGTCAATATAGACGTCGGGAACTGCAGCGAAGTTGAAGGGGAGCGCAAACAGCTCATCGAAATTGTTCCTGACGAGCGTGTCGGCGTCGAGGTAGACGAGCGCTTTGATCCCGAGGCCGGCGAAGTCCTATAGCCTGAGCTTGGTGAACTGGTCGATGAAGTGCTGGTGGACTCCCCCGTCCGATGGCGGCTCGACCCGGTCCACTGCGTAGGGCTCGAAGTCGGAGAGGGTGGTGATGCAAAGGGCACGGGGGGGGATACTCGGCCTGGGAATAAAGCACGATGCGGCGGGCGGAGCTGTTCACCTTGTTCAGAGTGTGTCCGAGCGTGGCGATGGGGACAGCGAAGGCGTCGTTATACATGCTGGTGACGATGGCGCTATCAGACCAATTCATTGGTACTCTCCGCAGGAATTCCTCGTCCATGAGCGGATGGGAATGTCCCCCACCTGAATCAGCGTCCCGCCTCGAAGTGCTGCATGTAAGCTCAGTTTGAGCACTCACAGATGCTGATTACTATCCAACGGCGACTTGATAAGCTCCCTTTCGATGATGGTACGAGGTTTTCTCCTGGCTGCTGCAACATTTCCTATGATATTTGTGAGGAATCCTGCGGTTCTTGAACAGGTTCCAAATATGGATGAACATAAGCGTGATCGAGAATTTATGCACGAGCGTCTAGCAGACTACCGGTCTCCGCACGTTCACTGCCCTTGCTCATCCCATCTTGTCCGTTGCTTTCTCCCTCCCCTTCGTCGCCGCATAGCCATGGATGTCTCGGATATATTGGCGGCTCATGAAGCCAAGCAGTAAGTATGAGCGTTGCTGTAGGTGGGGCAAGGCTAATATGGCCGACAGAAAAGCCGTGACGGTGGAGAAGGAGATCCCGCTCGAGGTCGATACCGGTTTCCTCACCGTGACTGACCTCAACCCGGTCGATGCGGAAACCTATGAGTAAGGAATAACTATGTATCTACACGCACAGCCCCCAACTGACAGTTCGATGCGCCCCGCAGAGCTGACCTGGAGGACTACCTCATGTCCACGGCTCGCGATGGTGTCCAGACGCTCATTGCCTCCTTGTTTTCCCTTCCCACAACATCTTCCCCGGACGGGCCCCTCGCGCAGCTGCCTGCGCCGACTACGCAGCTCCCTCGTGCCAAACCACTGCCCAAACCGAAGCCACCGACTAAATGGGAGAAGTTCGCGAAGGCAAAGGGTATTCAGAAGAAAAGGAGAGACAAGAAGGTCTGGGACGAGGAGAAGCAGGAGTGGGTGGACCGGTGGGGCTGGAAGGGCAAGAACAAGCAGAAGGAGACGCAGTGGCTCACGGAGGTCCCCGCGAATGCCGGTACGTCCTGGTTTGTCTATGCCGTTTGTTACTGACTTATGCCTCCCTGTGCGCAGACATCGATCACGACCCTGCCAAGGTCGCCCGGGACGCTCGCAAGGCCCGTGTGGCGAAAAATGAGCGACAGCACCAGCAGAATCTTGCTCGCGCGGCCCAGGCTACTGGCTCTACTCCTGCTGCGCCTCCCACTACCCTGCGCAAGAAGCAGATTGACAGGACACTTGCGGTGACCCGAACGAGCACAGCCAGCATGGGCAAATTCGACCGAACGCTCGAGGGTGAGAAGAAACTGAAGGGCGTCAAGCGGAAGGTATGTAGCTCTCGTCATCCCTGAACGCATCGGCCCCTTGACCTCAGGAATCCCGTAGTTTGAGCCCACGGAGATGCCTGCTGCGAGCGAAAAATCCCACAATCTAGCTATACTAGCCAAGCTCGACAAGGAACCTGCTGCGAAGAAGTCGCGTCGGACAACGCAGGAGTCAGGTGGCTCGGACGTGCTCAATGTCAGGAAGGCAATTAGGTCCGCAAGTAAAGGCAAGGGGAGTGCCGCGTTGGCTCGGGAAGGTGGTAAGAAGGGCAAGAAGGGCAAGCGATAGTGTCGATGCGCCGAGCCGTGCTGCTCCTTCGCTGTACTATCCTTGCGTATATTCTCGCCTATGACGACTCCGGGGCGTTTAAGCGTGCCACCGTTATGCTCGCGTGATGTGATCTTAGAGTACGAAGCATGGTCCATACACGCATATACATACAGGGCTCATGGTCCGTGGTATGCTGCAAACCCGTCACTTCGATCCGCTCTCCACAGGGAGCCTCTCCAGCCTCGCCTTGCCGTCCCTAATCCACTCCTCCTTGACCAGCTTCTCCTTCTCCGCATAATAGAGGCGATACACCAGCTTGATCGTGCCCTCGCTGACGCCCGCCACCGTGCTGATCTCCTTAACAGTCTTTGGCTTGTCGAGTAAGCAGCAGGTGAAGTAGATGGCGCCACCCGCGATGGACACAGGTGAACGACCATCCGCAATACCCAGTTCGCGTGCCTTGACGATGATATCCGAACATATGGGCTGAACGTTGGGTGGCAGATCTAGATGGTTGCAATAACGGACCAAGAGGTCCTCGGCACCGGTCGTCCCACTGGGTGCATTGAGGTGACGGTCCTGAGACGCGCCTGGCGTCAGGTTGAACGCCTGCTCGAGGGCTTTGTAACACTGCCCAAGAACCTTCTTGCTGACATGCGTGAGGTTGCAAATCTCGCGGAACGTCCGTGGAACATGCGCCTGTCTGCAGGCAATGAAGATGCACGCAGCAATTACGGCGTCGAGCGGCTTTCCGCGGAGCAGTTTCTCCTCGTCCGACCGCTTGTAGAGTTGCTTTGCGATATCGGAGATGGTTTTAGGGAGGGAGAACTGGTCGCACCAGCTCGAGATGTCGCGGAACGCCTGCAGCAGGTTCCGCTCCGAACGAGCAGCGGCCGAACGAGATGCTGCGCGCTGCAGCTCCCGCGCTATGCCAGAGCCGCCATCCCGGAACGAGATAGTCGTGTCGAGTTGCTCCATTCCCTCCATCAGGGGGTCTGAGGCCGCACCAACACGCGAAGGATCGTCTCCCTCGTCGTTCGCGAACGTCTAGAGATGGTGTGAGGGGAGCCAGTCCACACATTGAATCGAGGTCTCGTGGCGAGCGAAGAGACTTACCCTCCACTCACTCCTTGTATCGACGATCCTATCGCCCAACACTAGCCCACAAGTGCCACAGACAAGATCTCCGCTGCTGAACTCTTCGACGATATTCGGATTGGGGTCTCTACATTCGGGGCAAATGAGACGGACTGCGAGGTCCGGACCGAACGTCGGCTGTTGTACTTTCTGCACGGGCTGTGCGAGAGGAAACGGCTGAGAGTAGGCCATGGCAGGTGTGGGCTATGGGTACGACAGAGGTCGACGAGCAAGGAAATGAGCGTGGACTGGGAGGAGCAGGATATCTGGTGTGGCTAGGTCTTCCTTCTGTAAGACGCGAAGACAATGGCTTCCTTGACGTCTGCACTAATCGCATCACTTCAAAAACAACATGTACAATATGACCTACCACTACGCAACTTAATGCGAGACGACTGACGGATTGCGAAGGGTGGTCGAGGGCAGTGGTGGTCACGGTTCGGGACAAGAAGCGTACGACAGCACAAGACTCGTGCACCAGCTAGTTGTGCCCGATAAGAGGGTCTTGCTGCAGCAAAATATTAGTAATGGTGGTCTCTGACCAATCAGCTCCTGAGAAATGCCGCAGCTATTTCCCCGCGGTAACGCCACCGGATCCCGCACCTCTAACCACTGCCACCATCTCTCTGTCGCACAATGGGCAAATGGTTCGTGCTGCAGCTGTAGGACACCGACGGACGTTCTCAATAGCCTTTGTGCATACAGGACATTAGAACATCATGATGAGGTCTTGCGTAACAAGATCAAAAATATGGTGTAAGTAATACTTATACAAGCACACTCTCGGTCTCGTCCGTTCACACTCGTTCGCGTCCATATAGCCAAGGAGCAGTCAAGAGGATCAATGTAGAGAAGGAAGGCCCTTCAATATCCTATGAGGCCTTTGTCGAGGAACTGGATGAGGGTGATTCCTTCACGACGTCTCTGATAGACGTCCTGGTCAAGGTGTGTCCACCCGTGCTCCTTGGATTTACGATGATCTCACACGTTTGTGTTAGGAAATGGCGGAGCGTCGAACGCGTCCCAACCCCATTGACCGACGTCTCATATCTGAAAGAACTGCCAAGGTCCTGCGTATGCAAGCTGCACCTCTCCATATCTATCGGGGAGGCCAGAGTAGCCTCCGGGAGCGTTCTTCACGCCGAGGCGTTCCCATTCTCCCTCGGCATTCCTTCAGCACTTTCCACGACCTGCTTTCCGAATCAGACGGCGAGGACGATTATGGCTCCGTGTTGAATCCATCTGGTCCCCTTGAAGGGGCACGGATTAACACGGATCTATACGACGCCTATTTCCCCTCAACATACGATCTCCCCGGTTCCTTGTCGCGTAGAGCGGATCCCGAGGCAGAGTCTCCACTTTCCGCCCTGCCTGCAGGTGCAGCGGATTCCCCTCGCAGTACCTCATCTCTGAACGGCCCAAGCCCACAGTCTCCCCCGGCGGCTAGGTCCATGTGGCGTACAAGCCTGGGTAGTGGGGGCTCATCATCCCTTTCTCGTCAAGCCTCCATCCGTCGTCCCTTCCGGACACGCTCAACAGAATTCAGTGAATTCACCTCTCGCCGTCGTTCTGAGATGAGGAACAGTACGACAGTAGAAGATGGTCCCCGCACGGACCCATCCGCCGGCGCTGATAGTAGACCCAGCGCATTCGCGGCTCGCGTCTCCCCGGAGTCTTCCACTGCCGATGGGTATGGAATCCTCCCCTGGGCAAGCGTCCGCCGCAGCTTGATACCGTCGAGATCCGACAGTGTCAGGGGGGATACAAGCTCGTCGTCCACCACGACTGCAGAACCGACCGCCTTGCGCTCGACCGCCCGTAGTCCGAGCTCGTCGCAGCTGTGGTATTCCCTAACAACCCCTCCCGGGCCGGTGGAGCCCCCGGCAGATGCTGTACCCACCTTCGCGTCAAGTACAATGGAGAGCGACACCGAGCAAGCGCAAGTTATCGCCCCTCGATTGCGTCGTGGTGGACTTCGCCCCCCAGAGTCGCTGCTGTCACGTCACTTCGAGCCCGCGCCATCTGATCAGACGGCCTCTGCCCGACGCGCGCTCGAGGAGACCTTGTCGCAATCCCCATCTGCCGAGCCTGCCCCAGCGGACAGGCCGTCTGAACATCCGTATGCCGCGGCGAGAGCGCTCGGGCAGACATCCGAGTCCTCATCCGTGACAGGTTCCCGGTAGATTCCTTGGTCAAGGTCGGATGGATCGGTCGCAGCACCTCTGTAGCCTTATCTTGCTTGTACTGTGCTGTACTGTGGTATCAATCTCATGTGCATGGCATGCTCTTTACGCTGTCGACAATGGAGGCAATTGAAATAATACAGTACGAGTCGAGCTGCTGGTACAACCACTGCAGTGGCACGGTAACCGTCAGCTGCAGTGTGGTAGCGCGCGCAGGCCGCTCGCACGTGATTGGAGGTGTGCCTGCGTTAATACGCGAGCTCTTGAGTCCCGACGGTCAATCACTCACAAGTCGTCCTGCTTGCTGAATACGATGATCAAGAAACGCTCTCGACCTCAGCCTAGAATAAGGCAACCATCACTTGAGCTCGAAGATGACCCTCCTGCCGCAGAGGAGTCCCAAGAGCAAGGCGAGGAGAAGCTGGAGTAGGTCCTCGATGGCGGGCCCTCTATGTTGTTGCAATCAGACACTCACTCGTGGCTGCATAGTATTGCGGATCTTATTGAGCTGCGGAAGCTGAGGAAAGCCCGAGAGGGCATAGATATCGCCAAGCTCTCAAAGGGAGACCTGAAGAAGAAGCGGAAGCGGCCAAAGGAAGAGGAGGTTGTTGCGGGTCTGAGGCCTGGAGC
This sequence comes from Trametes cingulata, assembly GCA_022385765.1. Taxonomy (NCBI): domain Eukaryota; kingdom Fungi; phylum Basidiomycota; class Agaricomycetes; order Polyporales; family Polyporaceae; genus Trametes; species Trametes cingulata. The sequence goes on from MU278009.1 coordinate 287,496, forward strand.
TTCGGTGGACAATGATGAGGAGTGAGTGCTGCGCCAAGCTGAGCTGTTCTGAAAGCCACTGACATTCTCGCAGCGAGGCAGAAGATGCCGAGAGCAAGGCGCGAAAGGTTGTCCGCGAGAACAACTTCACACACCAGACAAATGCGCTCGATGTCGACAAACATATGTGCGTCTGGTGCCATTTCTTGCCACTCTTCGCTCACCTACACGTACCAGGATGGCATATATTGAGGAGAACATGAAGCTACGACGAGGGGCGAAGGAGGAATCGAAGAAGGACGACGGGCAGGCTGACCCACTCGCTGAAGTGTTCCGCATCACGGAGAAGTACAAGCCACCTACACAGAAGAAGTCCCAGGAAGAAGGCAGCGTTACCAACAGTCTGGCCATGCTGACCGCGATTCCGGAGGTGGATCTGGGCATGGAGTAAGGTCCATCCACGACCTCAGCGCGTCGTCGCTAATCTCTTGTTCACAGTGCCCGACTGAAGAACATCGAGGAAACCGAGAAAGCGAAACGCATGATTGCTGAGCAGCGCAAAGAGAGGCAGAAGCAGGACGATGAAGCGCACCTTGCTGCAGCGCGATGTACGTTGCGCCACGCCTCTCATCTTTATCCACGTTCGCTCACATGTTGCTAGTCTATCGACCGAACCTCAAGGCGAAGTCGGACGCCGATATCCTACGAGATGCCAAGCTCGAGGCCATGGGTCTCAACCCCGAGGACCATGAAGTGCGTAGACATGTCGATCGGCCACAGATGGCGACAGATGAGATGGTGAGTGCCCGTTCTTCAAAGGGTCTGTGGCATAATGTTGAAATGCGACCGTTAGGTCATGGAACGCTTCAAGAAGAGAATGCGGAAATGACTGCCGCCGATATTGTTGTTAATTTATTGTATAGTTGGACCTCTGTACTCTAATGTTGTGTCTCTCAACGCATCTCCCAGTAGCATTGTGCATATTCAGCTTGTCCAGAGATCAAATGGCCCCTGCTGTTCGATTCTGCGCTGAGCCCAAGGCCCTCCAGAGCAGTTTCAGAGCGAACATATTGCACGCGTTCGAAACTATCGGATTTCCCATCAGGTGCGCACTGTATAGCTTATGGTGAACTTGAGTATACCTGCTGGAAAGTCGTAGCTTCTGTCAGGAGCCCTTTGAAGCGATTCGCCGATTCGCAGTGCAAGCTGAACATGGTTGGGGCCTTGAGCGATAGTGAGCAGCTTGCGCCATCCAATTTGGAAATTCGACAGTGTACACAGCAAAAATCCTCCGAGCCAGGATCGAACTAGCGGCCTCAAGATTTGGAAGGGATAGCCTATTACAGTCTTGCGCTCTACCAACTGAGCTATCGGAGGCTTAGAGGTTGTCATTTTGTTGCCATACTGTATGATAAGCATAGCCCTCCGGGCAGACCTGGCCACGAGATGCAAAATAGTCGAAACTAGATTATCACCGGAATACCCGCGGCCGGGGGGGGAGGTAATAGTAATGCAGAATATCCTCATGTCGGGCCCGCCAGGAGGCGCCGGCTCCCCGCGCTGCTATTACAGAGCACGACATCTCTCTCTCTCTGTCTCTCTCTCTCTGTCTCTCTCTCTCTTATATTGTAAGCGACAACGGTCGCGCAGGTTTCCCTTATTAGGAAGTCCCTTACCGTATTTGGGAGTTGAAGTCTCCCCTTCATGCCTTTCCCGCCTTCGACGCACTTCAAGCGAATTTTGCTTCTATAGAGCCCCGAGCAGGTGCAATACAGCTCATGAGATCAACATATTCACGAGCAGGTACTGTCTCGAACTGAACCGGGAGAGGTTGACATTAGACGCCCGTGTCAAGGACGCGCAAACATCACAACTGGGTGACTGTCCGTAAGGAATCTGGTCACAGTTGTACCAGTCGTCGGACTTTGAAAAGGCGTGACACGTCGGCCCTGGGGGGCCTGGGGGAAATCCGTAACCCTAGAGCGGTTCTAATTTATACACAATTTAGAGACAGTTGGGTTTAGCTCGAAAGCTCTCGAGGCGACGTCTACAGGTCCGCGAGTGACATCACCTACTCCCCCCCACTTACCACACAAGGCAACGGATCACTCGTCGAGGTGGTGCAACCGTGATATGCGAGGTTTAGAACAGCTGGAGAGGACGGTTTGGAATCTGGAAGGGGGGGTACCCCCCTCTTCCAGATTTAGCATTTAGAACGCCTCCACGGGCGCTTACGAGCTACAAGCGAGATTTGGAAAACCGATCGGAGTTTGAAAATGTCACGCTCTCCACCGGCGGGTTGTTCCCTCCGGCGTTTAGAACTGCTAAACCTGTATCCAAACGGCTTACGGACAGTCACCCACTTAGTACAAGGCACTCATACTCTTGCGGCTCCGGAGGTGCCCTCGCGCCTTTTCCACCGTTCGACGCATCTCAAGCCTGACGGGCCTTTTGTTTCTCTTATCACGTAGCTCATCATAGCGAAGAGTCTGCCCATTGAGCAAAGAAGCGTGCCGTAGGCACGGGAAGCGCTAGTATCAAATATAGAACTCGCTACCATGTAACGACGCGCCCTCGAGAACCTCGATCATGTACTACTCCCGCCACATACCAGCTCACACCACACTAACAACGTCATGCGCGCCGACATTCGGCCAATGCCATGTGCGTAACACGGAACTTTGAGGCCCTACGCGCTGCCTCTGCCCTACCCAAAGCAGGTCACCCTGTTAATGCGGCCCGACAGACATGTGTACCACACTGGGCGCCGCTATGCGGATCACCCATATTTCCCTTCGGCATGACCGGTCAACACGATAATGAGATGACTTCAGAGGAATGTACTACTAAACTCCCAGGAATCTGCGGTGTGCCCCCGAAGAGAGAAGAGAGACAGGCAGACAGGAATCACCGGCCACCCGCAACGAAGGGAGGCCTAATCCGTGTGAATATACTACCATAGCTGACACGATGAAACAGTCATCCACGTGCGTTTGACGTTTTCCCACCCCAGATAATATTGTAATTGCTGTGGACGAGACCTGCCCACTATCGTGGCCAGGAATTTTGGTACGCCGATGGGAAAACATCTCAGCGTCAAGCTCAAGGCAACCTCGGATAGTCCTCGGATTTGGGCCTGAGTTGAAGGTTGTTCGACCTCCTCAGCTACCATCCGATCCCATACACACTGCGCGGGGTGTGCCCTTAGCTATAGGTTACGACACGCATAATACAACGCCTTCCGTGCGAAGCATATGATAGTGACAAGGTGAGTTATGAGACTTCTTTAGCTCATGCATTGTACCCTCTGCGATCGCGTGCGGGACGCTAGGAGGAAACCAAGCACATACCGAACAGCTGCCCTTGTGCCTGGTGCAGGTTTCTCCACTCAGAAGCCGTGCGAGGCCCAGGGGCTTAGTAGCTGGATGATAGGCAGTAATTTGCAAGCTGAGTGTGCCGCCGGATGGAGAGGTGTCATGCACCCCGATGACTACGCATTCAAGGATATCTATCAGGTGAAGTGGGTACCGGTGCTGACTTCGCTGTGTAACCTGCAGGTAGTCCTTGCCATTCATGACGCGCGAAAGAAGTGGGACTCATGTAGAAGAGATCCTCGTGCCCAAACTAGCCTGTAGTCCACAATGGCCGCCTTGTTGAACCACGATGGAGATTTAGACTCCTCGTATAATGTGCAGCTGCTTCTGGCTGCCTACAATGATTGCCACTGACGAGCTGTACATCGGAGGGAGTTATTGGCCCTTTTCTCGTGGATACTCTAACCACAATGTACCTTCCGTTGGGTATGCATGATACTAAAGCCATGAATCTCACTGGCTGCAATGAGCTCGGACGTGTGAAGATAATGCCCTGCTGTACCTGTGCTGCACTCCGGTATTCCAAATGTCGACAGCTACTGCGTGGAACTGTGCGTGCTGTTCATGAATCTGGCTTCGAACGATTGGTTGTGGAAAGCTCGAGCGTGACCGAGCGCTGTCTGCTGAATCATGCCGGGGGAGTCGCAGGACGCGATGATGTCGCCAAAATGGTGTCGACCACTCTCCGCACGCCCATTCCTTGTCCTTTCCCGACTTATAGCTCCGGACGTCGAGGATGACTTTCTCGACCTTCACATCTTTCCTTGCGCCATCGTCCGCCGGACAAACGCTACATCGAACTGCTTTTCGCTCTTGCATATCCTGATCTCCGTCCGCTGCAGCACCCATGTCCCCGTCTACTGTTGAGGCCTCGACGCCTACCTTTGACAAGCCTCTCAAACTCCCCCTCTCTCAGGAGGAGATCGACCGCATCAACGCCTACCTTCGCGACTTGACTCCGGAACAAATCCTCGCATGGGCTGTCGAACATGTACCGGGCCTGTATCAGACGACCGCGTTCGGTCTGACGGGGCTTGTCGCGATTGACATGCTCTCGAAGATCACCTCTAATCCACCTCCTCTTATCTTCGTCGATACCCTGTACCACTTCCCTGAAACGTACGAGCTCGTCGAAGAGGTCAAGAAGCGGTATAACCGGGACGTTCACGTCTACAAGCCCGCGGGCTGTGAGACTGTCCAGGACTTCGAGAAGAAGTTCGGAGAGAGGCTGTGGGAGACGGACGAGACGACCTACGACTACCTCGTAAAGGTATATGCTACGTCGCGCTACTTTGGTCATCAAAACTCACCATTAATCGTGGCAGGTTGAACCTGCTCGGCGGGCGTACGAGGAGCTCGGGGTCAAAGCCGTCATCACAGGCCGCCGCGCTTCGCAAGGAGCAGACCGAGCCAACCTCCAGCCCTTGGAGGTAGACAGCACGGGTCTCGTCAAGCTCAATCCCCTTTTTGCCTGGACGTTCCCCTTCGTCCAGTGGTACGTCGACGAGAACAAGGTCCCCCGCAACAAGCTGCTCGACCAGGGCTACCGGAGCATCGGCGACTGGCACAGCACGGCGAAGAGCGGAGAGGGCGACCAAGGCGAGCGCGCAGGCAGGTGGGCGGGCAAGGCGGAGAAGACGGAGTGCGGCCTCCACGTAGACTACTTCAAGCTGAAAGCTGCAGCCGAGGAGAAAGTGCGTGCCGGTTTCGCAATCCAGCCTTGAGATCTACTCACAGCTGATCTCTCCATTCCAGCTGAAGCAAAAAGCCCTTGCAGAGCAGACCAAGGAGTCCGCGCCCAACGCGACCACCGCCCCTGCCCTCCAGACGAGTGCTTGAGCACCGCCTGCTTGTGTTTGTACGACTTTCCCTGGATTCCCCGCAGTGTACCAGTCCGTGTATCTTATTCATATGCTTGTGCTATATATGCTCCACCATCCGCATTCTCCAAGAGTCACCCTCTTCGTACGTTGTCCAGACATCTGGGTCTACACTCCGCAACCCCCGCCGCCGTCCGGCATTGTCGCGGCTGCAATCCGGGCAACAAATGGCGAGCCTAGCCGGTCTAAGGTCTATGAGAACGAACGCCACTGAAGCAGATAGGCGTCCAGTTGGCTGACAGACGGATGAGCGTCCGACCGGCACGAGTCCTCTCTGAGCTATGTCCCGTACAGAGTCCGATGGAGCTCCGCAAACATCGGGTAGCGCGCTGGTATATATCTCCTTACCGCGGTCCAGAACGCGTGTTTCTCCTCCCGCACATTGTCCGCCGCAAGGCCTGTGCCCCTTCACCATGGGATCCCTAGCCAAGTACGTCGGAGCGATCGTATGCCCAGCGTATGAAGTATGGGTATTGATCGCGGCTCCCCCAGCGGTATCGGTCTGCCGCGGGGACCTACGGTGCCCAACGGGCGCGTACCACTGAAGTACGCCGAGTCCTCCCTCAGAATGAGCTTTAATTTAATGGAGGTTGCATCAGGCCTGAGTTCCATGACGGATTGCCTCCGCTCCCAGAGATACACTCGGAGGCCTTGCGCCTCCAGGTCTTCACGCACAGGAGCTTCTACGCCCGACCGACGCACGTTTTCGAGGACATGCCGGACGACCCTAGCCCGGACAACGAGTCGTATGTCGTCGTCGTGATCCTTGGTGTCGTGCAAAACTGATTGTAGTCTTGCAGGCTGGAGCATCTGGGCGACACTGTCTTGAGTCTAGTAGTCACCGGCCTCTTGCGAGACGTCTATCCGTGCTTGCGGGTTGGCCCATCCACTGTGAGTGACCCTGATCAGTGGAGAGTAGCGAGGGCCTATCAATGACTGGGGCACCTCGTAGAAAATCCGCGCTCTGGTAGTAGGCAACCCGACGCTCGCATGGATGTGAGAGTATAGTTGTACGTTCCATGGCCTTACTGACGGTATCCCCGCAGCTCTGTGCAGTATCGCCTGCCTGAGAGGCTGCGCATGCACCCCGCCCAGGCGATCACTTTGTGCGCCTCCGCTAACATTCAAGGTGCGCGAGTACCACTCATAGAAGCCGCATTCTACTCACATCGTTCTGTAGCCGATCTCTTTGAGGTGAGTGTGATTGCCTTCCAGACGATCGGGGACCCCATACGTTTCCTAGTCCTTCGTGGGGGGCCTCTACCTCGACCAAGGCCTCGAGGCGGTCAAGAAATGGCTTCACCCCCTCCTCCGTCCCTTCCTCGCCATCGCCTATCGCACTGTGCGAGTTCAGCACGGCCTCCCTCCTGAGCCGTCCTACAGTACGATGGCACCTCCATACTACCCCGACAAGGCCAGCACTCCACACGCCATCGGCGCGACGGCGCAGCCGCCGCAGACCTGGTCGACGCCGCCGCCGCCACGCATGCCCGCGAGCATCGGGCACCTCTCGCTGTTCAACCAGCACCTGCAGCAGCAGTGCAAGAACGTCGAGTGGGTGTATTCGGACAGCGCGGGCGAGGGCACGAAGACGACGCCGATCTGGGTCGTGCGCGCGATGGTCGACGGCGTGTGCCTCGGGCGCGGACGCGGGAGCACCAAGAAGGCTGCCAGGAACGAGGCGGCCAAGGAGGGACTCGTGAAGCTCGGGATAGCCGTCCCGTGAGTACTGTCCATCGCTTCGGGGTGGTGGTGCAGGGGTTCTGAGTGCTGATGCTAGACGGGCGATTGCAGGCAGCTGGAGGGCCCGTTCCCGGTTTGAGCCCCAGCACCTTGTCTTCAGACTCGCGCTGGATGGCCGCGGTTCACTGCACCGGTCATCCCGCTCAGGTGTGCAGGCAGCGTGCGAGGGTTTGCTACGGAGAATATTCGTGCTCAGGAGGAAGGATGTGCTGCCGCGATGGACAATATGCTCTCGGATTTATGGTTTGTTTTCTGGTGCTCTCATGCGTCGCTGTGCTGGATGACTATCTGCTGTATGCTGCATCTCGCTGCTCTTGGCTATGTGTTTGCTTCTAGATGTATTAGTATGAGTACAATGATATCTATACATGCAATGAGTAGAGGGGGATAAGCGGCACTTTTCCAAGAGAGGTGATGTCTAATTGACCCGCTTGCCTCCGGGTACTGGATCCCTCATCCTTCCAACACTATCCACCGCTGGCGCGCCCCAAACGAGAGTCCTTGAAGAAGGGTCCAAGAGACTCGGGAAGCGGTGTTCCAGGAGAGGAGGGAGGACCCCGCGTCGTGGTGTGCTCGAGCTCGTCTTCGTCTCCGGCCGGGCCTCCGTCGTGAGAGGGCCCGCTGGTGCGGGGTGGTTGAGAGGGAGTCCTGTCTCTGACGATGCCCTCGACGCTTCCGCGGCTGCTCTGCTCTCCGGTGCCCCGTCCTCCGATTTCTGCAGCCCTGACCCCGCCATGAGTGCGCGCGCCTCCTCGTCCACGTCGTCGAATACGTCCTGCTTCACCGCGCCGATGGAGTATGCCCACACTCCGACGGCAAATCCGGCAAGGAGGACCCCAGTGATGGCGTTGCGCAGACGGAAGGGTTCACGCGCGCGTTTGAGACCCGGGGACATGAGCTGCAGAAGAGGGACGTCAAGCACGACACAGGGTTGCATCAAGCTGCAAGACGCACGTTCCGAGGGCGGTAGGATTGTCGCGCAGTCTTGCGATCGACGTATGGGTCCGCCATCCTCGCAGACTATGTTAGTGTGCCGACTGAACGAAGAATGTGGGTGCGGTAGTGGTGGGAGAGCACAAAGGACGAGCTCAGAGCTGCACCCGCGCGGACATATCTCACTCGTCGTGCACGTGCCGATGGTCATGCTATGACATAGTTACACTCTCCGGCTGCTCGTACCGCTCATTTGTAGATACGCATACATCTTCGCAGCTACGGAGGGCCTATCATTCTTACGAATACATGCACTACGGGGCGTGCGGATGAAGCGCAAGTGCGAAGTCGCGTCTAGGCCCTGAGCACGCTCGCATGTCTCGGGAAAGGTCGGAATCTGGGCACAACATCAACACAAGCTCGACTTCAAGTACAACCAGCCATCTCGCGAGTGGTCCAGCATGCGTAAGGAGTAGTAGATAGTGATGAATTATCGAATTATCCTCGCAGTTGTAGGCTACAGCATCTATTCGCCGGCGGGCTTGCCCTAGAAGTCGATCACAACGGGTTCAATGAGCCTGGAACGGGCGTGAAAGGTGATGCGACGCACCTTGACGAGCTGGTATGCACCGACTGCCGTGCTAATCATGCCAACGGTGAAGATGGCGTAGTAGGAGCCTAGGGGGGCATGCGGTCATCGAGGATGCGCAGAGCTGAAGTGACGCGACTCACCGACGTAGAACTTCGAGCGAGGCAGGCGATAGTAGATGGGCGCATGCGAAGCCTGTAGAGAGAGCATCGATAGCTTAACCAGCCGCACAGACGATGTGCATGCGCGTTATGGGATATATACCTGGACAAGCTTCTGCTTCTCTACAACACGGTTGGGCTCTGGCAGGTGTAGCGATGGTCAGACTGTGTCATGTGCAGTCCCATGCACTTCAGATACTGACTGTAGACGAGCGAGTTAAGCATTTTGAGCGGTGGTGCGGCGGACGACGACGACGAGGTGGTCGAGAATGAGGAGGAATGTGAAGGAGGCGGAGGGCGCGCGCGAGGCGGAGTCTCAACAGCCGAACCGGCGCGGCTCGTCTCGACCGCCATGGCCTCCAACGATCGCGTCCGCGTCAAGGTCTGTCCTCTCTCCTTCTCCGTATTTCACCCCGTATTCATCTGTTTTGCAACGCAGGGAGTCGAAATTCATCGCCCAATAATCTATGGAAACACGGCTTGGGTCCTGACTCCGGAGGAGCGGAAGGCGCTGCCCCATCCCGACCACACCCATCGCTGGACGGTCGCAGTGCGCAGCCCGGCATCTGAGGATGACTCTGATATTGTCGGGGGTGCCGACGACCTGAGCTACTTCATCAAGCGTGTGACGTTCAAACTACACGACACCTATCCGAACCCCAATAGAAGTGAGTGGCTCCGTGCCCCGTTTGCCTGAGCTAGAGTTGTGACCGTTCGCAGCTGTGGATAAGCCTCCGTTCGAGGTCTCAGAAACAGGGTAGGCCGCCCTCGCATATGTCCTCCGAGGCAGGATTGACGTTGCAGACTTCCAGATGGGGCGAATTCGAGATCACGATCCGCATAATGTTCGTACAAGAGGCGGGCGAGAAGACCATCACCTTCTACCACCACCTGAAGCTCCATCCGTGGACCGCCGTCGGTAGTGGCGAACCTGAGATACCCCCGTTGGAAGCCGCCGCGAAGATGGGCCCCGTACACTCCTGGCAGTACGACGAGATCGTCTTCCACGATCCGTACCAATCATTCCTGAATATCCTCACTGCCCACCCGCCCACTGAGCTTCGGAAGAACAAGCGGCGGCCCGTACCGTTCCATACAGCGAATCCTGGCTCGCTCGAGGCGTCCAGGGGCGGTGTGCCAGAGTTCACTCAGGAGATGGAGAAAGACGAAGCGGAGCGGCTTGATGCCGCAAAGGCGAAGCTGGCGCACGAGTACAATCGACTGGAGAGCCTGCTCAGTGAGAAGGAGAATGAACTGAAGAAGGTCAAGGAAGAGATTGAAAAGGCTTTACAGGAAACGTGACTACGATGTGGTACTAATACAGTGAGAGTGGTGTGTATGTATGATACAATGATGTGGTGCCGTCGGTAGTCTCCTCAACGTACTCTACAGATCATGAATGTCCACGGTAGCAGCCCAGAAGAACCTAGTATACGAGCTCAGTGGTAGGGAGCCCATCCGATATACATCCTCGCCTAGGATGGGAGTCAGTCACGGCTCACGCAGTCTTCAGAAGAATGACGAGACTCACCAAGTTCGCATTGTCGCTAGCTTGCAGAATCAAGCTCTGGACGTGATTGCTCACCGAAAGCTGTCTACCCGGGCTGGACTTGTTCAACTTGAAGATGCCCTGCAGCTTCTCCTCGATCGGTGCCAAAGCGTCCTGAGACACGGTGCGCACGTCCACAGGATTGGTATTCTTCGACCGCCGAATCTTGTCTGCCCACTCGACAAGGGGATCGTGTACGAAGGCATCCAAGACATTCATGAGACAGTCCTTGTTCTCTCTCAACAGCCGCAAGGTAACCTCGCAGGAGATACGGAAGCCGCCTGAAAGGTTGTCAGAGAGGCGACGAAAGGCCATCTTTATGACATACCTTCCACACCCGTCACTCCGAAGCCATCGATGATGTTGTGTGTTAACCTGAACGGAACAATCTCTGGGGTTTCGAGAGCTTGTCCCTACACGCGTTGTTAGTATCGCCAGATTCATCAGGCCCGAGAAACTCTTACCTTCTCGAAGAGGCAGTCGAAGTCAACGTGGACGACATCTCCGCAATTTGTGTCCAACAGGATGTTCTCGCAGTGCCGATCGCCCAAGCTGGAGACCAGGTAAGTGTCAGCGCACGAGTGAAGAAGGGAAGCATGCTAACCCCAGGATGTAGCCAACCATCGACATGACGGCAGCTGTACGACTGTATGCCGTTCGACTCGCAAGCCAGACAGACGGCTCGGGGAAGGTCTCTATGAACCACTCGTGGAGAATCGGCGGGAAGCTAAGACGACCGTGTCAGTGTCCATTGGGCATAAGGAGGCGTGGGAGAGAGGATCAACCCACAGCGAAAGAACTTCACGGGCAAACACCTTTCCAGCCTCCTCGTTGTCTGAGGCTGCCTTCACTTTCTCGAACCCATGTCGGATTGCAGAGTTCTGGCGGAGCGTCAACCTCAAAACTCATACGAAAAATGTTAGGCGTGGCTTACCCAGCTCGATATGCCTTGACGGTCGTAAAGCTTGAGGAGGACCGGTCGAATGGGAACCGTGTTCGGCACCCACTGGATGAGACCCGCCTCCTCGTTCAGAGAAACCACGCCGTACGTTCGAATATCTGGGAGTCACTCAGCGACGGGTAATCACAGTGAAGAGAACGGGCAACTTACGGAGTTGCCGCCGACGAGACTCTGTGTCCGACTTCAAAAGCTTGTTGAGAATGGCATTGAAGTCCATCAGCCGACTATCCTTGCGCAGATCATCCTTCTTCGCCAAGAATGTGTAAATTTGACCATCGCTCCCTTGGATGGTCATCTTCTTGGGCCTGGCCATCGAACTCATCACCTCGACCTCATCATGAATGCCTGCCCGCAGTTAGCGGATTACAGCAGGATTGTGAGGCATTCGACTCACGAGCAAATGTGGGGGCGTTCACAGGGAAGGGGTTGTGATGAGCATCAGACGCAGACGTAGGCGGGACACTGGCCGTGAGGGACTCTTGCAGGGGTATTAGGACTTCAGAAGGCATGAGGTCCTGTAAGTGCTTCACAATCGTCGTCATGCGAATAGTACTGTTGCGTTCCCGCTCCGACGGTGTGAAGTTGCTCAACTTCAGTAAGTCCGCCGTGAACTTGGTCATGGTGAGAATGAGGTTGGTCACATTGTTCCTGTCCATGTTCTGCGGGAGACTTCTTCAGACGGCGTGTAAAACTATCAGTACTTTCAGCTAACCATGAGTTTGTTGAGGATATCCTGGCTTCTGTGCGCTCGCTGGGGGGTTGTAGATTTGACCACTGCCGAGAATAGCCATAGCGCCTGTTTGGGATACTCTTGTATGACGTTTTGAAGTAGGTTAGCGAGCACCTTGTAGGCGTCCTCGTTCCGCATTCCAATGCGAGAGACTATCTGCGGAAACGCCGTATACCACTGGGTCACAGTCAGTAGCTATCTATATATCAATGTGTGGTGCCGCCTACCTTGTACATCGGAGTTTGCTTGATTGCCCGGGATACTTCCTCATTGATCTTCTTGAACACATCGGAAGAGCTCGTGCGGTCATCTTCGGCAAGGTCCAGCCAAATCGTCAGAACGCGCGGCACGGTCTGGTAGATGTACTTGGACCCGTGCCGTATCGCGCGGACGAAGCATCGCACAGTTTGGAAGTTCATTCTGATACCCCTGAGTCTGTCCGTCAGCGTACAGTTCACTAAGGGCGGCATCAACGTACCGCGTCTTCTTGTCAGCCGGTGGCAGCTCCTTAAAACAGTCGTCCTGGAACTGTCCGAGATGGAACTGCCCGCTTTCCCACCTAACAAAGGAATGAGACGTCCGCGGAGACGAAATCTGAGGGTAGTAGACGCACTTTGGCCACATATCTGACCCTCTACGGAACTCTCTACAGACTCTGGAATCTTCAAACCTGTCGGTGTGGTCCATATAACGAGCGCGTAGAACGTGAATCTGGTCAGGAAGTCAGTGAAGTCATTGACCTGAATACAGAGGAACCCACCTTCGCTCGCATACGGGTCTCGTCAGCATCGACTGTAAGATCAATGACGTCGTCCGGTCTTTGGCTGCGCTCCTGCGGCAAGAAGCCGGAAAGACGCATCGCCTTCTCCAATTCCTGGAGGGCTCGCAGTGGGTCGCCTCGGGCTCTGATTAGCTTCGCGTTCTCGACAAACGAGTAAGGGGTATTGCAACGCTGGGCTTGAAGAATGGCACTGTAAGCTGTTTGTGTGTGCCCAGCCTTCCGTGCAATCTTGGAACTGGTGAGCCAGGAGCTTCCCGTCGCCTTTGTAACCCCTTCGTTATGCGAACCGCTGCGATACAAGGCTCAGCTAATAATTCAGCGCATTCAAGTCACGACCATACCTGAGGGTAAAGACAGTCCTGCGCATGTTCAGGATTGGCTCCCGTATACGGAACGTAGGGAGCGTGGAATCGAATCGCGCTGATAGGCGTCGGAGGAGCTTGTCTAGTCGTTGTTCGCTACCTTGACTGCTGCTCCCAGGTCCTGCGCGCAGATTCTTCACGACACTATCAATGACCTCCAACTCGTGGACGAGGTGCAAATTCAGGACGGCATCATACGAACGACGGTACCCACTTGGTCCCGTTGCCGTGATCGATGCGCCTAACGTCCTACGCGCCTCTAGCAGGGAGGCTTGGACGGCTTTGTGGTCACCAGTTCGCATCGCTAGTAGGATTCTACCCAAGAGCACTGGGGGAGATTGCGCATCAGTCTTCTCCACTAGCGACTGCACCTCTTCCCAATGCCCGACCATCCATTCGCTCTCGACCTGATATCCGACAAGATGAGAACTCCAATCGGGATGTTTGGTAAGCACCCCCATGACGTGCGTGCGCAACGTATCTGCGGAAGGTAGGATCAATGAACGGCTACGAGCGAGACATTCATGGCCTACCGTAATGTCCAAGATTCCTGAGACATCTCAATAGGCCGAGGTGGTACTCGAGGTTGTCCGGTTCGTACTGCAAGCGAACCTCCCAGCAGCTTTGAGCAGACGTCCAAGTGCCGGTACTCTCGTGTTGGCGAATCTGATGCTCCAGCGACGGAGACAAGATCATCGTCGACACCCCCTCCATGCCGTCTGGATCGTCGAGGTACGCGTACAGCTCATGAAGGCGTTCATATTGGTCCTGATAGCTGACTGAGTCGATTGCGCGAACTGCTTCGGCGTCCCTTCGCTGCTCAGCTTCGCGCTTGGCCTTTGCATCGCGCTGGCGGCATGCCATGAGTTGCTGTTCGAGGTTCATCAGAGATCTCGCGTATGCCTTGCACTGGAATGCTGCGTTCGCCATGAGGCTCTGATCAATATTCTCAAGAACGGAGTCTATCCGCAGGAGTTGCTCGGCCGCGTCGCTGCCGATTTGAGAGTTTCTGGAGGTTCGTCGACCGTTGTCCGGCTTCTGCTTGGCTAGATCTTGGCGGACAGCACGAATCCACTTGTTGAGGTGATCTAGAAGCGTGAAGACCGTCTGCATTTGTGCCTTGTCAGCATGATGCTCGACCTTATGAAGATCTACGACCAACCTGTGCGCTCAGAAGCTTCTTGTCGGGAGAGGACCGGCTTGCGGGGTTCACTTGGTCCTCGAGGACAGCTAGCAGCTCTGTTCGGATGGCGCCTGCGTGCTCGGGGTCCCCGGACGCGAGTACGTTGAGCACCAGATGTGGGAGGAGATGGTGCGCGACGCCGACATCCTTGTTACGCACGACCGCAGCGAAGACGTGGAAGATCTCCTTCGCACGATCACCCGAGACCTTCTGTATGAGATCGCTGGTCCACGTCTGTACCCATTGCCGATAGGTGGACTGACTGGTGTATATTGGATACGAGAGGGGCTTGAGCGGACGTGTTTCGAGGCTGAAGCGGGACTCGAGCAGAGGAGAAACCGTTTCCAGTACATGCTTCGGAAGGCTATTCCAGCGGTTCCGCACTCTGATCGGGACGGAGTTGGAGCCGCCTGGGTTGACGAGGGCTGGCGTGAACTTGCAGAACTGCAACAGCTGCTGGATAGCATACGCGAGGTAGCTCTGGTACTTGATGTCGCTGGTGGATCGAAAGGCGCCGACAAGGACGTCGCGTATGAGATGCAGGGCGAAGGCCATGGACTCCCCGTCGTCGGTGAAATTGCTGAGCATGATCATCCGGTGATCGTCGACGCGCAATTCGAACCTATCAGGATCGATGGCCCCGACGATACCGATGCAATCGAAGGCCAGGTCGTGGAGCGTTTCTGTTCCTTCGCCGTCCCTGCATGCCGCACGATAGAGAGCAGACATGAGATGACCGACGAGCGGATTGAATACGTCGCCGAAGGTGAGGGACCGGATGTACTCTTCATCTGCGTCTAACAAGAACGCCTTCAGCTCGACGCCCGCTTGAGTTGCGACCGCTAAGCTTTCGCTTTCAAGACGCTCCAGCAGAGCGGTCAATCGTTTCTGTGGTCTCCACCCCGACCTCAGTGCCGCGAGCGCCGCATTTGTCTCGGCCAGTTCCGGTATGGAACCCAGATCGGCGACTTCGGCGAGGTACTGGCCAAGTTCCCGACCACGGTGGAGGACCATGTAGTCGAGGCATTGTTTGGCGGCTCGACGACCACGCTCCGAGAACAGCGACCAGGATGCGACGAATGAGGCGCTCGTAGGACCCACGTGAGGACCGATGTCGGCGGGCTCCAGGATAGCAAGGAAAGCGTGCCAGCTCTGCAAAGCCGCATCCGAGAATTGCGGAACGATGAGCATCGTCTGGAGAGTTGCCATGATCTGGATTGATGAGTTGAGCACGTAGCTTAACCGTTGAAGGGTCCGTATACGAGAACCTACCTGAGGTGCCACGTTACTGATTGCTGGGCCGACCTGCTTGGCGAACTCGCCGTAGCTTCTCAAGATCTTCTGCTTCGACTCGATGGATTGCTTTCCGTGGACCTCTTGCAGCATGTCGTTCAGGGACGATATGATACCTAACATATGCTCCTTCAAGAATGCCGCAAACTCTTCGTCAGAACCGCTGGGCAGTCGTGACTTCGATGACGCGAGCAAGCGAGCAACCTTGCGCAGACCCTGGCCAGCCTGCGCCACCGTCGTCAGTGAGGCCCGACAATAACAGACCAGCCGTACTCACCGCATCTACTACATCCGGGTCTTCATCACCCAAACATATCACAATCTCGGTCAAGAGCAACACAGTACAGCTTCCGATGATACTTGTGATCTGTAGGGTGCTGCCCTCTGTGGCAGCAGCCTTCAGGACGTTCAAGATGAACTGCAGCGTCTTGTTGGTCTGGCCGATCCCTTGCAGCATGAACGCGTGAGCAAGAATATGATGCCCGTAATCGAGCACGAGCATGGCGACGTTCGTGTTCATCTCGGCCGCGACTGCCTCGAGCCCCTTCAAGTCGCTTTCCGCGAACAACTGCGGAAGTGTGTGCTTGAGCGTGATCTGGATGAAGTCGCGCTGCGCGACGGAGAGGAAGTGGCAGAACTCTTGAACGCCATCCGGATGCGTCTTGAGCCGGTGAACCAGGTATGGGGCGATGCGGTGAAGGTAAGGAGCGGTCAAGCTGTAAGGCGACTTGTCGTGGTGCTTGACTAATGCATGAAGCTGGTAGGACTGGTGAGATATCGTGGTGGCAGCGCAGGCGTAGCGATGCTCGAGTTACCTGCATGATTGCGGTGCCCTTCAGGATCGGGTTGTGTTCGCACATTTGAGTGACAAGAGCGCATACACTCTCTCGTAGAGCAGTAGCCGTGGAAGTCCTGCGTGCAGTGCATTAACATCGTAATCACACTCGGATCCGCTCGAGACTCACTTTCCAACCAGACCGACGGTTATAGCGGTCGTCTCCTTCACCCGGTTGTCTGGATGTCTGAGAAGGGGATAGACCCTCTGGAATGTACCTGTGACCAACTCGGCGGGCCGCTCGTTCACCCGTTGTATCAGCTGGACGAGATTGACGAAGGCACGTCTGTAAAATCTAACTCAGTAATGGACGTGCAGAGGCATATGAGGGCACACCGACCCGGCAGCGAGACGGACTAATCGGTCTGGGTCTCTCATGCCCCGGCCAACGAATCCCATGGTCTCCTCGAACATGCGCTCGTCCACTGTTGTGCTATGATGGCGAAGTGCTCTTCCCAACGCATCATAGACGGCTGCGCGCACGCTGGCGGAGATCTTGCGAGACTCGTCACTCTCGAGGATGCGGAAAGCGACCTTCAGATAGACGGCGATAAACGCAAGGCCAGGCTTCTGCAAATCGTAAGAGCATCCCTCCCTCCCGTGGATGAGAAGACACGGAAGCTCCCCCAGCTTCTTCGCGAGTGCTTGCAGTGCGGTTGCGGCTGTGTTCCATACCGGGCTGAAGCACAACGGTTACACCATATCAACAAGCAGTCAAGCCTGGCTCACTGTTTCTCAAATCGACTGTCGATTTCTGCCAGTGCTCGAGAAATGAGCTGCACATCTGTCGAGGAATCGTCGTCGTCCATCCACTCCAGCACATGCGGCTCGATGATCGCTTGAACGGCGTCGCGAACGAGGGTTCCCCAGGAGCGTGCGTCGGATGAAGGTTTGCTGCCTCCGTCAGCTTGAGAGAGGACTTGCAATCTCTTGTCGATCGCAACAAGCAGTGTTTCACCTTCAAACACTTCAGCGACAGGCCCTCGAGCATCCCGTAGAGTCTGGGCATCCAATGAGGGTATGCAACGGGCGATATACGTTTCACAGAGCTCCTGCATAGCGACGATGGTTAGCTCTGACACAGGATGCATGCATACGTGCGTACTCGGAGACTCTCGCTGAAGTCCTCCCTCTCTTGCATCGCAGTGAGGAGGGAGAAGAATTCTGCATTGTTGCGTGAAGAGAACCCGGAGGATCGCAAAGAAACAGTTAGTTGCCGATCAGCTTTCTCCCACTCGTCGTCTGATCCGCGTTCAATACGATACAGGAGGAGCTTCGTCCAGCAGCTGGCAGCTATAGGCTCAAATCCATACGTCGCAGCGAGGGCAGACATCGCTCCACACGCGCGAGCCAACGCTCTGAGCCTGGTTGCGCCGGGAGTGACACAGGCGAAGAACATGTAGTCGTAGACCTTCAGCGTAAGCTGGGCAGCGTCACGTACAACATCCGCTAGGAACCAGTGGTTGGCCATGGACGAAGAGAGCGCGGAACAGCAGATCTCCAGGACATTCGAAGTTACAAGCGGGAGCTGGGAGACGGAGGCAACGCTTATGTGATTCTTCTGTAGATGCCCTTCCCGTGTGAGTGAGTACAGATTGAATAGCACAAGCGTGCTCACCTTGGAGAGGCCGTTGAGATACTGGATTACCTCCGGCGAGGTGGATATATCAATGGTTAAGGGAGGTTCGGCGTCCTCTGAACACATCAAGTCTGACATTCCTCTCAGCATCGCGTATAACGCACGCATTGGTGTCACGCACCATTGACCAGTTCCAAGCATCGACTCAACAGCCCTTTCATCACCTTCCGTGTGCTGGGCCCGGCATCTGGTAGTACCTCGTCCCCCAGCGCCTGTACAAGAGCAGAAGCGGAGGAGGTGGCTTTCGCATAGAGCTCAGAAGGACCAAGATATCCCTCTTCGGGGGGTACGTCCACGTCGATCCAGAGGTCGAGAGTCGTGCAGAGAATCGTGATGGTAGAGAATAGAGCCTCTGCAAGTATGGTTTCTCCAGCAAATAAAGACGGAACGCGTCGGGCAGCATGGTAGATGAGCATGAGAGCTACTTCGATGAACTTGATTTGTTCGTGCATTGCAGTCCACGGGAGCTCTGCCGGGGATGGTAGCGACAGAACGGTGAGCAGACTGGAGACGGTCTTGACCCATTCTGGACGCTTGTCCTTGAGCACGAGTTGAGGATCGTCCAAGAGGTCGGACATCTGTCCCTGCATCCAGTCAAGAAACTGCGCAGGTTCGCCATCCTCCTGGAACGTGGGCGGTAGCGAAGACGACGGAAATTGAGAACTCATGAGCGCATAGCGATAGCAACAGGTCAGAGCAGAGACCGGGTGTTTGTGGAGAACACGGTGATATAGAGCAGAGCGTGAGGGGTGGCGGAAGGCAAGACGCGTTGGTGGCAGCTCAAACGCGTACAATTATGGGCGCCTACAGTCGACGCGTCCTGTGGCTCAACGCGTCTCCCCTGAGCATGTGCGATCGTCTGCGAACGCTCGACATTCATGCCGTCCATACGCGCAGTCATGTCCCAGAGAAGCGATAAGTATTGCGATGCATCTATGATACTGGTGACTACTTGCGGCCAGCCCGCCGCTTCTCCTTCATCTTCTCCCGCTCCATCGCCTTCTCCTCCGCCCGCTCCGACTCGAGCGAGCTGAAGACGCGCTTCATACGCTCGTTGTACTCGCGATCCTTCTCCTTCTGCTTCCGCTGTTGCTCGGAAGCCAAGAAGCGTGCATCCTTGCGCAGCTCCCGGATCGCACCCTTCCTCTCCTGCTTGTACTGTGCACGCAGCTTCGCGGCCTCGTTGCGCTCGTGATCGGGATCGCGGTTGCGGAGGTAGTTCGACGTGGTGTGCTCGAACTTCGGTACGTACGTCGGGATGGGAATGGGCTTGTGCGACTGCAAACGGAGCGGGCGGCGACCCTGAAGTGCGAACTTGAGGAGCCGACCAAGCGTGTCCTGGAGTGACTGCAAACGTGTCTGAGGATTGCATCAGCAAGAGGTCGGGAATAGAGCAAAGACGTGGATACGCACTGCCAGGTCCGTGGGGAGACTGCTGCTCTTGATAGAGCCGAGTATCTCCTGTATCGGAGTGTACAGCTCGACGAAGCCCTCCAAACCCTTGTACATGTCGGCAAATCTGCCAAGGAGCTCCAGCACAAGCCCCAGGAGATCAACCTTACTTTGCTCGCTGAGAGTATCCTCAGACAGGCACCTGCCGAGATCAGGTTTGTTCAATGACAGCTTCTTCGCTTTCTTCGCATCCAGCACGAGCGGAAGAGTCAATGCCGTCCTGAAGTCCTGCAATGGGAAGTTGCCCGGTACTGAGGCTGCGTCCTGGTACGAGTGCGGAGCCAGGTGAAGGACCGAGTTGGCGAGGAAGTTGATCGCCTCCGGGACAAAGCGTTTTGACAGCTTCTCGTAGTGCATGAACAAGCTGCACAAGAACAAGCCGCTCGCGACGTCCTGTAACGAGCGTACGCGACATAGCCCGAGGTAGGAGCCCATGAGCAATCGGGCGGGTGAAATGACGGCATGGTTCATGTCGCTCGTCGGCCATAGCTGGCCAATGACTCGCAACAACGACAGCTCAGGCAGGCCAGGCCAGGTTTTGGCTTCGGGGTCTGTGGCGCCCTTTGACAGACCTCGCTTGAGGTTCTTGTTCATGAGCGTGAGCTTGTCAACGAAGGCCTCAGCCGACTGGATGGGGTACGTCTTCGTGAGGGCGGCTAGATGCGGGAGGAGGGAGGACAAGAGCGTGAATCGCGGAGTGGGAGGGGCAGTGATGTAGAGAATATGCTCGATGAGGACGGTGTTGAGGCGCTGTGAACAGTTCAGCAATTGGTAGCAGACGAAGAGGTGTCGCAGATACCCACCTGCAGTTTGAACTTATTATCCTCCGCCAGACTGGGATGGTGGAGGGCGCGGATGCGCTTGACGACAGTAGGGACATCCTTCTCATCGATATCCTCCACGATCTCGAGGAACTCGTCATGCGTATCCGGGCACGGGAAGGTATATGGAAGCTCCTTTGTGGTCGGCTTGGCTTTTGAGCGACGCTTCCGACTCGACTGGACGAGAGCCTCAGATTCGCCCTCCTCGCCATCCTCCTCGCCGGATTCTTCCTCAGCACTCTCGAACTCGTGCGCAATCGAGCCTTCCTCATCATCATCCCCCGACTGCGTCTCCTCGCTCTCTTCCTCGCTTCCTTCTTCACTTTCACTCTCTTCCTCCTCGTCGTCATCGTCATTTGAACCCTCGATGGCGGCGTCCTCGTTGAGACCGGCACCCAATCCACCCCAGGGCTCTGCACCTTCCTCGAGGAAGTCGTCGTCGAGGTCGTCCCCGCCTCGAGGCCGCGCCTGCTTGCGTTTTCCCTTCTGCTCGTCCTCGCTATCGGTCTCCTCTCCCCGCATGCGCTTGAGACGTCTTCGCTCGGCCTTCTCCAGCGCCTCCTTCTCTTCCCGCGCGAGCTCCTCCTCGGTTTTCGTCCGGTCTTTGGGCTTTGCGCGCCTATCGAGAGCAAGCTCGCGGACGTACTGGTCGTACTCCTTGTCATCCTCGGGGGGTGCTGCAGTAATGAGGCTGGGCTTCGCCGCGGCGGGAGAGGGTTCTGCGGCAGGCTCCGCGGGAGGAGCAGCGAAGAGCAGGGACCGAATTGAGTCGAGCTCCTGGTCCAGCTCGTGACGCAGGTTTTCGTCCTCTTCTTGTTGTGTTTGACGCAGGAACTGAAAGTGCACGGTTGGCACGCTATATAAAATGGGGGAAGGGGCGGGACCGACCTTATGTTCCTTGCTCTTCGCAATGACTTCCGCCATGACTTCTGCCTTGGACTTCTTCCTTGCGGGCTACATTGAACTGTGAGCATGCTTCCTCAGAACGACCGACGATTCCGCGCACCTCGTCCTCATCCTCTTCTTCCTCATCCTCGAAGCCTCCAAAATGGCTCTTCTCGACTGTCCTCCTATCCATTTGGCCTATGCGCAGGTGCCTTAGTCTCTTCAGATAGGACATGGGTAGATATGTTGCGTACCTTCATCTTCGTCGTCGTCATCCAGACCCAGACCGACATTATCGAAGTCGTCCAGCTTAGACAGACTCTGGCCATAGTGGGTCAACTCGTCCTCGTCTTCGAGGTTGAACGCGACGCCCTTCGAAGCGCGTTGCCGTTCCCGCGTGAAACGCTCCAGCATCCGTTCCTCCGGGGTCATGGTAGGGTCATTTTCACCGAACCGGCGATCCACTATTCCTCCGGAACGGTCTTTCTCCTCGTACTCCTTGAGCAAGGTTTTCTTCCTCTGTAGTGGGCAAGTCACAGGTGAAGAGTGCATGAGGACCCGGTGGCTTCAGCACGATAAACGGTTAGGTACGCACCTGCTCAATGCCCGCCTGCTTGCTTTGTGCAGGACGGCCGGTAGTGCCCACGATCTTTCGCCCGCCGACATCGTGCTTCAGCTTCGTCACCTTCACATCAAAGGGATTGAGTTTCTGCTGAATCTCCTTGAGCTTCGCGGCCTTCTTCTCCTTGTCGCGCTCGGTCGGGGCGGCGCGTTTGCGCTTCTTCCCCGCCTGGGGTTGGGAGGTTAGTCCTGCCTGGTTGAGCGCGGTCTTGAGCTGCTTCAGCTGGGAACCTTTTGCCATCGCGCCAACCAAGGTTGTTCAGGAGCAGTCTTCCGGAGAGAGCAGGGTAGGTTCCCAGTCAAGTTATGGTGGAGGGATCTAGCAAGACGTGTGCGGTCGACCTCGTACCTCCTCGGAGAGACGAGAGGCCCAAAATCATGTCACACTTTCGCCCGTCACACGCAAGATCTCCGATCTACAGCGCTTGCTCATAATGCAGGACGAATATGGCAGGCGCTGAATTCGACACCACCTCAGTTGACCCCCAAGGCCATGAGACTCAGAAGACAGCAACGAGAACTATCGACCGGACGAACGATCAGGAAGATATAGAGAACCATTTTCAGGGGGCCTGGGCAAGACGCATGCCCCCTAATTTCAGCGTGGACAGCGATAGCTACGCGGATATCTCGAAGGGCTACTACTACTAGAGCCCGCAGAGTCTGGAAGGATGATGCCACTGGTGTTGCTCAAGGAACCAATGAACCTTTGGTCGACTTCGTTCGTATATCAAGGTCAAAAGGTGTCTCGTGCGCTCTGCAACTTACCCCTTCGCTGCACCCAACGGCTGCCTCCACTCAATCCACGCAAGCCCTTCTTTTGGGCCCCATCGCGACGTGCTGCCAGATGGATTCGTATAACTCGACCGCCTCCTCTTCTGGGCTTGTGTCAAACCCTCCTCCGGTGACGCCTCTGCGACGGAGCGCGAGGCTCGTCGAAATGGAGCAGGCCACTGAGAAGAAAGCACGCTTGGTAGCACCGGCGCGGAAGACGCACGGCAAGAACAAACGTCCCCGAAGCAGGCCGGCCCCGAGAATATCTCGGGCTGTGCCCAAGTGCACGGGTTGTGGACAACCCACCAAAGGGCACGATAGCTCTCGCTGCCCAGGCAAGAAGCGCTCGGTCGGACGACGTGCGTACGGCCAACTCGAGGAAGCGATCGTCGTTGCCTCGCGCATCCCCGGCCAGAACGTCTATATTCATTCGATCATCAATAACTACAACGATGCACGCACCGTTCCAGGCGGAGCTTCAGAATCGGGACAGTCTTCAGTCCATGGTCCGCTCGAGGGCCTCGTGAGCGACAGCGCGGCCCGAGGAGATCTCCTAGCCGAAGCTCTGCGAGCCGAGCCCAACACCATCTGCGTCACGCTTCTGCCAGTGGATGTGATGTATGCTTGCGAGAAGGAGAGGAGGGAACAGGGCTTCAAGACTCGGGCTGTCAAGCTGGAGAAGGGCTCGCCTGGAGACCAGCAGATGGGTCTTTTGTACTATGGCGTGGACCAGACAGCCGTGGACGCTATGTGGAGCGAGGCCGGCAGAACGGGGAACAGTCCGGGCAGCTTCATCATGAAGGCGAAGGAGGTGCTACAGGGCGGTATGGCCGCACGCGACCTGTGGAAGCAGTACTGGCCAACTGTTCGCAGCGCGGTCTGGAGGACCTCAGACTAGCAATGCCTGTCTGCCAAAGACTGTAAGTTGCCGTCGATGTATCCACGTATTGTAAAAGGTCCTTTAAGCTCACCTCAAACTGCTATAGATTCTCCTTGATTCACCTAAGTAGTCAACCCCGCTATTGCGTGGGCTTTGTTCATAGCGGCTTCTTCTTAGATCCCTTCTAATATACTCTACGAAATGTACTTCTCGTAGTGACTGCGTGCATGGCCTGAGCGTGTGAGCAGTGGAACAGGTAGAGGTTATTCATGCCGGCGCCCGCAGCAGAGACGGAGGAGGATGCTATGCAACGCCGAATGATTCTGAAATGGAGTGTCAAGCGTCGGAATGCTGCTGCCATGTACCGCCACTTTCCGGCCACTGAGCGCCGCCATACCCTCTCTCTCCTTGTCTCTCCTCCGTCGTCCATGAGTCTCGGGCAGGCTTAGCTGCATAGCGAACTCCCCTGCTAGCCATCTCTCTACACGAGCCATGTCCAGCTCGGATCCTTTCGAAGTGCCGCCCGTACCCGAGCAGGACCAGTCGGGCGGAGATGCCTTGCCTACTTACGACGATCTAGCAGCCCAGCATGGCCCCAACTCGAGGTATGCACCTCTTTGGAAGAAACCTTGTCGAATACGTTCACAGAAGTCATTTCAGGTTTGGTCGCTGGAGAGAATGGATCGAGAAGAGGTGAAGTCCTCAGTCACCTGTTGTGGCTCACGGATCCTAAGTCTGGCACACAGAGCCGCAGAGCGGTACGCCGATATTACACCAGCTGAGCTGCAGCGGCGACGACAGAAGGGTTGGGGTGACGGTGTGAGTCCCGAGAGTCGACCATATGTCTCCAAGTACCTCATCTTGCCTCGCAGCTCGATCAACCGCAGGCTCCCCCTGCCTCTCAGACGAACTCGGTATATGCTCCCTCATCCCACATCTCGTCGATGTACGGGAATCCATCTCAGACAAGCTCGGTCTACGTGCCCGCATCTCAAACAAACTCCATCTATGCACCTTCAGCGTTGCACTCGTCCTCGTATCCTGCATCAATGTATTCTACCGCAACCTCATCCTATGCATCACTTCCACCACAAGCGCTTCATCCTCAACTTCACCTACACACCAACTTCCCTCTATCCGAGATTCCTGTCTCTCCACTAACACATGCACGTCATCCACCTCCGCCCGCCTCCCTCATCCCCGAGCCGCTTGCCCCTTCCCGGTTGAAATTGTACAACTTCGGATCCCGGTTCCTCCCTCACACGACGTCACCTATCCGATGTCTACTTCCCCTGGGCAATCACCATCTTTTGCTCATCGGCCATGACAACGGTCTATCCGTTCTGGACATGTTTCCGAGCGATTGGTCCGATGAAGAGGAGACTCAGAAGGGTCCCGCTGATGCCGAAGCCAAACTCATCTGGGAGGGCGAAGGGTGAGCCTGTTCGTATTCTACGGGATGATAGACCTGAACCATACCTCGCAGCGTGCATCAGATGACAATATTGGAATCCGAGAGTACCGGCGAGGGCACGCCGCAGGGCGTGGTGCTTGCACTTGTCAGCACCGAGGGAGACTCGTCGAAAGACCAAGAGACTCCAAGAATGCTTCGCATGTACAACTTGGCCAGTCTTGTCAGCTTGGCGAAGTGGGCTGTCACCCAGAAGGTCTGCCTGCGACCGGTTCTGCTCACCTCACTAGCTCACGGACTGTTTGCATATAGGATGCGCGACCATTGGATTTACGTTGCGCTGCGACTGGCAAGAATTCCCAGGGCTCATTGAAGAAGCACCATCGGCCTCCGAGCTCTATCACGAAGGGTCTAAAGAACCTCGTCCTCGATCCTGCGATAGCGCAACCGCAGTCCCCGTCATCTAGACGGCCTGAGCCGCAGGCGTCTTATTCGTCTTTGACATCATCTTGGACATCGCCGGGCAAGTCAAAGGCACCACCACCAGTAACGCGTACGGACTCCATAGACTCCGATTGGGACATTGTCAGCGACCTGCCGCTACGATGGGCTACTCATTTCACGCCCCTTGCTTCCATCGGCTCCCGACTACACAACAACCCTGTCTCGTTCTATGACGTCTGGCGACATGAGGGTCAACGGGGCCGTGGAGGTGTCCTCCTCGCCGTGGCCACGAAGTCGAGTATCCTTTTGTACGAAGCACCAAAGGGGGAACGAGCGTTCCGCCTGGCAAAGGTGTGTGCCTTCTCCCCTTTTCCGGTGAGACCCGTCGTGATGCTGATACCGCTCCGCAGGAATTTTACACCCCTCTACCAGCGCGTAGTATCACGTTCATCCACCAATCTGTGCAAGACAATATGTCGCGAAGTCCTTCGGACGTCTTCCCGCGTTCCGCCGCCCTCGATTCGCAGCAGAACCACCGACATACCCGTGTCTCGTCATTCGGGTCGACTGTCCTGCCGTACCCGACGCAGCTCAGCCTCTTCGTCATCTTCGAGAAGAAGGCCGGCACGATTCGTATTGCGGACTCCGCTGTTGGCGAAGTCGACCTGTACGAAGACAACTGGAGTGCACAGCAGTCGATGCTCATGAGTGCGCCGAGCACCAGCGGCCTGACCTCACGCCGGTCCCGCGCATCCTGGGACGGCCGCGGGTTCATGAAGGAGAAGGGCCCCTGGGTGCGCCCGGTCAAGTTCAGCGTTCCGGGACCATCCTTCCAGTCGTCATTCGCACAGATGTACATCCTCACTCGCGGCCGGCAGTCGCACATCATACCGCACCCGCTTCCCGCCAAGGTGTCGAATCTGCCGCCGTACCGCATCCTGTACTGGTCCTCGACGCCGAACAGCGTGAGTGCACGCGTGTGCACATCCGACAATCCGGACGAGGCACCTTGCCTGCAGGTTGTTGCTTTCGGTGAAGACGGCGTCGAGGTACAGGAGGTCCCGCTCTCGCAGCTCTCTGAGCGCAAGGGCAAGAGCCGCGCGCAGGACCCGATACGTGCGCAGGCAGATGTGGGCGGGTCCAGTGGGCTGCTTGCCGTTGGCGGGCACTGGAACCGTCCCTTCCACCCAGGCTTGTCGCGGTCATACTCGACGTCAAGTTACGCCAGCTACGACTCCACGACCTCGACAGAGGAAGACGGAATGGGCGGCGGCGGTAACGAAGGCATATATGCGTGGGTGCAGAAGGGTGCCGAAGACTGGCGCGTTGTCTGGTTTGGCGACGGTGCGCCACAAGACGACGAGTTCGACGATGGTGATGAGTAGTGCTGGGCGTGGATTTTGTCAGTGGACGTTGTGCATCTCGAAGTTGAAGAGCATTGCAGACTATGTAGGTACACCGGGGCTTTATGTATAATGCAGACCGTTTCAGATCATCCGGGGTCACTGTCAATACCACGCATGGGATAAGAGGCTTGGAACACGAGAAAGCTGGAAGGTGGGGACGAACTTCTGCGCACGCCTATGCGACACCTGTCAGTGCCAGGTGCGTTATCTGAATTCCTGCTACACATCGCCTTTGCGTGGACAGAGTGCACGCTGTGAAGCGTACGGGAGCAGATCCAGCGGCATGATGATCTTCCAGAAGGGGTGGACCCACAGACCTAGGTCAGGTCACGCACGACCTCCATGGAGCAGGGCATACCAGATCTAGCGGCTCGCCGCGACGATGGCTAGGTGCACCCGAAAGCACTAGCTTGAATGAAAACGTTGTATAATGGACGTATAGGGGTACATGAACGCTACGTGAGCTACGAGGAAAGCAAGCTGAATAGGCTAGGCTGTGAGTCCCAGGTGTACAATGCGACTAATGACAATGTCCCATGCTAAGGTATTCCGGTTGCGAGATGTGACGATGAGGAAGGAATGCACGAAGCGATTGAGGCAGAGAAAGACTAGGATGCGGCGGGTGTCTGGGGGTCCGAGTGACTCGCACCTCGAAGCACCGTGAAGGATTGACCATGCCCTTGCTCGGAGGCTGCTTCGTTCGGTTGAGCGGACGCGGATGCAGACGATGACGAAGCACCACCAGCTCCGGGACGCTGCTTCCGAACGACGACAAACGAGCGGCCAGCCTCCTGGCCGGAAGAGGAGCCCGCCAGCGCGTCGCTCTCGCTCATCCGCCGGTTCTTCCGCCTATTGTACCAGAACTTCTTCTTCGGCTGGCTAAGCGCGGACACATCGTCGGCGACCGCTGACTCGTCGCGCGCTTCGGGTTCCGCAGTAAGACCTGAGCCCGGCGGTAGGAACGGCAAAGCGGACGCGTTTTCAATGATAGCCGTTTGCGACTTCGTTCGAACGTGTGCGGGAGGCATAGCGCCTGGTGGCAGGCCCTTTGCGGCGCTCGAGATGGACGGCGTCGGAGGTGGAGAATAGTCCGCGACGGAAGGCGGCTGAGCAATCGAACCCGTGCCGCGCTCGACCGACGGGAAGGTCTGGGTAGACCCTGACGCGATTGCGTAAGGTGACTCGTAATGTGCGCGGCCGCCAGCAACCCTTGTGAAGCCAGACTTGGGGGCCTCCGGTGCAGCGGCTGGCTCATCCACCGCGTTGTATCCAGGACCAGGGAATGGTTGCCATGCGCCCATTATGAAGCCCGTCTCGTCGTCGCTATCTTCCTTGTATGGCTGCATTGCGTGTTCAGGGCGCAAGACGGAGGGCGGCCCGGATGACGGCGGCGTAGCGTCCCTGAAGGGCGGCGTCGGTCTGGACAGCATGAGGGTTTGCGGCTGCTTGCCGGCATCCGCAGGTCGGTAACCACGCGAGTGGCGGGGACGTCGGGGACCGCAACAACCCATAAGACCCATAGTCCCGAGAAGACCACTGTCGACGACATGCTTGCTTCTGCCGAAGCCAATACCACCGATAATTCGCAAGAACGCCTCGAGAATTTTGACGAGGAGCATCAGAGCGAACGCCAGGTAAATCAGGCCGAGGATGAACAGGATCGCATACGCGACCCACTGCGCAGCTCCTGCACCAATGGAGACCTGAAGGAATTCGATTGAGTGTTACGTACTTCGGAAGGGCGTGGGACTTACCACCGGCGTGAGGATGACCAGGAGGACCGCGATGACAATTCTCCCAACGCAGAACAAGAAGCTGATGAGCCCCATACTGGCCCCTTGCCCCCACGGCAACCAAATACTGGTCCCGAGAGCCGCGGCGACCTCGACCACGAGGATAACGATAGCTTGCGCCGTGCCGCTCTTCTGACCGAATCCAATTGTTATACCGAAGGCGAGGTTGATTGCAAACAGCGTGCAAGCAAAAAGCTGGGAGCCGTGCCTGTAGTGGTTGTATAGAGGCCCGAGGGAGAGGAGGGTCCAGGTCTCGTCATACAGCTTGCTTGTTCTCGTGAGTGTCAAACGCAACACCAGGAACGCCGGGATAAGGATAGAGAGGATTGCGAATGACAGCGCAGCCAGAACGATCGAGGTCGTAGACGCTTGACCCTTCCCTATGCTCATCTGGTAGCAGGAGAAGATGGTGATAGGGAGGTGGAAGAGTATCAGGATACGGATGAGGTTCCCCTGCAGCACGCTCCCGTGAAAGGAGATGAAGTTGCTGCGCCAACGCCACCATGGCCGACCACTGGGGAAACGCGATGTGGTACGGAAAAGGAAGTGGCCGTTCAGGGACCTATTCTCGTCAGGCGCAGACATCCCTACACCGTCGAGCATGTCCTTGCTGGCCGAGGAGTAGCGAGGGCTGCGAGAACCCGCCAATGCCGCGGCTGGATGAGTAGCATTGCGGCCTGTGCCTGAGATCAGCGACATGACAAGGTCGAAGAGCCAGACCAGGACGCTGAGCACGATCGTCGCAGCGATGATAGCCAGGAACAGAGTTAAGCAGACACCAAACAGGTCCTGGGGCCGGAGGCCGACAGACCACGCGAACGCGGATATCCCGGTTGTGGCATTCGGAGGAAGCTGGAAGAGGTAGTTCGGTGCACTGCTGTTGATGTATATCGGGGTGGAGGGATCGTTGAGTTGATCGGCGAAGTTCGAGGGCGGGTCATATGGCTGAACGGTCAGCGGATTCCAATGTTCATTCTTGCCCTGAGCGATCGTGATGTCTGCTCACAACCTCAGTGGCGTCCTGAGGAATGGAAACAGAAAGACGTACTGTAGACCAACGTTGCCCATGCGGTCTGCGAAAGCAGAGGGTCTGACCTGGTTGTGAGTATCGGTGTGGGATTGACAGTCAATACCACTCACAAGTGAACATAGGCCATTGTACCGCAACCATGGCCAGAGCAGCACACCATTGCGTATGGAATATGATGTCTCGCAAAGACGGCGTACCTACGACATGACGTCACTCCATGAGATTCCGCCGGTAGATATAAGGCTACTCACAGAAACGCATGAGGGCTGGAGACGATGCAAAGCGTTCACCGCTCAGTGCGCTTGCCAGGATGAATCCAGCACTTTCGAGCTTAGCCAGTACTCCGCTGCCCCCTCTGGATGACCCTCGACCCCATGCTGCGACGAGTCTCGCGATGCCCACTATCGCCCAGTAACCGATAGCGAGCCCGACGGTGCACCAGAATATGATATGCGCATGGCCGTACACGGAGTTCACGGGACCAGGGGAGAGGGCTGTTGTGTTCACGTCCAGGCATAGGAGTTCGTGCTGGAAGGGATCCAGAGCGCGCAACCGCGTATCGAAGGTCGCCAATTCGTAGCCATCTTGAAGCTGCACTGACGAAGAGAATGCGAAGGGTCCCGGACTCAATGGGCAAAACTTGTTGTTGGGATCAGGAGTGCCGAGGGGTGACGGTGGACGGAGGGTATTGCAGAAGAATGTGCTGCTGTTGTTATTGGGTTGTTCGAAGGTCAGAATTTCAGTGGTCGTAAACAAGGTCGCTGAGCGTCCGATGCGTCTCTGTTAGGACGGTCCTTCGTGCGTACGATGGATGCTCCACTTACTGGCAACAGGGTTCGGCCCCTCCGAAGCAGCTATTATCTGCTGTGGCGAATTCCCTATGACTGTGAAGTTGATGTAGGGACCTCTACTTCCGGAAGGAAAGAACTGCGCGTAGACGGTCGATACATCGAGCTTCTGAGAGGTGTTCGAGCTGGAGAAGCAGTCGGAGTACTGGAGCGTGGCGGGCTGAGCGGTCGTGAGCGTGAAGTGAGAGAGCGAAAGCGAGAGAATGAGAAGCATATGCGGTAGGGAGCTCCCCCGCTGACTGGGTTCATAGAAACCGGCCATTGGGAGGCAGGAGTGGAGAGAACTTGAACGTTGTCTACAACGTCGGCGGGGAGAGAGGCATGGATAGTCGAGGCGTCACCGTGGTGCTCATCGAACGGGCTCTGTAGCCTGGGCGTCTACTCCATCACCAGCAGATTGAAGCCGGATAAGCAAGCATTGTAACGACGGTAAGCTCTAGTTTACGCTCCGATAATAGGGGTAAGTCCTATACTTAGCTGAGTGAGAACACAACGGACATGCCTGTCCGACGCCGTCATCGTCCGACAATTCTTGTGCTCATACAACGACCATGTCGGTGTACAACGCCCGTTTCCAGATCTATCCTGCAAGCTATGGCCTCGCAATGTTGCTTGTGCAGACCCCGCACGAAGCCCGAGACATACCCACTGGCCTCTGTATACACCGGAAGTCTCCACACGTTTGGCCGACATATGCCCCCCATTGTTGCGTTCCCCTCACGCTCAGAAAAACCAGCAGAGCGGCGGCAACGTGCTTGTCGAACAGTCATACTTGTTTCTCTCCCGATGCAGCGCTAAGGCATACTGGTGCGGCTTTGTTTTGTGTCCGCAGAGAGGTTCTCCCGAACATCTTGGAGCTCTTGTAAGTGCGCCGAAGCGACTCTGGCCCGCTTGACCGTGGTACATACGTGGATATGTACGCCGAACCATGCCTCCGCGAAAGAATTTGAACTGTAGGTGTCTTCTCATGATGATGTAACTTGCCTTTCTGCTCATATGAGCTCATTACCTTTGGTACAACCTATACAGTGTCAGGGGACTAGCCCTCAGGCCTGCCATCCAGGCTCTACTCGGAGCATGTCCAGAACCCTCTGCGTAGACGTGGACAAAGGGTGGTGAGCACCCGGCCCATGAACGATCATCTATGATACCCGCCTCTTGCGGCACCCATTGTGGACGCTTCCTGGCCTCCTTGCTTTCCGCACTTCGACCACTCACTTGAGCGAACCGCTTGCGGCTGAGAACCTCAGTACCTAGCTGACGTCGAAGCGTCCAGATAGGTATATTCCTCACCTAGGCACGGCCCGGTAGAACATCATCAATGAATCTCTACACTCAATCGCGCCCCGAAAGCATCCATCGTTTCTTCTGTCGAGCTGTGGCGTCTGAGCAGAGTCTCACTTCCAGGTCAAGTAAGCTCGTCCACTGGTTGATCGGTGGCTCATATTCGCTCATAGGCCACAGATGCAGGCTGCACCGCATTCCGCCACCATCTCTGAACATCCTTCGAGGGCGCATGCGACTCGATGTGCCTGTTGCTACGCTCTCGACCGGTGTCAGGGAGCTTGACGTCCACTCTCATGCTTCCGGCGGCACTCCGCATCCTGCTTGACACTTGGACGTACCGCTGATGGTCTACCGGCACCTCGGGCTGCAAGAACACCATTGGAAGCCATCCATCGCGTGGGGGCTCCTCTTCCCTAAACCACCACCATGGTTCTGTTTCCCACGCCCGAGCTGAGCCCTCGGTGCGGGGAGACCCTCTTATCTATATGCCCGGGCGAGCACAGAAGTTCCAAGGAAGCTCACCGGAAGCTGGCAAGCACCTGCGCTGCCCCACAGAAAGCAACCGCAAAAGCCTATGGAGGGACTCCTAGGAGTCACCACCCTTCGGGGTGAAGAGTGCTGCCACGACGAACGTGGCGGGCGCTAAGGGCTGCAAAAGTGGTGCCCACGCGGCCGCCGCAGCCCGAACAGACCGGCCCACCCGGCAAATGAGTAGCCGGAGAAGAGACGCTCGCACCGACGGTTTAGGAAGGCATATGGGCCGCTGGGCGGCTCGAGAGATGACTGTCCAAAGTCCTCCCTAACCCCCATGGCCACGATCATCATACACACATGCGCTACTATGCTTTTCTGATCATAACATGACATATGGCCCCCCAAGCTTTTGTAAGCTCTTAGCACTGGGAAATGCAAACAAAATAAACGCCGGCGAACCTCCAAACACAGAGAACTGGCCACGTGGAGGTTCGTAAGTCTCCACGTGGAGTTTCTGACAGGTGAGCGTCCTGCTGCCAGAGGCCTCGGCCTAGCCACTGAAGGCGTGGAGAAGAGCGATATAAGCTGAGCTGGCAGTTGAGTGGGCTGATGCAGAACCATGACACCCCTCGCACCTGCAGTAATGTCGGTGCCCTCCCCGTCTGCCGCCCGGGCCCAACCGATCCACCTCTACGTCGCAGTCCTAGCGTCGCTGCACCACCCAACACCACCGAACTCGCACACAATCATCCTTGAGGTTGTATACGAGCCAGAACGCTTCCCCCAGATAGGCGCAGACGTCAGTCTCCACCTCCTCCAGGCAACCGTGATAAACGCGCACAAAACGTCGACTCCGCCGTTCATCCCAATCCCGAGTTTCCACTTCCGGGGGAGAATCGTTGGCGAGAGGAGCAGATCGCCGGACGCAGTCGTGTTCGTAGCAAGGAACGGACAGGGAGATACCCCTCTCAAATGGGCCCACATCCATATTCGGACGATACCGGGCGGCATAGCGCCGTGTTCTGCCGCACTCGTGGCGGGACTAAACGAAAGGCTCCGGTCCCTGGCTGAGCCGGAGTACCGACACACGGGTGGGGGAGACATCGGGCCGATTGCGCCTGACCGCCCGCAATACGGAGCGCCTCCCGTGAGTGGTTGGCCGGACCGAGGCCGTACAACTGCCCCCTGCCACCCCTACCACTACCTCCCCCCTGACACCAGCAACTCGACGTGGACAGCCACCACGGGCGCAACTGGTCCCGAACGATGGAGTGTGGGATCGCTCGGGCAGGTCCCCCCCGCGACGACTCCGCTGGCCATGGGCTGGGATCAATCGGGGCCGTCAGATGAACTCCGCATTCTCTCCGCCCGTGCGATGACTTTCCGCAACCCCTACGGTCGCCCTGCCGCCCTCCACCCCACTAGAGAAGCGCAAGGAACCCTCCAAGGCTTCGTCTACGATACCAACCACACCTGAGCTGAACAACAACATGTAGAACACACGTATAGTCACCGAATGATGTCTGCTCTTGAGCCCCACTCACACGCTGTCGGACTTAGTCGCGGAGTGTTTGTGAGCGCCGACGCTGATCTGTCGGAGAAAGCTGTCAAAAGGTGCACAAATAAGGACGTTTGAGAACGAGTGACCGGAACGCGCAGTCAGAGGGCCTCCAAAGAGGTAACTACTCCAATCAACCTCTCGCCGCTAACACATCCTGCCGGCATAGCTGAGCGCCTGCCTCAACGGCCTGTCGTCGAAGACCTACTACGGACGGTCTGGATAGCGATGCTGCCAAATTGAGAAACGCCGTCGCCCTGCGAGCTGTAACTGGCCACAATTACAGTAACGCGTCTGAACGGCGAACTGTGAAATGGGAAGTAGTCTCATTCCAGCGCACCCCATGCTGCGTAGTCTGGCAAAAGATAATCCAATTGAACAGGAACCTCACGACTAAGCAGGCCGGAAGAGCCTGTGCTGCTCGCCCTGGACCCTTAAAGACTCTGAGGGTGCATCCCCCCCTCCCTCTCCCTCCTGCCAGCTGTCCATCCTGCGTAACTGCAAACCCCCCGTGACAAATGACGTTCATCCCGACCCCCGCGCAAACTGCTATGGCCCTCAACGCCAGCGCTAACGCCAACGCCAACGGCAGCGCGAACGGCCGCGTAGCTGAGATCGCGAGTGCCCTCGCGGAGTTCTCGGGCCAAAGCGCGCAGGCCCAACCCCGCCGCTCCTATGCTGAGACGGTGGCGACGATCCCGCGCACCCCGCCGAGGAACGAGAACGCTGGAAGGACGATCCCACCGCCGCTGCAGGCGCCGGTGAGTACACAGACACGCTGTGGAAGGACCCTGCCTAACACCGCCCTGCGCACGAACGTATAGCGTGCAGTCGTCCCGGCCCGTGGTGGCCCAATCCAAGCGTTTACGCTGCGACGAGTGTCCCCGACCGCTGAGGCTAGACGCAACGGTGCATCCACGCCGCGCCTCACCGCTAGTTTTGCGCTTAGAGGTCCCCCTCCTCCGACCGCTTTCAACTTTGGCGACCCGCTTCCTGTAGCAGGAAGGACCGTGGACCTCCCGGGCATGTCCGAGCAGCCCTCCAGCCTCCCAACGGGTCCGTTGACGCCGCCTACCCCGCCCGCCAGGCCGTCCCCTACAAGCTCGGACGACCTGTGGAAACAGATGGAGAATGGGCCTTTCCACTCCCATATCCCGTCCCCCGTATCGAACAGTGGCGTCGACACGGCAGCGGCGACCGCAGGTGATGTCGGGGACGAGCCGGAGAAAAACGAGAACAACGGCGGATCCGTCTTCGTCCAGCGCGGACACAAGCGTGCGCGCACGGACTCGACGTCCCCGTCGCCCCCGGAAAGAAGCAACGCGGCGCAAAGCGTCCCCCTCCCATCGATCGGCGAGGTGATCCCTGATGAAATCCTGAACCGTTGCCTTGATCGACACGAAATGACCCCCCGCACGCACCCCCTGGCAGCCCTCCGGCTCCCGAAAATGGGGTGGCATCGCCCCTCTGCGGGAGCGGACCCCGTCGGTACACCCTCGGAAATCCCCCGTCCCAAGTCGAGCATCCACTCGCTACTCAACCCCCAAACGAGCGCGAGTCGAGACGCAACGGTGCCCGCTGCCATCACGCCCGAGGACAGTCACTCGCATCTAAGTCGCTACGGGACCAAGCACAAGCAGGCCGAATGCGGGGATCCGGAGGCGATGGAATGGACGCCACAATCCCCGCTGTTGGCGCCAAACCCTAGCACTCGAAAACCGGCTCCGGCGCGTGAAGCTACAAATGCTGCGGCCATCCGACAGCCCACTGCACCGCCCCTGCTGGCGAGTTTCTCACTGCCACCGCCACCGAACGCCCACTACAGAAACGCCCTCCAGAGTTTTGACGCTGCCTTCCCACCCATCCCGGAAGAAGGCGAGATCGCCCCGACAAGCGCGTCCTGGCTTCCCACGCCGAACGAGCCGTACCCCGGGGCGTCGTTTGGATTACGGACGAGTGCTACGAGGCGAACAAGCCACAGCTCGCTGGCGCTGGAGAAGGGGACCGCGCCATCCCTGCCACACGCCTCGTACCATGCCGAGGCCCAACCGGAAGCCGCAGCAAGCCTACCCAAGAGACACTCCTCGCTTGAGCCGCCGAGCCGATGGACAGCATCAACCACCGTGCGCGCCGCCGGCGGGGTAAGGGCACCCTCGCCGCAGCCTGTAACGGGGATCGTCTTCACTCCTCCGCCCAGCGGCGGATTTCAACTCCCGGCCCTAGAAGACCCGGAAGCCCTACTCCGAGGTCTATCAGCCCAACGAGCTCGAGCACTCTACGGTGCGGGGCAATACGCTGCGGTCCTCGCCCGGGTCTACAACGTGGTAAGACCGGACCCCGTACACGCTAGGCAAATCGTCGAAGCTATCGAAATCGCCGTCAAAATCGCGACAGGAGAACCGGAGCCCCAAGTTGTCCCCCCAGAGAACGATAGGATGGCTCCACGCGACCACGCAAGATACCCCGGTACCTGGGTGATTCGGAACATTGCGCAAGAATCTGTTAGCGTGATGCTTGAGCGCGGCGTGTGGTCCTACGACGACGTAACCTTCTTCGCGTACCCGATCGATGCCCCAATACCTCGATTCCTCTTCTCCCTCGACGGTTTCGATGTGATCAAACCGGGTGACCAAGCACTTTTCGATGCGGTGTGGGACGCCATTGCCAGAGGAGACATACGTGACAAGACACTCCGAATCGCCAGAGCGTCCGACCGCCTTCGCGGCCTTGACGACGCATCCATCCTATCGCACCTGCTAGCATCCTTTGTAGTGAACGTCGAAGATCTCGGGAATGGCAGGCAAGTTGCTGCGGTATACTGCGACCCGCCGACAGACTCAGTCCCGCTCTGGCGCGACTGGAAGCGCGCTCTGGAGTCCCGCGCTTTCACGACGACGTGGAACGGAACGGCGGTCGTTCGCCGCCTGCAACACTGCAAAGCTTGCCACGGAGCCGACCACCCCACCCATATCTGCCCTTACCAACTCATACCGGGATGGAGAGCACCACCGCCGGGTGAAGCACACTCCTTCGCCGCGATAGCCTCGGCCCCGCCGCCGCTGCCTGCGCTGAACCCCCGAAACCGCCGGCCGCCGCCACCACGACAAGACTATGGATATGACGGCCGCGGGGACGATTTTGGCAGGCTGGATGATAGGCGGGCGGGGGGCGGCAGGAGAGACGTGCGCGCCGGCAAGAGCAAGGCGAACAGCGAGTATAGATAGTTGCGCGAGCGCGGCCACAACTCGACGCTCTACAGCCGCCGCCGCCCTACGATCTAGACACCTGCTCCCTGTATCCGCTCTGTGTACCTCCTATCTCGACTGATATAGCATGCTCGCGTTTGTGAGTGATCGTTTCCTCGCAGCCCAAATATACTGGCCGTACGCGACACAGGAAAGCTGCAATGAGGAAAATAAAAAACGGAGGCCTATTTAGGCCACGACGAGCCGTGCTGAGAAGCTGAAGCGAGTGTATGCCCACTCTGTACGGTAATTCTTACAGTTGAGGCAAAACACGTATGCATAGTCGGCCGCGGGCACCGGTAAACGTGCCCTCTACCGTGTAACTGGTTGAAAACATGGCTAGGATTGATCAACTGCTGCACATCATAACCAAACTCATATACAAAGGATGAACAATCAGGCACCAGGTAATAGGCGACGCGATAGAGCTGGAGGGGCCGCACGCCCGAATGCCGACAGGGGCCCTGAGGATGGCGAAATCGTGGATGGTGGCAACGTCAATGATCCGAATGCCTGCGAAGTAGGAGGTGCTCCGCCTCCGATCTGCGCTCCTGCCCTGGAGCGACTGCGTCCAAGCGGGCAGGCTGGAGGACATGGCGTAGGGCAAAACCAGGAGAGGCGTGATGTGCGCGGAAGGCTGAATCGGCCGCCCGCCACGAGAGCGCGTTTCAAACTTGCGTCGTTAAACATAAGGGGATACCGCCTCAGCAACGGTGGGGACGAGTCGAACAAGTGGCTGCTTGTAAACCAGCTCATGCGTGACAACAAAATTGGAGTTCTTGCGGTCCAAGAAGCGCACCTTGACGAAAAACGTGCTGAGGAAGTCAAGAAACTGTTTGGGCAAAGGCTAGATCTCTTCTTCTCCGCCGACCGTGTAAATCCGTCGGGAGCGAAAGGAGTGGCCTTCGTGATAAACAAGAAGGCGCTACAGACGAGCAACTGCTCCCTACAGGAAGTGGTACCTGGACGTGCGGCGCTGCTTGAGCTAACGTGGACTGCGAACAGGAGGCTCAAAATACTAAATGTTTACGGGCCGAATGACAGGCAAGAAAACGCGGCTTTCTGGCGGACTGTCAAGTTGGCCGGGCTGGCGAATGTAAGCTTTGTGCTCGGGGACCTAAATGTCGTAGAATCCCCCATGGACAGGCTACCACGAAAGGAGGACCCGGTACAAGCCCAAGATTCCCTGCATGACCTAATGATGAGCTTAAGAGTCACGGATGGCTGGCGAACTGCGAACCCGACAACGTACGCGTTTACGTACCTGCAACAGGCCACTGGCAGCCAATCCAGAATAGACAGGATATACGTGGCGCGCAGTATGGACAAGGATGTGGACGACTGGATGATCTGTGAAACGGGGATCCCAACTGACCACAAGATGGTGTCAGTAATGGTCGCGAACAAACAGGCACCGTTCGTAGGGAAGGGGCGATGGTCCATGCCTACGCACCTGCTGAACGACGATGCCCTGAAGGACGAGATGAAGCGCCTCGGGCGCCGCCTGGCTGATGAAATAGCCAGCATCGGCGAACGATCGGCTGCGCACAATGCGCAGACCCTCTACAACGTGTTCAAGGATGACCTTATTGATGCGGCCAGAAGCCGAGCTAAGGTTAAGATCCCGAAGATGGAAAGGCAGATAAACAGACTCCGAGAGGACCTACACAGTTTGCTCAACCCGGATAGTCAGAGGAGCGCCCCGGAGGAAGAGGAGGCGATCCGATCTGCAGCAATAATCCAGGACCGGATTGGGATCTTGGAGCGGAAGCGTTTCGGGTGGACCCGCTCGAAAGTGGCTGTGAAACACTGGGCACAAGGGGAGACGATTAGCAAGTACTGGATCCGCAGCAATGCCCCGCAAAAAGAGGACGAGACCTTCTACGAGCTGGAGGACGCGACTCCAGGCGGTATATCGTATACGAACAATACCAAGAAGATGGCGGAGATAGCGAAGAGGCACTACGACTGCCTACAGCAGGTGGACCCCCTGGGTGACAACGAACGCCATGACGAGTACATCGCTGATGCGCTACGGGACCTTGAGAGCAAGCTAGATAATAGACAGAAAGCTGATATGGCCAGAAGACTCACGAAGGGCGATGTGTCAGAAGCTGTGAAAGAGGCGGCGAATAACAAGGCCCCTGGGCTTGACGGACTCCCCACTGAGGTGTGGAAACAGTACTGGAGGTGGCAAGTCGCCGATGCAAAACGTGGCGCACCGACTCTGGATATGATGGCAGTGTTAACCGCGGTCTACAACGACATAGAGCAGTTTGGTGTGGTCCAGGGCTCTAGGTTTACCGAGGGGTGGATTTGCCCAATCTACAAGCTGAAGGGCGATAAGCGGAAGATAGTGAACTATAGGCCAATCACACTCCTGAACTCAGACTATAAGCTCATGACCAAGGCCCTGGCAACAAAGCTTGCGACGCATGTGCCGAGTGTAGTGCACGCGGACCAAGCTGGTTTCGTCCCTGGAAGAAGTATCTACGACCACATTAAACTGTCAAGATTAATGATGGACTATGCGGAGGCGGAAGAGATAAACGGAGCAATAGTTGCTCTGGACCAGGAGAAAGCTTACGACCGTATTGACCATTCTTACCTATGGGCAGCCTTGAAGAAGATGAACTTCCCTGATAACTTCATACGGACGGTCCGGAATCTGTACGAAAGAGCAGAGAGTTGTGTCATGCTAAACGGCGTCAAAAGTGCGGTTTTCCGAATCTGGAGAGGAGTGAGGCAAGGAGACCCTATGTCGTGCCTACTGTTTAATCTCGCCATCGAACCCTTGGCTGCCGCACTGCGCGCATCGCAGCTCAAAGGCATCAGTATACCTGGCGACGAACACCGTCTGATCGCAACATTGTATGCGGACGACACAACAGTTTTCCTCGGCGAAGGCGACAGCTACGAGGACCTGTGGAACATAACGTCAAGATGGTGTAGAGCATCCCGGGCTAAGTTCAATGACACGAAAACGGAGGTACTACCGATAGGCA
This sequence comes from Trametes cingulata, assembly GCA_022385765.1. Classification (NCBI taxonomy): domain Eukaryota; kingdom Fungi; phylum Basidiomycota; class Agaricomycetes; order Polyporales; family Polyporaceae; genus Trametes; species Trametes cingulata. Next base: position 327,422 of record MU278009.1, read on the forward strand.
CGGAGACGTTTAGAGCAAAAGTCCTAGAAACCCGAAAACTTGGTCCGGATGCGCAGCCGATACCGGGAACGGCACATATAGTCCCGGACGGGACCGCTATCAGGTCACTGGGGGCATGGATCGGGAATAAGGTGCAGGCGGAGGAGCCATGGGCGAGAGTCGTGGACACCGTCGCCGCGTGCCTCGACCGCTGGGGAAAGCGGAACCCATCCCTCCATGGCCGTAAACTCATTGCAGGCATGGAAGTCGCAGGAAGAACCCAGTTTCTTACCAAGGCCCAGGGGATGCCGCCTGGCGTTGAGAGAAAACTGATAGCCATAATGGTGAAGTTTGTATGGAACGGGGACGAGCATCCGCGTGTGGCGAGGGAAACTCTGTATGCCCCAATCCAGGAGGGCGGACTGGGCCTCCTCGACCTCCACGCAAGGAACGAGGCGGTCGATCTGATGTGGGTTAAGAGCTATCTCCACCTGGAGGCAGGACGACCGCGCTGGGCCCTTCTAGCGGACGCCCTGATGGCAAAAGCAGTGGCGTCGGGATCAAAGTCCTCTGACCTAGACACGCGCATGAACGCATTTCTGCAAACGTGGCAAGTGAGCACCAGCACTGCTGCAGGCCTGCCAGAGGAACTCCGTCGGATGGTGAAAGTGGCGAAGAAGTTTGGGGTGCGCTGTTCGGTATCGAACCCGTCGCACCAACTGCGTAACGCCATCCCCATCTGGTATCACAAGGGTTGGAAGGAAGGGCGGAGTGTAGCAAACACAGTCGCCGCGAAATGTCTGCGCGAGCGGCACCTGGTGTCCACAACGGCACAATGTGCAAAAGTCGCGGCCAGACTGAAGAGCGCGGCGTACGGCCATGTCGCACGAGCGAACTGCGGATGCGCGGACTGTGACTCAGATCGCCGTGTGCGTTGTTGCAATAATCCGCACAGATGTGCGACGGCGGCACTAAAGCTAGTCGATCGCCTAAGACCCAAATGGCACCCTGATAGGCGAGCCAATGATGATGGACTCACCCTCACCAGGACAAGGATGGATGCGAATCGCGCTGCTAGGCTTGAAAATGATAGAGTAACTTTTGACCCGACGATAACACAAGGCCTACCACTCGCGGAAACATTCCGAGTCTTCACCACAGGCGAGGACTGCGTCAGACCCGCGCTAAGGCCAAGGAAACGTTTCCAAGTTGCGGAAGAGGCGGTCGAGGTCTGCACAGATGGATCCTGCACGAACAACGGCATGGCGAACGCTCAGGCGGGGAGTGGGGTTTGGTTCGGTCCGTCGGATAGCAGGAATGTTGGCGTCCGTGTACCTGCTGGCACGCAGTCAAACCAGGCCGGTGAGATCTACGCGATCACTGTAGCGGAGTCGAAAGTCGCACCCTTTGCTCCGATGAACATCGTTAGCGACTCAAAATACGTCGTGGACGGACTCACCATGCACCTCCCGCAGTGGGAACGAGTAGGGTGGATCGGTGTGCAAAATGCGGATCTTTTCCGTGAAGCAGTGGCGTCCCTTCGTGCCCGGAGTGCGCCGACTACCCTGCGGTGGGTGAAAGGACACTCGCGCAACCAAGGAAATGATGGAGCTGACCGCCTTGCGAAGCATGGCGCAGCACAGCCCCGACCTTTCTTGCCACTTAGCCTCCCCCCGAGCAGGAGGTTCCTCCAGGATGGGGCCTCGCTACCGGCCCTGACCCAGAGTCTGGCCTACAAAGGTATTCGGCAGTCTGCGAAAAGACACCATAGGAAGCGCACGGCAGAAGTGTTACATGAGGTACAGCTGAGTCTCGCTGAGGTGACCGGGAACACGTACCAGGACGCCACGGTCTGGCTGGCTCTCCGCAAAGAGCCCATTCAACGGAAGGTTCGAGATTTCTACTGGAAAGCCCTTCATGGGGCGCTGCGGGTAGGGCCTTTCTGGGAGAACATCCCGGGCTACGAGCACCGTGCAGTATGCAGGCAATGCGGGTGTGTAGAATCGGTGGAACACATCCTGGCAGAATGTGACGCACCGGGCCAGGGCGCCCTCTGGCGCCTGACGCGTGGGGCCTTAGCGAAGCGGAGAATCTATCTCCCGGAAATGACGGCCGGCCTGGCGCTAGGAGCGCACCTGCTTGTGTATCGGGACGACCGGGGTAGCCAACGTGCGGGTGCGACGCGTCTGGCACGGATTATGGTCACGGAGACAACCTACCTGGTCTGGGTTCTGCGCTGCCAGAGAGTCGTCGGATGGGCGGACGAGCCGGATAAGGTGCACACTGAGCGGGAAGTCGCAAACCGCTGGCTGGCAGCCATGAATCGGCGCTTAAAAATGGACGCCCTGTTAACACAGGCACGGCAATGCGGAAAGAAAGCACTGAAGAAACAGCTTGTCCTAGAGACGTGGCGTGGCGTGCTGAGTGATGAAGACACGCTGCCCGAAGACTGGCTATCGTGCTCGGGGGTTTTAGTGGGTACACCGCCTGTCCTGAATGAGCCGGGATGAGGCTTACCTCTGCGGGAGTCCCACACTGCATGAAATGACATGCGTGCGTAATGCATTTCCCTCGATGAGGTGTAGAGGTCGCTGACCTCGCTGCCGATAGCTTATCACGTTGGAAGGGTGACCCGCTCGCCCGCGCCTCCGTGAGCACCGAAAAAAAAAAAAGCCATCCATCGCGTCTGGCATGAGAAATCCCATGCAACGCGCCCGAGCCGAGCCGTCCGCGGAGGCCTCCCGGTGGTGCCGTATGTTCTCGCATCGAGTCTGGGATGCAATATACACCGCAGTGCCAGGATCGCAACATATCCGTATCCCACCATCGGTTGATTCACCGGACTGGAGGACGTGCCGATCTATAATTGTGAGTAGCCATATGTCCTCGCACTGGAGTCCCACGGACGCACAGTTCATGACATCGCGTCGCGGGACGCAGTACGTTTGACCCATGACCGAAGTTCTATGTCCGCTCTTTGCGCATCGTGCGTTAAACCAGCCGCGTCTGGACAGGGAGGGGCGAAGCGAGAGAAGCACGAGCTTCTACCAGCCAGGTGAGACCGTACAGATGTTGCGAACGCCATCTTTGGCGTTATCATCGGTGGCAGCGGTCCCCCGCTTCGCGATGGACGACGTATACCGCATTGCAGCAACGTCCGCCTGCGCACCAACCCACGCGCTGTCTCTGCCACAGCGCGTCTTCGCTGACAGGCGTCCTGGCGGACGGGGCTATGGGCGGCTCCGTATCGGCGCGAGGTGTCGAATCTCACTGATAGAGAAGATCTGGCGCAGGCGCATCTTGTGGGCGAAGCAAGCTTGTTCTCGATCTTGGTGCGCCCACGGAGGTGGTGTCCTTCCTTCGCCTTCTGAGGTCATTTGCGTGCATCTGCCCCCCGCCTCCATCTCGCCATAGCTCCATGCGATCATGCGAAGCTGTTTGGATGCCACCGTCCTGTGCAGCGCGAGAGCGCGAGGGGGCCGTCGTGGCGACGGCAGCGGAAGCCATCTCGCTGAACAGACGCGCTGCGCCGTCCATCCTCTCGAGAGCGCGGCGCAACCTGTGCTGCACAGTGCCGTGGATTTGACGGCGCTCCCTCCGGCCACAAAACGATGGCCGGTATGGCCTTGCACCGTTGCTGTGGGCCGGGGTGGCTCTCGCTGTCACCCTGTAGTCGCTGTCTCCTTGACACGTCTGCGTCTACGTATGCAACCCTGGCTCCTCGGACGCGCTCATGCTCGTTGACGGGATCGCGGTTGCCTTGCTCCCACCAGCCCTCCGGACCATATGGTGTTCTCTGCCGGCTCAAATCTTGACGCATTTTCCCTCCGACACCGTCTGCTCACCTCCTCGCCTCCGGGGCGCGAGCGGCGTCGAATCGTCGAGGTTTTCTCTCATGTTTGTTTTGCAGAGCGCCGTGCAAAGAGGCCTGCGCCATGGTCCGGCCGGTCGACCACCCCGACACGAAATGGCGCTCTGCGGCATTTTTGCGCGCCCGCCCATACAATGCAATGTGAAAACACATTACGCGGGCCAGCAAGGAAAACCGCAGCGCGCTGAGGGGCGTCGCGGCAGTTCTCGGTCCCGCGACGGGGTCCCAGCGGCCAGCTGACGAGAAGGTCCTCGACGATTTGCGAGCCGGTGCGACTGCACGTCGTTGCCCCTCGCAGGCCTCACCGGGCAGACTGGGCGGTGCGCGGATGTCTCGATGCTCGGTCTCCGCGTACGGCCATGTTTCATTGCTAGCATCATCGATGGCCCAAGTCTCACCATCCCGGGTGCCCCAGCTCTGGCAATGCATCAACGCGTTCACGTTCGTCCTCTCGGCCCCTATGATAATGCTAAGCGAGGCGCGATGAGAAACGCGGGCGGCGACGGGGTGGTCGGGCAATGAAAAACCGCGATCCGAGCGCGCCATGCCTAATCGTGCAAAGTGGTGCAGAAACTCGCGGGTTTCCCACCTGCCCGCCGCGTCGTCCGATAACCTCATGGTGATGATGCCCTATCGTGCGCCCGACTCAATTGTTCTCATGACCGGTGGCCATGTAGCCCGCGCCCGCGCGAAGAAAGGAATTTCGAGCCTCGTATAGACATATGATGGCACCGCTGCTGCACGGTATTTACAACAAGTACGCAGAACGAATTCAAAAAAACATACGCTACGTTCTCCTCCCATCCAGGCCGAGCCCCGCCGCGGCACAAACATACATACTTACAGCGTCCGACGCGACCCTGCTGGCATTCTCCGATGTCAGGAGTGGGACGCGCGCATCCGAGGGCGTAACGTCAGTGGCACCCCCGTAGGATGGAGAAAACAGGCCCGCAGGCCCGTGACGCCACGACGGGACCAGTAGACGAGTGAATTCGGGGAGGCGCGCGCACGGTGCCTCCGGGGAGCGTGCTTCTTCGTGTTTCAGGTTGCTAGCCGGACAGCGGCACGCCCCCGCGTCCCCCGCCGCGAATGGCAGGAGCGGCCCGGCGCGCGCGCCCTGACGCGTCCTCTGCCCTTCTCCTGCGCGCGGGGTTCGAAGAAGCGGGGCCAGAGCGAGAAGCGTGCACCTGCTAAGGCACACCCGCACAGCCGAGTCTGCCTGGCGGGGGCTTAGGCGTAGACTCGCCTGCGACGCGAGAGCCGCACCCGCGAACCTTGCAGCGTTAGGTCGTGTCGAGTCTTCCAGGAATGTTTGTGCAGAACCACTTGTCTGATAGCATGGGGCTTCTGCAATGGGTGACGAAGGGGCTCGTTAGAACGCACAGAGCCGGCTAGACAGGCATTTGCAATGGACGACCGCTCGGAGGGTGAGAAGAGCAGGTTTGGCCTCGTCGTGTGAGGAGAAGCATGCCTTCGACGGCCAGCCACGGAAAGTTACTTGCCCCTGAACCTGGTGCGTCTAGAGGCCAGATAAGGCTGTCGAAAGGAGGTTAGCGAGGCCTCCCAGTGGCCTTGGTCGCCGTGCTACAGAGTGCGACTTACGGAGATACCTCACCTCAGCAGAGCGAAGACGTCCTCAAGTAGCCACAATTCCGCCGGACGGGAGAGGCGCGAGCTTCGACCGCGTCGGGTGTCAGGTGGGCCACGACGACCGCCGCAAGAAGCTGGAAGACCGTCGGCGAGCGCGACCCGAGGGCGGAGATGGGTCTCCCTGGACCCACGACGTGTGGGTGCGTAAACGGAGTGTTTTACGACATGCTTGAGTCATGCAGCGACGCGCGAACGGCAGACGGAGTGCGAAGCTGTCCGCGCACTGGGCCGCCGGTCGCCAGATAGGGCGAACGGGGTGCATCTATCACGGCTGGAGGAGAGCGCCACGACGCCGTAAGGTGCCCCGCTCGGGAATGCGCCTTGCGGGTAAGTACCCGGGCGGCCGAAGGAGCGGGCTGACGTTGCCTCCACTGTGCTGGATCAGTCGAGCGTAAGGGGGTGCGACCGCAAGGGGGATGGGGCTTACCGTATGGCGGGTGTGCAAGCTACACGCACGTCAGCGCCGGGCACGCAGAGACTCAGATGGTGGACAGCCTTGGCGAGCGCAGGAGCGCGAGACACAGCCCGGCGGTGGCATGTGCGTCAGATGGCTGCCGAGAGGGTGCAGCTGGGGCAGAGAGCTGGAAGAGAGTCACTGGACGTGGCTGAGAGGAAGCCGACGCCGCTGTCGACTGTCCGCGACGCGCACTGCAGCTCGGACCGAGGGCGAGTCGAGGCGGGGGCGCGAGCCTCGTGCACCGACAATGCGCCGTCCGCCATCGCGTCACAGCCGACCGCATCATGTGGCCCGCCCCCGCCGCCACCGCCCGATCCGTCTTGTGGGTCCCACGCGATCGCGTCACACTCCTTAGTCCCCGATCGTGTCTTTCCCACGATCGCCGGCCAAAACACTCCGTCACGTCAGCGCGTCTGTCACCACCGTGACCCTGGTGTGACCGCTCGCGTTGCGGCCCGGGGCCGGGGAATCAGAGTAGACGCCGGAGCGGGGGAAGCGGACGCGCGCTTACTCAGTTGGGCGCTACAGCAACTCTCTCCCCGACATCATCTTGGTCTGATCCCGACGCTCGATCCATTGCTCCAGACACGCTCCGTTGCCTCTGACACTGCTTTTCGGACGTCTTGTGCGAAGAACCGTCGCCACCCTCCGCCATCCAATCACTCAATTTAGCCCAACGCCTCCTCGAACCTTGTAGCTTCGCCTCGCACGAGCACTGACACCTCTAACGCGCCGCGGAACAGATTTACTGCTCTCCTCCTGCCGCAGCAGTGCCATGAACGCAAACCTCGAGGAGGCCGCGAACATCGCCACGGAATACCTCTCCAGTGCGTACTGTTCCATCCTCTTTCCGCGCGTGGTTATCTGGGCAGGTGCGCAGCGGTCAGGCCCGCCCGAGCCCGACCCTTGCCCAGCTTTCCGAGTACCGCGTTCCCGATACCGATACCGATCCCGAAGTGGCCTCGGAATGACTGGCCACCGTTCGTCTGCGCCGTCGAGTCCTCCCTGGCTCCTGGCTCGGGCTCGGGCTCTCCACTTCCGCGTTCCTCGCTGCTCACCTCATCCCCCGTCTCAGGTCTCGAGAACTTGCCGAACGAGACGCAACACATCCTCGCCGAGATCAAGCACCGAGATGCAAAGACATACGGCACGTCCCCTTGCTCCGATGACCCGCTGAGCAGGCTCGACTAACCGGAGGCACTCTGCCCCCTCGCCGCCCCCCTACGCGGCACAGAATTGACCGAAGAAATCCGCAAAGAGACGCAAAAGTACTTCCGCCACTCGTCCAAGAACGCGGGGCAGGCGCTCTCCGCGCGGGACGCCGCGATCCCGGAGACGGTCGGCGCGCTGTACGCGCAGGCGGACGCGCTCGCCGCGGAGAAGGTCGCGCTCGCGGGGCGGCTCGTGCGCCTCTTCGAGCGCGCGCTCGCGCGCCTGCAGCACGACGTGCAGCGCATCCTCAAGCTGCAGGGCGACGACCCCGGCCTGCCCGCGACGCAGCACTTCCTCGGCGCGGTCGACAGCACCGTGCAGCAGCTCCAGAGCGGCATGCGCGCGGCCGCCGCCGCCGCGATCGAGGCGCCCTCCGCTGCCGCGGCGTCGGGCTCGATGTCCGCCGCGCAGCCGCCGCAGAAGAGTAAGCCGTTTGTTTCGCTCCGTCTCCCGCGCTCTTAGTTCTTGCTTGGTTCTTCGAGTGCTTTCGGCGGTGACGCGTTTTGCTGCTAGTTCGTGCGGACATTCATTCGTTTCGTGCATTGAGTCGTTTCGTTTCGTGTGCATGCGTGCCGCAGCGGACGCGGCCCTTGCGGGTTGGCGACATCGCACAATGTCGCATTCGCGCCTTGTGCTCGTCCTTGGCTGCGAGCTACGAAACGCCTTGTTCTCCCTTTCGTCGTTTTCATTCATTCGCGCTGCGGCGACGATGACGATGACGATGGTGATGTTCTCGTCCTTTCCTTTCGCCATTCCCTTTCTGGCGCGCCCTTACGTTACCGCCACCCACCCGCGCACCTGTCTCATCGTCCTCTTTCACCCATTCGTTCTCATTCGCTCGTCCATCCGTTTCACCCGCTGACACCTTTGTCCCATTTTTCGCAGAACGACGCGTCACCGCGACAGCATCCGCCGGGAGCATCAAGCTCCCCAGCCCGGTCCCGGTCACAAGCGGCGGCAGCGGCGGCGGCGCATACGGCTCGGGCTCCGGCGCCGCGTCCTCCTCCTCCTCCGCGTCCGCGTCGCTGTCCGGCGCCGGGTCCGGCGCGGCGCTGCAGAAGTCGGGGCTGTCGCGCCAGGTGCACCCGATGCGCTCGCGGCGCGCGCACGCGGACGAGGACGACGCGGAGGGCGAGGAGGACGCGGACGACGCGGGCGAGGACGGCGCGGACGCGGAGGACCAGGAGCTGTACTGCTACTGCCAGAAACTGTCGTATGGCGAGGTGCGTCCTGTTTTCGAGCTGGTGCTGGTGTTGGAGTTGGAGTTGGAGTGCGGGTGGGGTTGTGTGAAGGGCGGCGCGGGCGCTGCTGCTGTCATCGCGCGCGCGGCGTGTCGGCCATACGCGGCGGCGCGGGCGCGTTCTCACTTCCCGACCGACTGACGAACCGGTCTCACCTGCTCACCGACTCACCGACTCACCGACTGATTCACTGACTGACGTCCGCCCGCAGATGATCGCGTGCGACAACGACGGGTGCCGCTACCAATGGGTACGTTCCATCCTCCCTCCTCTTCCCTCCTCTTTCGTCCTGGTTCTGCGTGTCTGACGCCATCCGCCGCGGCAGTTCCACCTCTCGTGCGTGAACCTGAAGCCGCCGCTCCCGGAAAACTGGTACTGCGAGGAGTGCTCGGTGAAGCTGGGGCTCGCGGGCCCGCTGACGGCCGCGCCGGCCGCGACGACGACGGCGAGCACGGGCGGCGGCGGCGGGCGCAAGGGCCGCAAGAAGCAGTGATTGCCTCTAGTCTGCGTTCTCGTACGCTACGCTACGTTGTACAGTGCACTGTGTGTGTACCACTGGAGACTCGGACTCGGACATGGACGCGGGATTGGGCTGCCGCGGGTGCAGATCGCCGAGGCGGTCGTGTGTCTGGGTGTGCGTTTGCGTTCGCATTTGCGTCCGTGAAACGGGAACGGGAGCGGGAGCGGGACTCGAACTTCGAAGCTGGAGCTCGGCCGCGCCAACGCACACAACACAACAGTCAGAGACGGAGCCTGGAGGTGAAACAGGACCGCGGGGGCTCGCTGTATCGCTCGCGGTAGCGCCGCCGCAAGGACGAGTTGTCGGAGGCGCTGCACTGGCCACTCGCTGTCATTTAGCTAGGTTTGGGAGGGGGAGAAGGAGAGGGAGCGGGCCGTCGACGCGCGCGCGGGGCGCTGCAGTATTCGTCCGAGGTTCTGGGGACAGAGTTCTGCAATCTGTATTCGCGTTCCGCATTCTAAATTCTGCATTCTGTATTCTGGGTTCGGGTGGGGTGCAGAGGGATATCTACGGTACGATACTGGTGGATGGCATTGGCTACACGCGCACAGCCTACGCAGACACCCGGGCAGAAGAAGGTGATGAGGGAGCGGGATGACGTGGGACAGGCACTGGGGTGGGGGCGTCGCGGAGTGCTGCCTGTCTGTGTCTGTGTCTGGGTGGAGGTGTTGTACAGTACGGCGAAGCATGACTGGAGACAAGAAGGACTGTATGTGTACATGGACAGGACAGAGAAGGCGGGACATATGCGTACGGAGCGGAGTGGTCGCTATGGAGGGGGCAGAGAAGCGCCGGGCGATAGGGCAGGAGGGAGGAGGGGAGTGGGAGTGGGATTGGGCGGGAGGGGCCGAGGGAAGGATCTTCTGGCTCGGCTGGGGAGGGACGGGCTACGGCCGGGGGGGCGGGCGAGATCCAATTGCGCGAGATGAGGGGACTGCTCAGTTCGGCTGCGAGCGAACGGCGAGTGCGCGTCGTGAACCTCCCCAGAATGGCAACGCGCGCTCGCAATCGGAGTAACCGTCCCTCCTCCGACCACGCGCGCAGGCGGCACCTGCTGCTGCAGCACGCGCCCTCCCCTGCGCTGCCAGGCGAGTGTGAGCGGGTGCAGCGAAGAAAGAGGCAAGGGCTCGCTGTGCTTTGTGAGTGGCAAAGAGAATGGAGCAGAGGAGGAGGAGGAGTGGAGGGGGCAAAAAGGGGGCAGGGCAGGGATTCTTTGTGGAAGGGGAGAGGTGCGCGTGGGGAGGCTCGCCAGGGGGACGGGGCGGTAGACGCTGTGCCAGAGTGTCGGAGAGGGAGTGGGAACGGGGAAGGCTAAGCCATTCGTAGAGGCAGCACAGGATCTGGGAGAGACCCCGGGAGCACCTTCTTCCGAAAAAGCAGTCGCGAGTTTGGCGTTACGGGCCCTTAAGTACGCTCAGCCCATCCGCTCCCTGCCTCCGCCAGCCAGCGCGAGCCACCGGAAGCAGGCCCTCCCTCTATAGCCTACCACTACTTATCCTCCTCCTCCTACTCTCCTCCTCCCATCCCACCCACAGGGCAGGCTTCCTCTTCCGCCAGACCCTTCCAGACGCACGCCCTCCCCCCGCCTCGCCCCGCCCCCCGCACGCAGATGGACTCCTTCGCGTTCGACAACTACACTTCCTACTCCGACGCTTCCACCCCCCGCACCCCCTCCCCGAGGACGTCCATCTCCTCCGACGACATGCACCCATACCCCACCCCCCCCTCCTACAAGGGCCCCGTCGACATACACCTCTCCCGCAACATATTCGACCACTCCCAGGACGAGGGCGCAGTCGTCGTCACAGACCACCACCACCCGCCCATCGAGGCCGCCAACGGCTGGTCTGCCCCCTACCCTTCCTCCTTCCCCACCCCCCCGGGCTCCCGCGGATCCCTCCTCGAGGAACTTTACGACCACGACATCCCGGACCACAGCGTCCCGCAGGACGTCTACCTCGACCACCGCCACCAGCAGTCCGCAGAGCCCGGCTTCCACGGCGGAAACTGGGCCGGCATCCCCCAGACCGCCAACGGCGGCCAGCACGTCCCCCACCCCATGCGGCACCCGCACGACATCCCCATGACCCGCCGCGCCACCTTCCCCTACGTCCGCCACGACCGCGGCGAGCCCATGCCCTACACCCCGCCCTTCCTGGGCAGCGACCACGACTCCGTCAGTTCCTTCGGCTCCCGGCCCAGCACCATGTACTCCGAGCCGCTCTCCATGGACGGCTCCCCGCACATCCCCATGTGCGAGCCCATGCACCACCACCACCCCCACCACCATCCCATGGACGAGCCCTTCGCGCACACGGTCCCCATGAACGGCTCCCCCCACCTCCCTTACCACGACTTCCACCCGCACCACCCCCTAGACGGCATCAAAACCGAGGACGCGAACCCCGTCATCGTGCCCTCCCAGACCGCGTGGAGCCGCCCGCCCTCAGCGGGCATGCCGCCGCTCCCGTGCCTCTCGCCGCACGCGGGCCTCACCGCGCAGTACACGGACGACGCGGCATCGAAGGAGACGCAGTACCTCCGGAGGCGGTGCTTCAACTGCCACACGACCGAGCCGCCGAGCTGGCGCCGCTCGACGCTCAACCCGGGCAAGATCGTGTGCAACAAGTGCGGCCTGTACGAGCGCACGCACCTCCGCCCGCGCCCGCTCCGCTTCGACGAGCTCCGCGCGGGCAGCAAGACGCGCAAGCAGCCGAAGGTGAACGGCTCGCCCAAGAGCGCGAAGCTCCCGCCCCAGGTGATCAAAAAGGAGCCCTCGGAGATGGACAACGCGATGCCCCGTCGCTCGTCCGTCTCCTCGTCGGCTTCGTCCGTGCACTCCGCGAGCAGCGATTGGGACGAGTCTGGTGAGTACAGTCGCGTATGCTCGTATCGGGAGCTAGTGCTGACCAATCTCGAATTCAGTGTCGGTGTACTCGAGCTCCAACCCGCCGTCGTCGTTCAACTCGCCAGCGGCGCCCACCTTCCCTATCCCGCGCGATCCCAACTCGCAGTCCCCTCCCTTGGAAGGCGGCATCCGCCTCCCGAACGCGCCGCTCTCCGACATCGCGTCCCTGCAGTCCGCGCACGGCTCGCCCGCGACGCCGCGCAAGGCCGCGACGATGCCCGTGCCCTACTACCCCTCCTCGTCGCCCGCGATCCAGCAGGCGCGCCAGGCGGACTACTTCTCGCGCCGCGGCTCGCTGCCCGCGGAGGTGCAGCAGCGCCCCCTCGACGGCCCGCTCCCCGAGGTCGCGGGCTGGCAGAGCGTGCCCCTCGCCGAGATCGCGCCCGCAGGGAGCGCGAAGTCGTCGCCGCGTCCGCCCAGCCAGCCCATCGCCGCGTAAGGCGTGTGCGCCGGTCCCGTCATCATCCTACCACCCTCCCATCTGCCATAGACTCCTCCCCCCCTCCGCACCTTGATACCTTCGCATTCGCATTCGTCGCATCTCTGCATCGTGCGCGGCCTGCCCGGTGTGACACGGACGGCGCGCCTTGTTTATACTGCAAAATTCTCGCTTCGCTTCGCCTCGCCTCGCCCACCCCAGATACCACTCGCACCCCTCATACCACCCGACCGACCGCGGCGCCGGCAGCGGCAGCGGCGGCGACGCACGCAAAACGCAACGCAACGCAACGCAACGCTCGTCTGTACACTTCGGCTCGCGCGCCTGGCTCGTCCCTCACCTCACCTCACCCCCACCATGCCCGTCTCCCCTCACCACTGTATCCTCACCCACCGTTCCGTCCGCGCACGCACACTGTCCATTGCATAGCTGTTCATCATCGGTTTCTTGAAGGTATCATGCGCTATTTTTCGTTACTTATTGGTCCCCTGCTCTCCGGTCTCGCCCCGCTCACGCCGCGGCCGCGCCGTCATGCCCCCGCCTGCTGACCAGTGGCTTGCCCACTGCCCACCGCCCCCTCGCTCGAACCCTTCCGCTCCTTTGCTCGGTCGCCCGGACTCGCGCGCGCGCTCTCGTAACTATCTATTTATTATTTGTGTGTCGTACTACAGGTCCCCCTGCTGCATATTCCCCCCAGTGTAATCGTAGTCTACAGGAAGTAGCCGTATAACGTGCCAATAAAACGCGAAATATCCGAAGCCCTGCCTTCTCCTGTGTGCTTGTGCATCGTCTTCTCCAATAGAGTATCTGACTTGCGACAGACGTTCCATGTGTCGCTGCGTCTGTGGACGTGCGCGATCTCCGTGCGCGCGCCACTTGCGTCGTCGCTGTCGTGCGTGCGTGTCCGTCCAGTGGCCGTCGTTAGAGTTTAGGCCGCCACCGATCGCGAGTGTCGGTCGCCGGGCGACGTCGACGACGTCGTTGGGTGCTATTCCGAGCGCAGACGGGATGCGGTGCCCGCCGCGCTTGGCAGCTTCCACCTGGCTCTCTGCCTCTCGCTCTGGTTCTGGTTCTGGCGCTGTCCTCTCCCGGCGTCACCGGAGTGGCACAGGCACCTCGTCCGAGCTCACAGTCACTCGGAGGAGTCAGAGTCATTGCCATTGCTCCCAGCACACGCCTTCTCGTCTTCGCACACAGCCCTGCATACGTAGCATGCACGGCGTCCTAGGGTGCGGTGGCACCCGGCCTCCCGTCCACACGCTCTGCATATCCAGAAACACGAAACATAGGGGTGACCGGTGAGTACTGAGTGGTACGTCTGGCGCGATTGCGTATTCGGCGCGCGGGTTCGACGTTCGACAGCGAGCGGGGGGGCCCCCGCGCGGCGCGGGCGTACGATAGCCTCGCCGCGACGCGAGCGTGGTGACTGGTCCGTCCGAATGGATTTTCCGGGCAGCAGCAGCCACATGGCCCGCGTGCGCAAGTACCCCCGCAGTGCTGGGTCGCCCGCGCCCTCGCGCACGGTACACCCGTCGCCAGCCTGGCTCTTCCGTTCTCCCGCGTGCGGCGCCGGCGCTAGCGCACGCGGCGTCATGGTCCTCGAGCCCCTCCCCCCGCGCGGGCCAATCCCGTGGCCGCTCGGCGCGCACTCGCTGCTGCACATCGCGCCTGAATCTCGCGAGTCTGCGGCCCCCTCCTCTCCTCGCCCTCCACGCCCACGCTCGCGGCTCTCCAGGCCCTGGCTGCAGAGTGTTTCAGCCTTTCACACCACGCTCTCCACCCCGGGCCCTCCCCGATGCTCCTCCAGGATCCACGAGCCGCGAGAGGAGACGCGGCGCGCGCCCGATCGTCCTCTGGCCTTGTGGCGGCTGGCCACCGAGAACGCCGCCCGACGTCGATTCGAACGCCGGACGCTTTCTCCCGGCCGTTAGCCTTCGAGGCGCCCTCCCTCGATCTTCTCTCCTTTCCTCTGGTCTCTCCCTTATCACCTGCTCTGGACCGCGCGGCGGGCGCGCGCGGGGCCTGCGAGGAGCGGCACTGCGACACGCGAATTGTGCCCGACGCCAGAAGACGCCGCGGGGAGCAGCGCGTATGGCTATGGTGTCCTCCATATCGTCGCGGGGCGCCGAGGCCGCTCTTAGCCTAGCGTGCGCATACGTCGCGGTGGTCTGTGCGCATGCGCAATGCACATGCCCGCTGACGTTTGCCCAGGTCAATTGCGCTCGCGAGCCACTCGTCGAGCGAGGATGGAGAGGGAGCTGCAGCGCTCGCGGAGTCGAGGGCCTGCTGACAGGCACGCTCGCCACGACGGCGCAGCAATTCGATATTTCCGGACCGCCGTGCGCGTCGCTTCCTCTGGGCAAACCGTTCAGAAGCTACGCGAGCTCAGGTTCGTATAGGCGTGGCCGCCCTTGCCTCACCTCTCCATCGTCATCCACCGAGCCCGGGGCTCTCCGCGCCCATATAACCGCATCATATCCGGTAGTGCGTGTTCATCTACAGGTGGGTTGAGTTCAGTGAGACTAGGCCAGCACGCACAAATGAGTGTGCGACGAAACGAGCCATGACATACCTTCTTCACTCAGCTGGCCTGCCCGCGCGATTGCGCACATGGGCAGGCCGCCGGAGAATCTCATGGAAAACACGGCCAGGCCGTGTACATAATCGTGCGTAATGTGTTTCACTCCCGATCCGCGATCCAATCGTCCGCCCGCTATCGCTGGGCCCGGCAATGCAAGGTTGGGTGAAGAGCGTGCTCTTCGATGGCCCGGACTCCACGCAGACCTGCGTGCGGTATGGTTGCGAACCTTGTGACAAATGCCGCAGAGGGCCCAGGGAGAGGAAAACGCAAAGCGAGAGAGGACCGCGGACCCGCCCGCCGACGCGGCAACTGTGGGCGCAGTGGGAGTGTGCGGCGGAAGGCGTGCCTGGCCGCGCATGTTCCGCACTGCGACTGGCGAGGGACGACACGACAAATGGAGCAGAGGCCGCGCGCACCCAGAGCCGCGAGCGAGCGAGTCGCGTCGCGTTCGGAAAAGCCGTATCGTGCGTCGAGAGTCCCGAGAGCCGTCCGAGGACACGCGTTTTGGCGCGCGGAGCCTGTAGAACGTCGGGCGGGCGGTCGGCAGGGCAGTCGGAGGGCGGCGGCTATTTCTTTCTATCGTAGCTAAGCGGAAAACTTACAGGGTGCGGTCTGCAACGCCTGGCCATGGCCGCTGAGGGCCGCGAGTGCGGTGGCCAAGTTATGTTTCGCCCGAGTGCTTCTCTTCCACGTGCGAAGCCGAAGGTTTATTGCCTGCAAGACATGAGTTTGTGCGACGCGCCCGGGCCACGCTATCGCAAGCCTCGAGAGCGAGAACGCGAGGCGCGTCATCGTGCACCGCGGAGGGAAAGACACGAAGCAGCTCTGGTATTACTCGATCCCGAAGAACCTTCGGAGAGAAGGCGAGGGACGAGCCCAAAACGCGCCCGATATGGCACAGTCGAAAGGGAGAAACAAAACGACCAGGAAATACTCCGGCGCGGACATGCCACTGCGCATGCAGCCCGCCGCTAGGCAAAGCCCTGGCCAGGTTCTGCCTTGTCTGCGCCGCGGATGAGATCGTATACGGACCACGGCGTCCCGCTCTACATGGAATGGAAGCGGGTTAGCCTGCGAGCTAGCACCCTTCACGGCTCGAGCTCGACCACCCACGACCACAATTGCAGGCCCGCTAACGCTCTGGGCGTGTCTGCGAACTTACGTATGCGTCTGCAGGCCGCGCAACCGTGCAAGGTGTGCGGCAGCGGTTGACTCGGCTTCCCAGCACGAAAGACCGAGGACCGGTCTGCGTGTGCACGGCTTCGCGGGCCCTGGCCAGCTCACGCGAATTGACGTCGTTGGCGCGAGTGCGGTGAGAGTGCGCTATAAATGTGGCGGACCCCATAGGATAGCTCGAGCTCGAGCTGTCGGGTGCGAGTGCCTGGCTGTATGTTTATCTGAGCATCCTCCGGACAGCACGCAGTGCGCTCATGCGTCGTATGTGAGAAGCCGCCACGACTTCTTCGTACGTCATCCGAACCGCTCGGAAGGGCAGCCTTAGAGGGTCCGGTCGCTGAATTAGCAATGCGCCGTCTGCTGGATGCTGTGAGCGACTACTGCTGCGGAGGAATACGAGTGGGTTGCCGTACTCACCCTTCCTAACCGAACAACAACCGTCTCGTGATCAGTGTGGGCGCGACGGCCTGGAGTACCGTGAGGCAAGAACATGAAGGGGAGTGCCAGCGTTCTGTCAGGGACTCCACACAGGGTAGACACGATGCCGATGCGTCGGGAGGAACTCTCGAAGGAGAGAGTTCTGCAATTCAAGGCGATAACATGGAAGCCCATGCCTACCGGAGATTCGAGGATGTGCGGCAACACCACTTCGGTATGCACGGGCTAGGCTTCTTCTGTTCAGCTGGTGCGTCGCACTCGCTCGCGGTGAGCGATGAGCGGAGGAAAGGACGTTCATGACGCCGGTGGCAATCCAAGTGTGGCCCGACGGTGACTCGATGGGTCGTAGAGTGCACCCGGAGTCCAAGTCCTAGCGCCCGCTCAGGGACTTAGATTAGGTTGGGCTTTGTATCTCCTCCGCGCCTGCTCTTCACCACACAAGGACGCTGGAGAGATGCAACGGACGTTCCATCGCCTGTGACTCCGACCCTCCGGTGCTCACCTAGCGAAAAAGGACCGCCATGAGGAAGCCTAAGCCCGAACGGGTCTTCCATTGTGACATCCTGCGACGCAGAATGGCTCCTCGGGCGGGCCCTGCTCAGCCTGTCCAGGGCAGCCTAATAAATGAGCTCAATACAGTCATATAGCAATGCTCACCCTCTGCATATAGGGCTGCATAGCAGTGCACCGTGGCAAGCCGTCTTGGCCACACCATGTGGGTGCTATGTACCTGTCAGGAGCGGTGAGCCCGCCCGGCGCAGAGGCTCGCCGCCACCTGGTATCATGAGACCACACTCTGCTTCTCCGCACCTTCGCGAAGAGCGAAGATCTGGCACCGGGCGGTAGAGCGGCGAGAGAGCTCTACCAAGGAAAGCTGGGTAATTGCTCTACGACGCAGCCTACGGCATCGCCTGCCACCGCTCACGTCCTGGAGCGGCCAGTCCGGCAGTGCATACGTTGCGAAATGAAGGGCTTGGGAGCTGTGGCGATAACGCAGTCTTCTGGCGCGTCGCACGTGGGTATCGGCGGCAAGACGCCCGTACGACCGTCGCTTTCCTGTTCGAAGTTCTCATGAGGCGTCCCGTCGCGACGTTAGCGCGGGAAGCGGCGAGCAAATTTCAGTGAAGCAAAGGGAGAGACAAAGACGGAGAATATGCGAGTCGCCGCTCGAAGCGTTACCGTTGACTATAGCCACCGCCGCGCTACTTGTGCGACGAGAGAAGGCGGCGCTGACTCGTATAGGACCCGGTATGGGGCGAGACTTGACGGTTGGAGCTGCAGAGAATGTTTACAAGAACCCTCGGAGACAAACGTGGTGGCTGGATAACTGAGCATGGTACATGAGTTCGATTGTTACGTACCGCTCTGAGGCCGGTCCCACCGCTAGCATCGGTAAGCGGTATGCGGAACGCACCTCATACCATGGGATTGCTTGTGGTGTATTTGGGAAGAGAAGACTGTATGACTGAAGTAACGTACTCACAATTTGGCCAAGAGGTCACGGACTGGAGCTCATGGAAGGAATCCAACAGACTTCGACACATCGTGAAGGTGCTGCCGAACTCGTTTATGTCGCCATGTCCAGCCTGCGGCAAGGAAATTCTACTCTAGCATCTCAGTGATCACACCTTTGAGGCGGGTGTCATCGGCCTACCCAATTTCCAGACCGATGGTAGCTCTTCAGGGAGCCCCTTCTTCATGGCTGGCACTGCGCTATCGACATCGAGACGAACCGAGCGATCTTGACTTGCCCTCCAGCCGTTGGGGAGATATGCTGCATGGCTGTGACGAGGTCTTAGTTATTGGTATACCGACTGGCGTTGAACAACGAGTACAGGGAGTGAGTGAGGACGAACCCAAGGACAAGAACCCGCAGATGCGTTAGCTCCGGTCCCTGGAGTCTACTCGACTGGCCATTCCGGATCGTCTACTGAAAGCCCATAGCAGCTGCGGTGCAATGACATAGAAAATTCGAGGGAGGTGCGTCGCGTCCCTTCATGTAGGCACCAGAGTACCGCAGTGATTGAGAACAGGTAGAGACTCTCGCGGAAAGGAGAATGAGGGGGAAGTTGTCCAACGGGACGGATGACCGAAGATTACTTGTGCCGGTCGGCCCCTAAGATATGTGCCCAAGCCAGAGCGTATGATTCGAGCAGCCCGCAGTGAGACGCTGCCAGAGGAGCATGAGCGACGCGTTCGCGCCACGGGCGGGGTCGAGACAGAAGAGGGACAGTGAGACGTGTGGTGCTCGACCTTGGTCAAAATCCCGAGCGATAGCGGCAAGCCCACAGGTCGGCTACAAGTGCGACTTAGTCTCGGCTCCAGACGTTCTCCAGGTCTCCCTCAACGGCGCTCACCAACGCTGCGCTACGCTCCGCCAGAGGAGCCAATGGGAACGAAGGGCACTTTCTGAAATTTCGCACGCTGGTTGGTTAGCGCCGGTTGAGGGAGACCTGTACACCGCCAGACACTGAGCGGTGGAATTCCGGTGGGTTGACAGATGCAGTGGAATGCCGGTGGTAAATACTAGTAGAAATCGAAAACTCAACAAAAATTGTGGTGGCCCACGGAATGGACACTTGAGAACCACTGACCGAGCAAGACGTGTGGGATGCCAGAGAAACGATAGTGGAAAACCACCGGTCGAGAGGGAGCGACATTTACTCCGCATATTGACGCCCGAGTGGTAGCACGTGCGGAGAGACTTGTCGGTGCATCCGGGGAGGGGGGACACACCGACCAAGGGCGGACTCTATCTCTCCGAAAAGGCTATCAAGAAAGCAGCAGTACCTCACAATGAACTCTGCAGCACTCGTTAACCCCCAGTGTATGTCAATATCCATTAGTAAATGAACAAAAGGCATAACTCTACAACCACTGCCGGACACAGGCTTCACACATGTGCCGTACAAGGAGCTTTGGATGTGCAACATTTGTTCGGCACCACAGAAAGCGATGCCGCTGTCACTTGCATTACGCCACGAAAGCACCAGGGCCCATACATACAATGTCAGGATGAGAGACACGCTCGAAAACTTCCTACCCGCGACGACAAATGGTCCTTCGAGTCAGCATGCGCCGCATCCTCGCACCGCAGCCGCGGAGGCAGCAATGCCAACAATAGTCAACGCGGACTCTGTGGCACAACCCACGACAGCGACAGCGGAAACCTGCACAGCCTCTGTACACGGACCCGCCTTGGAAGAAGACCCTGCGGACCAACTCTATGACGACTGGGGCGGCGCCCTCAGCTTTAACCGACCTTTGTCGGAGGCGGTGGAAGAAGACGTAGACCTGAGCGCCGATGACCGGCTGCGAGGGGATAGTAGCCATGGTCCGAGAAAGGCTGCCGTTCTTGAAGCTGTGTTGCGCCCGATCGACGAGAATGAAGCCGCCGGGCTTCACGCAGAGGGGCCACAGGATGACGGCGTGCATGGTCTCGATGCAGAGGGGGTTCGTGATATGATGAGTACGTTCTACCGTTAGCTGGGTACCATGCAGACTTACCAAGAGCTTAACCGTACAGCGGAGGGCCCACATTACATGGACGTCCACCAGACAGAGTCTCAGCGCGACCACTGGCCTTGGAAAGACCGTAAAGTGAGCGAAGCAGTGCAATGCTGCTTACTACTCAGAAGGACTGACCTATGATGCATTGCAGCACTGCACGCTTGACACCCTGGGTGCGTTCCCGCGGTCGTTGTTCTCAGAGAGCGAGCTCGAGGGCGTCCGCTGGTTCGCGAATGCCAACGGAGTCCGCGACCTGCCAAGCGTGAAGTCAGTCAAGCGGGGCCGCACCGGTGTCACAGATGTCGCAGGGTCTCACCCGCAGCTGTTCACGTCGTCCATGAATAATATGTTCGTAATGGCAGACCTGGCAACAATACTACGACACGTGAGCTAAGACTGATGCGGGTTATAACATGAAGAGAAGTACTCACTGTCGGGCGGTCTCAGGAATTCGCGAACCCTCTCGTAGCGCAACATCTTGCTGCACTGCCCGAAGATGCCGGCGAGAAGCTCAGTGAATGCTCACAGGGCCACCGCTGGCGCTTCGAAGTCGATGCGAACCTTGCCTGCCCGATGGTTCGGGCACTCGATGGGAAGGACTACTACGTCAACGAGCTCGCGATGGTGGCAGTGGGCGTCGGCCAGCGCCTGGTTCCCGCAATCCCGAGACGTTGGTACCGAAAGGATGGCGAGGTCTGGGCTACGGTAAGCCCAATGCTCCGCGGTGAGCCCCTCGACAGCCTTGTGGTAGACGAGCGTGAAGGCAGTACCTTTGAGCTGCCTCTGGTTTCGTTCCGGCTCTCAGTCGAAGAGCTTCTGAGTGTACACACTCAGGCGGAACTCGGGGCAGAGGCCCTGCCCTCCCCGCTGAACATAGCTGGTGAGGTTGTCAGTCAGGAAATAATGATCTGGCGGAGGCGCCGCACGCGTACTCACATCCATGCTGCAACAGGCGTCCTGTTCGACGACGAGAAGCCCCTCCGATCCTGGGAGCATCCCACACGGAACGGCTGGAGGACGACTGCGACAACACCGACTGAGCGCCTCCGCGTTGTGGGTTGTCCGCTGTGGCTATACTGCGACGACACTTCTGGGAATACGAGCAAAAAATGGAACAAGCATAACTCACTGCTCTTCACGCTCGCTGGACTCCCGAGATCGCTGGTTCACTTGATGTATAACATCCACTATCTTGCGACATCAAATATTGCATCGCCGCTCGAGATGATGGAACAACTAGTGGAGCAATTGTGGTACGTCAGTCTATCAGCAGATCATGACGGCAAAGGCGAACTTACCGAACCAGTGCCGCACGCAAGACTGGGATACGTGTATGGGACGCAGCGGCAAACGAATACGTCCTGGTCGTACCGTGGATTCTCGCTTTCCTCGGAGACAACCCGATGTCAAGCGAGTTCGCCTCCCACATCGGCATGCAAGGCAAGTGCTTCTGCCGATGCTGTAAGGTGAAGGGAGGGGATGGGAGCAGTCGTGCTCCGGGCGCAGAAGGCGATAAAGCCCGACTCGACGAATTCCTGAGTGTACGTCGTCAGCTTAGCACGTTCGCGCATGCGAAACTGGACTGGGCTCATACCATAGTGCCAGGTCGGCGCCAAACGAACGAAGGAAGAAACAGTCTGTGATCTTCAATCACAGCTAGATCGTGCGCTCGGTGGTGCGCCAAGCGGCGTTGACGAGCTGGCAACGCAAACTGGCACCAAGGACAAGTATTTCACCTACTACGTCGGGAAACTGCAGGAAACGGTTAATGCAGTACGCCAACAACAGAAGAACAGTGCCGCACCTCCAGGGCTGACGAAGGCCGAGGAAATCCGCAGAACCTTGCAGGAGGTCCGAGCAAGCATGCCGCAGGATATTTTCAACCCTGCGCTACGCATTCCAGGTATGTTACGCAATAATCCATGCCGCTGTTGCGCAAGTAGTTAACCCTGATAACCCTCAGAATTTGACCCAAATCGGGACACACCTTTTGAAGCACTCCATGTCGTCCTTCTCGGAGCAGTCAAGTATTTCTGGAGGGATGCTGTCTCCCGTCAAACAGCTGAAGGGAAGCAGATCTTGAAGACTCGCCTGGACAGCATTGATACAGCTGGGCTTGGGATTCCGCGCCTGCGAGGGCACACGCTCGTTCAATACGCCGGCTCTTTGGTTGGCCGGGACTTCCGCTCGATCCTGCAGGTCGCACCCGTCGTCCTGTACGGTCTCCTCCCAGCCGAAGCGTATGAGGCATGGCTCGCATTGTGTCGATTGGCGCCGATCATCTTCCAGCCTGAGATACCTGATCGTACGGAATATCTCGTGAGTACTCAGCAATGTAGTGTATTATAGACGCACCTGGACCTCTTGCTGACCCAATCCAGAAACGCCTGAATGATGCCGTTGAGGACTTCCTTGCCGCGACTGCACTCTGGTCGACGCAGTGGTTCAACAAGCCGAAGTTTCACCTTTTCGTGCATCTCGCGTTCTATGTGGACCGCTTCGGGCCTCCGATCCTCTATGCCACTGAGGGATTCGAGTCATATAATTTTCTGATCAGACTACGAAGTGTGCACTCGAATCGCCACGCACCTAGTGCCGATATCGGCGAGGCGTTCAGCTTCCTGCACGCTGTCCGGCACCTCAGCAGCGGCGGCTTCGTTGAAACGATGGACACAGCCTCAGGCCGCGCGTCGCTTCGTCAAGCAGGTGAAGGCGTCACGATGCTTGTGCATGACGAGGTCTTCCGACATCTCATGGGAATGGATGGTGTTCTGGACATGAAGAGGATCAGTACGTGACACCACAAATCTCGGATCAGCTTCCAAGATGATTATGACGGACTTACTATGGCATGATCTGCAGATGTCGCACCCATCCTGTCCAAAGAGCCGAGCGTTGTTTTCGCTGATACGCAGACAGCGCAGGCGGGCTTCTCGACGATGACAATTGCATCATCAAGCATAGTCCTACAAGGCGAAGCGGTTACACTCACCAATGGAGACATTGCGTGGCGCGGTGGATGGGTGCTCTACCGTGAGCTTCCAAGACAAGGGGGCCAGGCCAATCCCCGAGTGGGACAACCACCTTCGGCTGCACGCTGTGCACGCGTCGAGGAAATCCTGCTGCGGGCTTCAGACGGGGCCCTTCTTGGCATTCTCCTGTTGCCTGCTGCTGTGAGCGACGTTCTTGAGCAGCCGTATCGCATGCCGGAGGTACACGTAACGGCACCTCACGAACGTGTATTTGTATCCCTCCAGGTACGCAGGAGGTTCTAACATCCGGGAACTCACTGAATCCCAATGTCTCCCTTGCTAGGACGTCGCCTGTACGATTCATGTGTTCCACAACTGTGCACGGCATTCATGCACCTCCATGCGGACCAAGTCAGTGATCCAGGAGCGGCAAGTAACGGATGAGAAGACGTACGAGATTGTGCACAGACATCCAGAGGAACGAGTCCTCAACATTAGCCAGCTCACGAACGCAGCTCTTCTGGCTAAGGCTTACGTAGCAGGGAACCGTTATCCTGGCCTTGATAGGACAACAATGATTGACCTTGCGATAGCGAACCGCGCACGTCTGGACGCCGATGCTGAGCGAAAGAAGCTTGAACAATTGCAACGCAAGGTCAAGCGCGATGCCGCAAAGCGCACGAAGCGGAAAGGGCCTACCGAGCGTACTGGTGCGACCACTTTAGCACGGGCCACAGAGAGGGATGCTGGATCTATCATCGGTATGTCGCACAGTCGCAGTTCTCAGTGGGCGTCGTACTGGCCACCTGCCAGCCAGAGTCAGCTTTATATGTTGACATGAGTGATCCGAACACAGATCAAACTGGAAGTGCACCGAAGCGACTGAAGGTAGACGGGCTCGAGGTCACAGTGGCCCGGGAGTCGTCGTACAATAGGGCAAGCGATGAGATGAGCACAGGGACTGGGCGACTCGGAGCGGTGGGAGGAGGGGTTGAAGGGCTGCAATTCCCAGGGTGTGCGGCAGCGGCCGGTCACCCACAAGCACATTTACCTTAACGGGACGTGGGCGGTGTTTGAGCGGCGGAGGACATGCTCTGTCCGATACCGCCACAAAGCTCATATTGGTCCCTCAGACCCCTTGCACAATCTGAGCTTCTCTATACTAGTGACATGATAACTCTAATTCAACATATTCTGAGGACCCTCACGGAGCCTGTTGCCGTCCAGGGCACACTACCAATGCCTTCTATACCCCACTGTGAACTTGCACTGTGCCCCGCCTCTCAGCTCTTACCGGTGTCTT
This sequence comes from Trametes cingulata, assembly GCA_022385765.1. Classification (NCBI taxonomy): domain Eukaryota; kingdom Fungi; phylum Basidiomycota; class Agaricomycetes; order Polyporales; family Polyporaceae; genus Trametes; species Trametes cingulata. The sequence goes on from MU278009.1 coordinate 351,679, forward strand.
CTGTGAGCATCATCGCTGTCTCAAAGTCATTGAGCGGGTGATCGTCCGAACTTGAAGTCAGTCTGGGCTAGAAGCAGACTCATTCACCAAGGGAAGGTGAGCCAAGCTTAAACGTTCGTAATATTGGCCGCTGCTATTTTGATTTGTTCGAGAATACATACAGGTGACCATTTGCCTGCACGCAGCTCTGAAGTTCTTGTCTGCGTGCAGAGGACGGTGCTGTGCTGAACCTGTTTCCTCATTGGACAGCGCTGCAGTTGCGAGTCAGCAACCAATGAGCGTGGAGAGGCCGGAGCTTTGCAGCGCGCTTCATGTCGTTTTCTTGACTTCGCTCCCCCGCCTGGCATCTCCGAACGAACTCTCCAGCCTCGAGTCTCTCATGTCGCAGCCACCGCCCAGTCAGCCTCCTCCTGTCACTCCAGGACCCATACGGGTTCACCGGCCGCGCGAGAGCCCTCGCTTCTCACCATATGAGCTCCCTATCGCCGCTGTTCGAGAGGCTCGCGAGAACGAGCGTAACGAGAACCGCGCACCCCCGTCATGGGCTTACGAGGGTCAGGTCCCAACCCTGGGCTTGACGCATCCTCATGGCACGGCGACGGCTCTACGTCGGCATGCGTCTACGTCTGCCCTGACGGAGTCCCGCGCTGGCAACGAGTGGTCGTCGTTTGCCCCGCCTGCTGGCATGTCCAACTCGGTCCTCGCCGTCGACCCTCTTGCCAAAGTTCATCAGCTCGTGCGCGGTCTACAGCTTGGCCGGTTTCAAGCCGAAGCATACGAGTTTTCGAACGTACGTGGCTCTCGTGCAAATTTTGCTAAAATCTTCACTTGCTCATGACGTTACTTGAAACCTTAGGCTTCGGAGTCGGAGCGCGCCCTGCTGCAATTCGGCCAAATCCTCAAGCTTCGCGATGACGTAGAGACGAACACACTGGCCGTACAGGAGACTCAGCAAATGCTCGTGGATTTGAAGAAGTACGTGAGCGGCAATTGGGCTCTTTCTAAGGCACAGGAAGTACGTATGCTCTCCACATCGAGTACATGTGTAATGAGCTTAACTCACGGGCAAATGGCATATCTGTCTTGCATTCCCATAGGAGCTGCTTGGCGGGCTACTCGCACACTGGCTGGTAAAGCCACTGAAGACTTACGAGAAGATCTATTTGCGTGTAGGGGTACGTGTTCTCTTCCGCTATTTGTGGTCAAGTCGTGCACACTGATCCATGCCTTACACCCCAACCCAGCGCTATGTCCATCTGCGCGCTGAATGGCTCCACCTCGGAGTCTACGTCACGGATCCACTCGCAAGGCAGACGATCGACAAGTACCTTCAACGTGTCATGGGACAGATGAAAGGGAGTTTCCGTAAAGAGGTACGTCAGTGCGCAGTGACGGGCCAGCGTTGTCACTCACTGCCACACACTGATTCGCCCTCAAGATTGTGGCTTCCATCAAAGAAAGGAAGCCACTCGACATCTTCGCACGTACAATGCTGCAGAAATACCACGCCCCCGTCGTTCCGCTTGATCCGCCGCAAGACACGATGGCAGCCCTCGCGCTCCTGGTGTGTACCCCCGAGCACTCCGGCCTCATGTCAACTAACTAACACGCTGCGCAGCGTAACGTCGCAGCTGAGATAGAAGACGGCGGCCGTCAAAATGCGGTCCTACCCGGACCCAGCGAGGCCACAGCTCAACCTGAGGACACGGCCGGGGGTGAAACAAGCCAGGCCGAGACCGAGAAGCCAGCCGACCGCGAGAAGCGATATTGGCCCACCGTCGAAAGCAGACTCGAGAAGCTATACAAGGAGTACGGCGAAGACCGCGAGAAAGCTGCCAGTGGCAGCGCTTGGAAAGTGTGCGTGCTGTTCGTCTTCGCAACGTCTGCTTGCGGCTAATGTACAGCCACAGCTGGGAGAAGACTATCATTGACGAGGACAAAGCGAAGTATACAGGTTCGCGTCGCCGGGGTCGCGCACTCACGGCCTATGCCGGTGTCGGAGGTGCCGCCCTAGCGGAGGCTGCTCCACTGGACGGTCCACCTCCGATATCCTTCGCTGAAGACATGGAGCGAGAGGGAATGCCCGCTGATCCACAGGGGGACGGGCATGGCCCGACACTCAATCTGTACTTGGCCAGCGCGCTGCCTGTGAATTTCCCGCCCGAGACGATGGACGGCGACGTGAACATGGGTCGGCTGGGTGATGTGGCTCGTACTCTCAACGAGTCATTGTAGCGTAGTCCTAGTCGTAATCTCTGTATATTTCCTCAATAATCATGGCATCTCTATGTCCGCACTGAACCAAGGATCCACACACGCTGCTTCTTCTGCCCATGCCGCCTGGATTGGTGTGCCGCGCCCAGATCCCGGAGAGTAGCTATTGTTATCCAAATGGGGCAATCCTGCTTATGCATATCTCTTGAGTCAGCTCGCCCCAGAATCCCACATATTTTGTTGATTTTTGGTTGACCACTGTCGACGCCCTAGAATTCCACAGTCCACGGAACTTCCGGAATACCACCGCTCAGTGTCTGGCGGTGTAGAACGTCTGGTGCATTTCGGGCCATTTGGGCGCACTCGTGACGGCGGGTAACGGGCAGTCACTGCATTGTCAGCGATCTCGCGTCAGCAAG
>MU278009.1:354321-391261 GCA_022385765.1 Trametes cingulata
TGTAGAACGTCTGGTGCATTTCGGGCCATTTGGGCGCACTCGTGACGGCGGGTAACGGGCAGTCACTGCATTGTCAGCGATCTCGCGTCAGCAAGAATCACTCAAATGACCTCTGTTCGAACTTCCAACTCTCTTTCACTGAAAGATTTGGCCCCTATGGGTACTTGAGTATCAGCCTCCACCTATGGGGCTTTTCTGGGAGGTCAACAGTTGGGTAGCTGGGGAATACGGGCGGTGTGCATGCCCTCGCCACCGAGCCTCTCGCGCGCCTAATGCTGGCTTCGCCCACTCAAGCGCCCACACGCGCGCCTACACACACTTCAATCGCCCCGCCGCTGTGTTGCGAGTTCCCCACCAAACGTCTTCAAACTTCGCAATCTGGTGCATTAAGCTGACAAAATGCCTCCTGTAGATTCTAGGGCCGAGCTAGGACCATAAGCGCGAGTAAATTGAGTACCAATGCCGTCACGGATAACACCAGGCCTGGACCGTGACTGGCCGTCACGAGTGGCCCAAATCAGCCCGAAATGCACCAGACCTTCTGGAGCACGCTCAGTTAGCGCCAGAAGGGATGGGAACGAGACTAAGTGCGACTCCTCTTCAGCGTATCTGCAAGCTCCAGTTCCAGACAGAGTTGACGGCAGTGGTCAGAGGTAGACTTGCATCAATGCTTTGGATGCGTTCAAGCCACGGACGTGAGACCAGCGTCGATCCCGATGATCCCGATTCCCCATCAGGCAAGCCCTAACCTGAACACCTCGGTAACCCCGGACCGGCACGGGCTACGAAGTAGTTCCGCTACCGTCATACCCCAGATTGCGTCCAGGCCTTTCCTATTCCCTCATTCCACACCCCGAGTCGACCTAAATACCATGGCTATGCCTAACTCGATATCGTTTCCTACTGTACCTTCTCTCACCTCGTCGCAATCGAGCGCAGACGATGCATCCGCGTTGTCGCTCGCGCACCATCGCACAGCCGCAGACGTATGCGAACTCTTCTACGGGGCCTCGCCGCCGGCCTGGCAAGCGGTCGAGAGATTCTACGACGCGCACGCGACATACGAGAACCCGTTCCTTACAGCGACCTCGAAGGACACGATCTCGGACGTCCATGCGCTCGCGCATACGCTCTCGCAGCTGGACGTCCCGAAGCCCTGGGCCGTCCTCCGCGCCATCTTCAGGCTGTCTGCGGACACACGCTGGGTGAACACTTGGTTCCGCGGCCTGAGCATGTGGAATGAAGTGAACAACATTTCCGAGTGCGATACCTTTGGTGAGCGTACCTCCTGCGCCATCTGCACCCATCATGCGCTTGTCATCTACTAGCCTCCGGTCCTCCGTAGTCCGTCGCAGCTCAGCGATTTTCTTCCTTTGTAGACGGCCACAAGAGAACGATGGTCGAACATACCCTACACATAGTGATTTTACCCGGTCTGCACTCGATATCGCCTACATCCACGCCCTCTTCGAGCCGTGTCCCCAGTACGGCGGACTCTACGAAACCGCTGCTGCTAACCGACCATACCGATCCTCCATCTCTACAATTCCACCATCCGAACTTGTCATTCTGGCCGCCATCCCCCTTCCACCTGAAGCTTCCCATAATTACACGGTTGTCATTCAACGATGCCGGCAAGATCACGCATCATCGTGATTTTTGGGACGTCAAAGTGAGTCTGAAGGACGCATGCACAGATGTTCTCTAGTGTTACTGTGTCGCACACAAACGCTAACTCCTTCCGCCTAGGATCTGCTCGGTCTTGTTCCGGGAATGACACTGGTGCAATGGGTCAGCAGCCGGCTAGCGGCACAGAGCATCCGCGGCATCGTCAGCGTCGGAAGAGCACTCCTCCGCTCTCCACCAGAGGACGAGGAGGCAGGCATTCCACACGAGAGCAGTTCGGCAGGCCACGCCAAGCAGCGAGCTGCGCACCTACGCTGAGGCACAGTCATACCCACCTTCACTCTCCGAGACAAGACATCGAGGTTCGCTATCTTCAGAGGACGTCTTGAAGTCGGCGATATGCGGTACCCGGAATCGTCATAGTGAGCAGCGGATGTATAGTAGATGTGTGCCTCGTCGATATTTTTTTGGTATACATACGATGTATGTCGTTGTCTCCAAAGATGTCGATCGTCGCCACTACCCTGGTCAAGCCAAAACATCCGGTCCGCCCTCGGAATGACCTATACCTGATGTTCTATATCAGCTGGCCAGGCCGCATTTCCGGCGACGCTCAGAAGCAGAAGTCCGAAACCTTAGGACATGTACAGCAGCGCTATTTCCAAGTGCACCGACTCGGAAGCGCTCGGCGCAGAGGTGGACGACATGATTCACGCTCGCTGAACACGACACGGAGTCGGGTTCGGCATTACACACGCACGACGCGCATTGCGTGCGCACTCGCCTTGAAGGGCGCGCGGAACGAAAGCGGCGACGGTGCGGGACCGATGCGATGCCGTGATTCTGCCACTCCTGCTCGCTCGTCGCTCGTGCACCACACCGACAAGCAAGTGAATAACCGTGATGGGCTGCACCGCCCCAGCGTAATCCATGCATTTCGCTTCAGTGTCGCGGCCGCGAGCAAATCATCTGCATGGCTCCATAATGAAACGACAGATGCGTGATGGGTCCGAAGGCTCACCTGGTAACCGCGCAGCGTCGGTCCGCGAACGAAGGGTGGCGCGCCGTGTAGGCCATTTTCGGGTCCACAGCATGCGCCGGGTCCTGATCCGGGCGCGCGACGGGCGGCATAGGACACACCAGGTAGTTGGCGGACAGTATAGAGAGAGGCGGCGGCCATACAGGGTTCAATCAGGCTACGACGGCGCCAGTCGTACCAAGTAGTGCCGGCGACAGGGAAGCACACGTCATGCGAGCGCGACGACTATGTCTTGCCGCCGTCAAGGAGTGCAAAGAGACATGGTGCCCTTGACGTCGAGTCGAGGGGTGTGCGGAGCGCAGAAGCTGGAGCTTCAAGGACACTGCGCGGTACTGTAATGGTTAGAAGGCGGGATGGGCAGTGCAGTGATGGCGAGATGTTGAGTTTCAAGGGATGACCGATGACCTATCGCTGACGTGCGGGGATGGGCGAGGAAGCCGCCCGGGTAAGGTTGCAGTGGCCCAAGGCCTGGGACGCTCACGCGGGTTTCAGAAACACGTCGCGGTCGCTGTGAGAACGGACGAAGGAGGGAGGCTGGGGCAAGAAGGCGCGTCCTCTCAAGTCGCGCATTCGTACCAGCTTCGCAACTTCTTCATTGAGATCGAGGAATCTGGCCATGACCTCGGTCACCCTGATGCAAACTATCCATCAGCCGGCGGCACGAGAGCGATTGGTTTCCCTCACCAGTTGATAGGACGCTCTCTCGGGTTTTGGCCTGAGATTGGAAGGCGATCATTGACGGCGGAGGGATCGGACAGGCAGGACACCAGTGAGGCCGTGTTTTCCGGTCGGGCTCACGGCTATCTAAAACCAAATGCGTCATCCATCGCAGGGCATCCCAGAGGAAAGCCATGCATGGGTATCAGGAACACTCGCCAGATGGTGGAAGATGGGTAAAGCCTGGAACTGAGCAGCGTACCTGGTCTCACTGCAACCCTCGACTTACCTCCCCCGGCAAACCGCCGTGCCTAGGACGATACGCCTCCGGCGACTGTGACCGTTATATAGCCACCAGATGTCATGGAACAGATGTGATTAACGTCAGCCAGACCCTTGACGTCTTCCTGCGAGCCTCAAGGGAGTCGAAGGCGGTCCTGCGTCTTCCTGCATGGAGGGAGGATTGAAAGCGAAGCGTTGGGCGCGGGCTCGAGGCATTGGCCAGAGCCCCGGAACTGAGCGGACCGTGGGAGCGGCCCTTCCGTGTCACCGGCGCCAAAGCCTCGCCGCACTCGCCTGCTCCACCAACAGCTAGACCGTAGTGCAAGTTACCCGGGGACGCCTTCGGGGCATTCCCAGCAAGTTACCCTTCAAACGTCGCAGAACTTCCTCGCAAATGTCCTTTGAGAATGCAGCAGTAACGAAGGGTGACACAATCGATTATCTCCTTCGTATGCACGTCGTCTGACATGTACATGGCACAGGTTTGATGCTGGGCATTGCGCTCACTTCAGTAGCAGCTGGCATCTTTGACCTGAAACACTATTTGAACCTGCAACTTGTACCACATATCTCGAAGTATCATCAGGCATGCCCGAATCTCTGGGAATCTCTCCGCTCCAGTTGACAGAAATATACAGTACTGGCGACTGCTAGTGCACAGTCTGTTGTGCGGCAGTTCAAGCGACCTGATTCTGGTCGAGCTGTTTCTATACAACGTCGGCATCTGTATAGAGAGAGCCTTTGGAAGCGTCAAATATGCGGTAAGGAGGCCGCTACGTCTCCCGAGCCGGTCGAAACTTACCAGACGCTCAGTCCTTCTTGATCATCTCCGCGGTCACGACGATGCTCGTGTCCTTCGTCGCGCTTCTCCTCGCTCAGTTGACACCAGTCACGAGCTCGCTATTCAACAATATTCCGCCTGGACCGATCGCCATAATGTCCGCGCTATTGTATCAGTACATGCGCCTCGTTCCTCCTGCGTACCACTTCAGGATCTTCGGGGTGGGCATGAGCGACAAAGTATGGGTATATGCGATCGCAGCGCAGGTAGGCACCTTTCTGCACCTTTCAGCTGCCAGCAGACGTGAGCACTTTGCTCCGACGTATGCGCCACATGGTACCGCACAGCTCTGACATCTACGGTGGCTCGTCCTGTCCAGAGGAGGCCTGCACGAGCGATGGATCGCCCCTTTGACTCCGCACTGCAAGGCACGAATGCCGCTGACACCTTCGTATTCAATAGCTAGCCGTCACTCGAATGCCGGAGAAGCTCCTGCCGACCGCTGTGGGCCTTCTCGCTGGATACCTTTACCGCTCTGACTTCCTACAATTGAAGAGTTGGAGGATATCGCCCAGGTATATTGGACTACAATTTTCAGTTTACCCAGGGTTACTAACCGTGTCCAGACTTGTCAGATTCGCTGAGACTTGGGTGAAGCCTCTACTGGGCGAGACACAGCCCGTACGGCGGACGAACAGGGTTCTCCCGGAGACGCGAGCGCAGACAGAAGCTCGCCGGCGAGCAGCGGCCTTGGATGAGGAAGAAGTTGTGACCACCGCTCGCAATCCCCCGGCAGGCAGGAATCGGGGCTCCCGTGGGTCCGCTACCGCGACGCCCACGCCGCATCGAACGTCTCGTGCGGGCGAAGATGCCCAGGATGCTGACACCACGAACGGCGGCGGTGGCATGGTCCGACAGTGGATGACCGAGCTCGCAAGCGGCGCTCGGCCTGTAGCTGGTGCGGCGGGAACGGTCAGGGCACCAACCGAGGCCGAAATAGGCACCCTGACAAGCATGTTTCCCGACCTGGAACGCGAGGTCATCCTCGGCGTGCTGCAGAGGAGGTGAGTGCCTGTCCCACCTTCTCAGAGTTTCTTTCCCATCCCTCTGACCACTTCGTTCCTGTTCCCGCTTTTGCTCTTGATCGACCTGAAATTTTCGCACTACCGCCTCCGGCGCATCTCACCAACTGCGCTGATGTACCACGCCCTCGCTGACACGCCTGCGAACGTCAGTCCAAACATAGAAGCCGCGGCAGACACTCTCTTAGCCAGCCAAGCGTCGTAATCCTATATCGGCTATTCCTTACGGCTATGGAGCAATGCATATGGGCACGGTGGGACGCAATGTGCACGGTGTGTAGGGTTCTCGGCATGCGCTATGACAAGTCTATCAGTAATGCTTCGCTTCCCTTGCACATGCCGTTCTTAGCACGAACGTGTGCCGGCTCTCGCCTCCTCCCACTTTTCGACCAGGTTGATGTGGTGAGACGGCTGCTATACCGAATCCTAGCCTGTCATCCGTGTGCATCGCGCCACAAAGGAGCCCGACCTAACGGTTGCAAAGCGTGATATTGAATGTCGGGATATCCGGAGATGTCACACATTCGCCATATGTTTACTAGCAGCTCTCCCTCGTACTACCACGACTGCCGCATCACCAGAGAGATTTTCCTAGATCTCGGAAACACTGTTGCCGCTTCGATGTCATGGGCGCCTCCTTAACCATGTTGCGAGCTGAGACCGATTGGCATCAGACGCCTCAGGCAACTCAGCACAGGATGGATATGCAGGTCCATCAAATCCCAGGCCTCCTGTAGCACTCCTACACCCAGGATCTACGGTCTATATTACCGCGTCAGGAAGGCCCTTGGGGACGGGTCTAGCACTCAGAAGGCCTCGCTCTGATTCGATGACCGACCGTAGGCTTCTGCGAGGGATTAGTGGAGATGCACCTGGTGCGATCATCCCGCGCACCTGCAGAACGACTTCGTGCCGATATCACGACTACAGACTTGCACCTCGCATCCGGAGCAAGGTAGGGCCATGCTGGTTTCGGATATGTTTGACCCCTTCAAACACCCGAGTGCCCGCGTGTCTAGCAACGGTCTTGGCCTCAGACATGTCGCAACGATGACCACCTCGCGGATTGCCAGTAATGCCAGGATTCGAGCGACTTCTGGTGCCGCAGCCGCACCCAACTATTGAACCATAGCACGTTTGAATACACAGCTCGTTCGCATATGAAGACGTGGAATGATCTTGTATGTAGAAATACAGCCGTAAGTTTACATACAAAGCGAAGCGGTTACGCAGCATCAACATCCTCGCCATCATAAGCACCCTCTTCATCCTCTTCCTCGGCGGTAAACGCGTTCGCAGGAACGGCATAGAGACGGAGCACGGGCTGGAGGCGAGTAATTCAGGTCAGCAAAAAAATACGATCATCCCGACAATAGACACCACGGAGATAACGATGAGGCTGTGATCCCGCGAGGCCCTTGGCTTCAACGTGCAGATCCCGCTATACCATTCTGGTGTCGCATCGAAACGACCTCCATGAAAGGCTCAATGAAAGGCCAGGGTTGATGCGGGTGAATAGTGTCGGTCCTTCAGACGCATTCAACGGGTGCGAGGGCCGACCCCGACATTGATCAAATGACGTGAAGATGCTTCGCTCAGTGATCGCAGGCGTTGTGTTACGCGCGCTCGTACGGGAACTCCGCGAGCAAGAATAACGAAGAGGATCGCGTACCTTGTTCGGGTCCTTGACCAGGACGTACTTGCCCTCGGGCTGCTTCATGCACATGTCGGCGACGGTCCGAACGATACCCCAGCCGTTCGCAAGCGAGACGTTCAGCTGAGCCGCAAAGTCCGCCGGGCGTGTGGACGTCGTGCTCAAGATGACATGGCGAGTGTTGTCGCGCGGGTTCACCCGAGAGATGAATCTGGAGGACGTGCAGTGAGGCAATTAGCGGCCATGAAGTGATATGAGGGGGCACATAGCTGCTCCGATATGCCTGCCGGAGCGGCAAAGGTGATCGATGGAAGAACATACCCTATTTTCAAGAGATCGGCGCCAGCGAGGACACTCTGCACGGTCCACTTGGCAAGCTTGCAGCTGTTATTCTTCATCTCCGTCGCCATGACCGCACCGCGCTGGGAGTCTAGCTTGGTCCGCCAGTCAGGAGCACCACCCGCACCCGGCGCCCTAGGGTCGAACTCATTCAGAGCACGGATGGTGACGAGGCCCTGGCCATCGGTGGGGTTACCCATGCCGGGGAAGTAGGCGTCGACCTCCGTACGGACGCACAGCCGCATGTCCTCGTCCTCGGTAATACCGAGGTCGAATACACGGTAGCGATAGCCGCAAGACGCAAGCGGCTCGGTCTCGTCAGGCCCATAGAAGGGGTTGGGCTTCGAGAAGTCAACAGCCGGGGGAGGAGGCGTCTCGATGACTGTCTGGAACATGAAGTTCTGGTTGATGTAGGTGGCCTCCAAAGACAGAGAGGTCGCGGAGTTGATAGATGGCGTTTCCGGTACGGCGACCTTCTCATTGGGGTTGTTCGGGTTGGTAGTGGTCGGGTCCTGAGGGGGATCCGCCGCATTCTCGTTGACGGTGACGGTGTCGAAGGGGCCGCCATCACGCTTATCGAAGAAGAGTTTGTTACCCTCCCGAACGACGACGATGTCCCAGGGGTATACCGATCTTGGCGCACACATGAGTACAGCCAAGATGACGTCCGTAGTGTAGATCGTCGCGGTATCCTTGGACGCAAGCTGAGAAGCGAAGCATTAGCGCACACTCATTTCTGGAGAACGGCGTAGCCTACCTCCTGAATGACAGGATCATCCGATGTAGTAGGATTGTACTTGATGCGGTCGAGGAGCTGTAGCGGCTTCTCAGACTTGGTAGTGATGCGATCATAGGTCTTGTCGTAGGGGAATACACGGCCGTAGGTGTCGCTATAGGTATGTCAGGATGTGGGTCATATTGCGAGGAGTCCTAGCAAGAACGCACAGGTCTTCGGGCTCATCTACCTCAAGGCGTAGCTTAGCCAAGCGATGGAACTCAACCTCCTCCAGCATGGTCCAGTCCGGAGAAATGGCGACAGACGACTCGCGCGTGCGGCCCGTCTGGAGAAGCCTTCAGATCGAGAAGTAGAATCCAAGGATCAAGGGGTCGCATACCTTCTCCCAGTCCCTCCAGCCTCTTCTCCCGCCTCGCTGACCGCCACCACCGCGGCCAGTGGAGAAGCCACCGCGGCCGCCCCTCTGGGCACCGCCCCTGTTGTAGGAAGCCCCTCCCCGTCCAGCCGTTCTGCCACGGGTCATTGCACCACCTCTACGCGTCGTACCAGCCTTGCTGTCCACAAGCGAGAAGCTGGACTCGTCCTCCGCATGGAAGTAAGCGAACGCACTGGCAGTACCACTGCCGAAGGCCTGCTGGCCGTCACGCCTCCCACGGCCCTGTGCGCCAGCACGAGCATTGGCTTGTGCAGAAAGACCAAGGTTGGTGGGGCGGTTGTCGCCAGAGAGGTCATTCCAGTCGGCAAAACGACCAAGCTTGTCAGATTTTGAGTAGGGTGCATAAGGAATGTCCTTGAACTTGAATTGAGAGGGCAAGTTGGACGTAGAAGGCCCCCATCCGCCTTCCGGATTGTCGTTAATTGGCGGGAGAGAAAAGGAGGACATTTTGTGGACCGAGTCGGTGAGCGTACAGACCAGATGCACAAAATTTCGTAGGCGCCCGCTCTGGCACTGACGCCGATGGTGTAGACGCGCACGTGCGACCCAACTCTAGCCGCGACTGCAACCATGAAGTGAGTGTATGACATAGAATTTTTGAGATTCTTGTGCTGATTGTGTGATGCAGCGTAGTGAGAGAAATTAATAAGATCAACGAGCGCGAGCTCGACCTTGGTACGAAGGGCTCGTGGCATGACGATTACAAGGGTATGTCATAGCAAAGCCCCGTACGTCTTCTTCGTACTGAGTCGCGATCGTTAGATTCTGCATACATTTTCGTTGGAGGTTTGCATAGGGACCTTACGGAGGGGGATGTGATCACCATCTTTTCGCAGTATGTGGTCGTGCATCATTTGCTCTGCCTGTCGCTGATCGCAACTAGGTATGGCGAGATTATGGACGTGAATATGCCCCGCGACAAGGAGACCGGCAAACCGAAAGGATTCGCCTTCGTAATGTACGAGGACCAGCGCTCGACTATTCTGGCCGTAGACAATCTGAACGGGGCCAAGGTCCTAGACAGGACCATCCGTGTCGATCATGTCAAGAAGTACAGGCAACCCAAGGAGAAAGGCGAAGATGGGGAGCTGCACGAGCGCGATGAACCAAGCCTTAACGCCAAGCCGACTCTAATCATCGGTGAGTGGTCTTAGCATCCGCTTTTCCCGCTCTTCCTGATGGCCATATTTCCTCGGAAAGACGAAGAGGAAGCTTCCGAATCCTCTGACGACTCGGGTCCTGAGATTGACCCTGAGGATCCCATGCGGGACTACCTCATAGCGAAGCGCAAAGAAGAAAAGGCGGCAAAGAAGGGGAAGAAGTCAAAGTCTAAACGGAAGCACAAGGACAAGACTCCGGAGGAGCGACAGGCCAGGAAGGAAAGGAAGAGGCTCCGCAAAGAGAAGGCGAAGTCGGCGGGTGTGAAGGCGGCCGAGGAGCTGCTCGACTCGCTAGGCGGTGGCCTGGGCTCTATTGACCGTCGTCGTGGAAGTCCTCCGCCCAGGAGATCGCGCAGCCGAACTCCAGCTCACGATGTGGACTCCGACACTCGTCGCAAACGCTACTCTTCCCCAAGACGGCAGAGCCACTCTCCTGATCGATCCCCTCAGAGACGGCGTCGCAGCCGCACGCCACCCGGGCGCTCCCACAGTCCGATGGCAGTCTACCGTTCCCCGCGCTCAAGAACGTATGACGACGATAAACGCGACGTGCGTCACGACACATCCGACCGACGGAGGTCGCGGTTTGACGATGACACTCCTCCAAGGACACGGAGAGGGTACGACTGACGTGAGAGATGTTATCCAACCTCGCGCTGTCAGATTGTCTACGGTAAGTGAGTTGTAGGCTTACCCAAGTGAGGGCTTGCATTGACCGGTGTTGTGCAGCTTTCCCGTGATTTGGCGCATGTACTCCTGCAGCCAGCCAAACCGACTTCGTTCTCTGCTTCGCATGTACTCTTTGCTCGACACATGACCTCAGTGGCACCTTGTATGTCATCTCACGGACGAGGCGCATGCTACGGGCTGTGACTGGTTTGGAAATGCAAGTTCTGCGTTTCCACATACAGCGTTCGTCTGACGTTCTGTGGGAGGCGGGTTGCACTGCCTCGCGGCACCCACTGGTATCTTCTCGAAGCAATGCATCCATTCATGCTACTCTTGGTGCATGCTATGACTGACAACGACGTGATCGCAGGCCTGCCCTTACTCCGGGACGTTCATTAGAGGCGGCGGCGGTAAACCGCCTCTGATGTGGGAGTGCTCGGAGGACAAACAGCAGAATCGGTTTCGTACGCATCCACAAGCCCCACGCCGCGAAGGCCACTTGGGAGAACACTACGCCCTGTGGACGATCGTTTGACATTGTTCATAACGAGCATATCGCAGAGTGAGCCCCAGATGCCCAGATACCACGGCCATCGGCAGTGTCGTCCTCACTTCTTCCTTTGGCATTGACGCAATGAGCGGTTTGCCTGTCAATTCAAGCTCATGGCTAATCTTGGCGGTATCCAGACAGAACCCACCCTGGAACTCGGGAGCAAAAGCGACGTCGAGGCGGGATTGGGGACGCTGTAACATGAGTTTCGCCGGAGGCGATGCAGTGGGTGTTCTTGCATACCGTCCCCCCATCAAAGTGGCTGACAGAACCTAAATGCTGACGCTGTCATTACGCTGTAGACTCTCATGAGCGCATTCCACTGATCCTGATGCGTGCCAAACGGTACTGGACGGTACTGAGTGCCGCGGTCGCGAACTGCATGGTCTCGAAACCGGATGGCGAGATCCTACGAAGCGGTCCTAGCCAGGCATCACCGTCGCAGCACGGAGGAAGACCGGCCTCCCGGCCTATCATCTGGCCATCGTCGGATTCGTTCTTATCGTGTTTCTACACAGCCTCGTGGTGACCGGGGAGGGTACTTATTTAGAAGAACCAGGCGACAATGGACTCCGGGTGGTGCGGCGAAACGGGAGGCGTGCAGCTTCGCGGCTTCGACAAATCACGATGGAAGCACGAGCGAGAGGTGGACCGCAGGGACGGTATGAGAGTGCAGGTCCGCATCCTCTGCGGCTGGACCGCCGAATCTTACGCGATCCCGAGCAGAGAGCCCCGGAAGCCGAAGGCAATCAAGAATCCACCCACGCCTGTGGAAGGTGGTGTTCGAATGCACTGGATAGCATCCGCCACATCATGAAGTACAGAATTGAGGCCGGGTCACCATCCAGCGCGTGGCTAGCAGTGTCGAGCTTCTAGCTTCCCGCAGTGGTTCCCGCCTGGTTCGGCTTCAGCTTCAGCGTCGACGGTGGACATCCGAAGGAGGGCATTCCGTCTTGGGGACGTTGAGTTTCGCAAAATCTGTGGAATTCCACAAAATCATGTTGCAAGACTGGACCAGCGTGGCGTGACCCAGTTTCTGGTGTCGATTGGAATAAACTTGCCTCCAGAGTATCTCTTATTTGAAGTGTACGTCGGTCGGGATCCACACCGATGCCATGCTGTTCCAGGAAACATACAGACACCTCTTAGCGAGTTTGCATTCCTTATTCACACTGACACTGGCTTGAGGGCCTTACCGGAGCGTCGAGGATTGGCTTGTACGAGATCTGTGAGGTAAGCTACTGCATTACAAGCTCGCATACATGTATCCCAAAATACGGTGGCAGTCGCTAGATCGTGCGGGGCGGGTGAGGTAACCTACTGGATAGCTTGTGCAATACACGTACAGCTCTAGCGATGTGGAAGTGGTAGCAAGTGTCTATGAACAGGGATCTATGAAGAGTCTGACGGAAGAAACAACGTGAGGTATATCCAAGATAAAGAACGCCGTGTAGATCGATTGTAGAGAGAACCGTTCGTGGCCGTTGCGCTGCTTCCCTATCCGCCCTCAGTAGCGATGTCCAGATGTTCGGGCGCGCTTGACTGCCCAGTTGCGCACAAAGTAAGTGACGAGAGCGAGAGCGGCAACACCGAGGATCACGCCAACCGCGATACCAGCTTTTGCACCGCCAGACAGACCTCCATGCGAGGTGTCAGGAGAAGAACTAGACGTTGGCGACCCGGAGGACGTAGGCGATGAACCTGAAGACGACGGATTTCCGCCGAATGGCCAGTAGTCGCCCCCGTCTGGAGGAACGATGCAGGTCAAGCTGTTGCCGTCTGGAATGATCTGGAAACCGCTCTGAATACTAGAGGACTGGACGGTGTTCTGGTCCTGGACGAACGGCGCGGGGGTGGGGGTGATATCCGTCGTGCTGCAGTTCGGTCCATTCGAACCGATGAACGACGTATTTCCAACTAGCGTGTTTCCTTGCACGGTGAAATTCGTCGCGGAAGAGATGGCGATGCCGTAGCCAAAAGCGCCGGTGAGCTGATTATTGAGGACGGTGCCAGATAGGCTGACATTGTTGAAGTAGCGGTCCCCAAACCAGGTCCGGGGTCCAATGGCGATGCCAATTCTGTTCCAAAGGTTAGGGAGCAGCCTAGAGCGTAAAGAGGGAAGCTCACTTGACGATGGCATCGTTCTGGTTGACGCCCTTGGTCTCGCCGGCATCTGCAGTCTCAGTTGCGAAACCGCCTCTGATGACGTTGTTGCGCACGACGGTGTTCGTGTAATTCCCGTTCCAGGGGTCATAGTCAACCATGTTGATCCCTCCGAGGAGCGTCATCTGTGAAACGCCGACACGTCAGAGTGACATGCGGTGGATGCCTGCCCAGACTACGTACAGTCTCGACCCAGATCGTGTTGTTCTCTACGACGGTGCCGGGCGAGCCGAAGAGGACAATGCCTCCGTCCTATCCCCGTAGACATGAGCGCCGTTCGTGGATACGAGCCAGGGAACTTACAGTCGGGTTGTTGACCATATTATTGCGAACCAGACTGTTCTGGCAGCTCACGCTGATGCCGTCCGCCCATTCTTGGAAATTATCAGAACCACAAGGCCCAATGTCGTTGTTCTGCACGGTGATGTTGTTGCATGTGAACGCGCCCTCAGCGATGTGCAGACACGACCAGCTGCGTGGGTCGAATGAGCGGACATATTCGACCAACTGGTTCGCATTCGAGCCGCCCATCTCGATATTTGCACCGCCGTTTGTAGGAGACGCTCCAGCGCGAGTTCCATTGATCTGGATGAGACCAGAGAAGTCAGACGAGTGCGAACGCCGAAAGATTTCTATCTGCGGACCTGGATGTTGCGCAGTTTCACACCACTGCAGTTCTGACAGGTACCGTCCACTGCGGTGGTATGACCTTGCCCATTGGCCACTGGCCCGGCTACGACGAGAGTTGCGCGGTCATCTCCAGTCGGGTAGCCAACTGTGCTGATTTCCTGGTCTTGGGCGGCAAACAGAATCGGGGCCTGGATGAAATACTGAACGCCTGGACACAGAGGAAGGACATATCCAGGGCCGGAGGAATTCAGGAGCGTGTTTAGGCGGTCAGTGAGTGTATTGAGTGGGTCGGCCGGCTCGCAGTCGGCGCGAGTGTGCAGCTCGGTAGAGGGCCTGCAACTCGGAGAGTCAAATATTTGTATGGGACATCATTTCTGGTATGACACTTACTCCGAGAAGAGCGCATCCCGGGATAGACCTGTGACTGCCCTCCTATGCTGGAACGTCCTTCCGCGCTTCTCCAGGGATGCACTTGCGAAGGACGCCAGTAGCCCAGCTGCGAGGAATAGCGCCTGAGTGACCATATGTGTCGTGTTCCTCCAGGACGGTCAGGATCTTCAGAGCTTGCGTTTAGGGTACCTAGAGGGCAGTATAGATACGAATCCGTGAACAAGAAAGAGAACAAAGAAGCGTCTAGGCAAGGGAGGAGATAGACAAAGGAATGACTAGAAGTGGAGATAACGAGGAAAACGCGAGGACCGTCCGGCTGAGCGGCGGCGGCGTCGAGGTCGGCGTCCAAGAGACCGTTGTGCGAGACGCCCATAGACGAGTCGATCGTAGCGTCAAATTCGGCTACATTACTCTACTGGCAACGACAGCTTCTTGGCCCTGCAAGCTGTGTTCACTGTTGGATCAACCGAGTCGGTGCACGACGCAGTACATAGGGACAAGTCGATTTACGCGTGCAGGGTACAATACATGAATGCTACTCGACAGGTTGAAATACAAGTGTAGGTGCCGCGGGTTCGGTGAAGTAGGTCAGGGCGCGAAACATATCAGCAGAACGTACACTCAAGGGGTGTCCAGAGAAGCATCGACCAGCTGTGTAAGATACGCTTGACCAGTAGCGATTCCCTCAGGATGCCAACGGCGGCAACAAGAATAGCTTCCGAAGGTCTGACATCCACCATACTGTACGCGGAACTGAAGGATGGAGGAGCTCTATGCGATGAGTCTGGTCGAAGCTGGCCAAATACAATACCAAATGAGGTGACCAACGCGTGAGCGCTATGGAACGCCGTTAGCCGTTGCGACTGCCACGTTCTCTCCTCTGGGCAATTGAGGGGACTTGATCTGGGAAGGCTCCTTGACGGCTGACTTGTACACTCCAGCGGAGGAAGGTGGTCGCTCGACCGTGGTAGCGGTGTTTATGTGCGGCAGGGAGTTGATGCCGTTTTCTGCGTCCTTCAATGCCTCGTGGGGCAGCGCCGCTGCAGAGTTTTCCGTAATCGAATGTCTGTCCAAAATCAGTAGGTCATCGGGGCGGATGGAGGACGATATGCTTTGAACCAACCGTGCTTTCTTGTTCGGCGCGTCGGGAGATGTATGGCTTGAGCGATCGGTGGCCTTGTGAGAGTGTGAGAGCCCTGCCCAAAACTTTGAGACCGGCCAGACAAACCTTCGTCTTTGGGCGCTTCTGAGCCTGTCTGGGTTGTCGCTCGCCTTCATCGAAGACATAGTCAGGTAATGCGGAGCTGCAAAGAGGTGGTGAACATCTAGGAGACCGGAAAAACACAAACATACCTTCTGATATGTCGGACAACAATCCCCATCTTGTTTTCGTCGAATTTCTCCCACATCTTGACAAGCTTGGTGAACTCAGTCGTTGGATATGAGATGTCTAACCTGCGGGGACCGACGGATCCAGCTGAGATGGTTGCATGTGAGCTCATGAAGTGTCCCGCAACGAAGGGTAGTATGAACGCACGCTGTCGAGGCTCGACAGCCAGACCAATGTAGAACGTGGTCGAATAGACGGCACTTGCGCCTTCTACTCCCTCAATATCCTCTTTCCTGCGCTTGGCAATCACCTCAGAAATCTCCCCTTGGGCGACGGCGCGTACTTCTTCGTCGTTCAAGCAGTATGACACCTGCTCGAATCCTTTGATGAATGGATGGGCTAGCGCCAGGCTTTCCACATATTCGAGTTTCATGACAAGCTGACGTATCCGTGACTCAACAGTACCAGACCTGACACGCTGTGAGTGAGCACGCCATGGGACAGGCCGGATGCTTGACATACCACTTGATCTGTAGATCTGGGCTACCCGTTGATGCGATTACTTGAAGGTAGTACCGATATTTGTGGAAGAAGTCGTGTTTGGCGAACAGCTCAGACCAGCTCGCCTTGCCGATGATCACGCGGTCCACAATCTCGGAGGCTTATTAACAGCGTAAGGGGAAATTGACGACCCTTCATGGAGAAAAACACACCTTTCTTAAATTCCTCGGTCATAATCATCTGCGTTGATTGAGTGACATTGTGGGTGGCGCACATTGACGGATAAGCTGGGGTTATGATAGGCATACGATGCGCCCTGTCGGCCGGATATAGCTGGACGACCATGAGCCGTTGCTCTGGAGCGGACACATTGAGCATACCTTGGGGTTCCAGACCCGTACGGGCAGCGGCCCATCTTCTATCGGTTTCAACAATACAGGTTGCGGCCACGTCCTGCGATAAACGATGAGCGACGTGCTCAGAAGAACGAAAGACATGCTCACCATTGATACATGATGATGAAGAAGCGGCTAACAATCGCTCCTGCGATAGCGTTGGGATATAGCTGACATATTCGAGCGACGAGCATTGCCCAAGCTACGCCCCCCAGGAAGCCGTTGACATTTGAATATATGGCTCTCCCTATTCACAGACGATGAGAGGTCATTCCTAGCTGGCGAGACCATCACTCACGTTGCGCCCAGAGCTTGATACATCGGAGAGCGTCGCGAAAAACGGAGACATTAGGTACTAATCGCAATATCTCGTCGGTGACCCTTGAGCCTGTGCCACACTTCAGTTCATTAGGGGGTTTCAGAGCAGCGTTGAAGCGCGTACCATTGAGACTTCGGACGCAGCGTTCGTCCAGGTTCCGCAGGAGATTGTCGTCCTGCAACGAGAGCTCATCTGGTATTGTCGAGAGTGCAAGGCGAGCCATGACTAAGTCTATGGGTATACCCGAGATCTTCGTCTTGATGATAGGGACATACGCGTCGGGAACGCCCTGTATGACGTTTGTCACCTACCGCCGCCCTTCAACCGCCGGGAAGCACCAGCACACGCACCGACACCTCCGTGACCCCCTCAGTCTCCTTGAGCATGTTCTCAAATACGTCGAAGAAGTCCTCTCGGGAGACATGCTTGGGCACCACGCACAGCGTGTCGATATCTGACCCTGGACCGTGGACGCCGAGTCGATATGAGCCGAACGTGAAAATCTTGCCACCGGCGGCGTTTGCGGCGGCTTCTGAGAGACCTCGAGCGAGAGAGACCTTGCGCACGAACTTCTTGACAAGAGCTGCTAGGCGGCCCAAGACGATCTCTCTGCGAGTGACAGGTCCAATCAGTATGCATTCATGGCCACTTGCGCGCGCCACGGACAATTCAGTAGGGTAAAACCGTGCACGCCAAAGAACAAGAAGACCCCTTCGACATTCGCCTTGACCTTCTCATCGTATACGAAAATTGAATGGAATGGAAGTGGGAGTGGGAGATAGTACCGAGGCGCGGGGAGCGATCAACACTGGAGCGGCTACTGGACGTAGGCACCCACTGCAGCCAACGAAAGCAACCGAGAGTACTCACCTCGTCTTGGCCTCCTCCTCACTCTCAAACGTCCCTTGTCTGCGGAGCTCCTCCAAAAGGGTCACCGTAACCTCTTTCTCGCGAGGCGTGGACTCCGTGACGGCGATGGGAGGCGTAACGCCCAAGTATTTCGGTGCTCTGCATCTGAACGTCGGTGCCGTGATGCGCATATTGGTCCAAGAGAGCCAGCTCACCCGTTCGTTTGGGCCATTATATCTGTGGCGGCAGATAGAACGGCGGGAGGAAATGCGGGGGATGGGTGAACGTATGCTGTTCGTCCTGACAAACTGTCACAGGAACCTCGGAGCAGAGCACTCAGCTCGGAGGACCGTCGGCAAGTCCCGAGTCGACAATACGCCGCCGGACCCGACGTCAGTTCCTCATGTTTGTTTTCTCGACATCTGACAACGCCCGCACAACTCCCTCGCGAGTGCCGGGATGCCTTGCGCTGGGTGTTTGGATGTTGGAATAACTGATCATTGATGGCTAGTATACAGGGATGCAGCGAGAATAATAGACCGAATCACTAGAGTACTCTGGAACCCAAAATGTTCGCCCTGACCCAGCAGATACCTCGGAAGTTGAAGAAGGATACATGCAGCTAGGTGAGTGTGTGACGAGTTGATAAGGTAGATGTGCTGCTGCTAGGTGAGCTGGCAACAGATAAAGCAGGGGTGGCCAGTCCAGTAACGCACGGGACTTCATAGGTAAAAAGACATGAAGCGGGTCACGCACTCGCAGCGACGGCCATGGAATCTGGTGTCTTGGCGGATGTAGAAGCATGAGGCAATTCGTCTAGCATGCTTGAACCCGGCCTTGCTTCCGCAGAACTTGAACGGATGGCCTGAGGTGCAGACACTGTGGACGATGTCGGAGACGCTGACGAGCTCGGCCGAGACTGAACCACCGATTCGGTCCTGCATCCGCCAGACGATCTTAGCGGACGGCACATGTCGTTGTGGTTCCATGCTTACCTGGAACGCTTTGCAGCCGGTGCGGGAGAGTCCTGCAAAAACGTGTCAGCGCGCCACATGTCCGCCAACGTATCGCCCATGCTGACCTTGATACCCCTTGTACGTTTCTTCGGGCGGGCGGCTGCTTCGCGCTCGCCAGGGTCGAAGACACAGTCAGGGAGCGCGGTGCTTTATGGCCGTCAGCAGGTCAGTCTTACCAAGAATTATGATGTACGAACTGCTTGATGTGCCGGACTGCGATGGTCATCGCTGTCTCGTCATACTTGTCCCATAACTTGACCATTTTGATGAACTCCGCCGTAGGGTATGAGATGTCAAGTCTACGAGGACCAGTCGAGCCAGCTTGGACAAGCAGTAGTTAGCGCTTTGCGTAGATCCAGACCGATTACCAGCATTGATAAGTACCTTCCTTGGGCTTGATGGACAAGCCGATGAAGAACGACGTCGTATACATGGTGATCACGCCTTCCTTGCCGGCAACATCCTCCTGTTTACGGCGCACAACGGCGTCAGGGATCTCACCGCGCGACACAGCCTGCGCTTCTTCCTCTGAGAGGCAGTAATAGATCACATCGAATCCCTTGATAAACGGGTGCGCCAACTTGAGGGCGTCGACGAACTCAAGCCTCATCACAAGTTGTCGGATCTTGGACTCCACTGTGCCGGACCTGATAGGATAGTTGAGATGAATGATAGTGCATTAGCATCCAACGCCTTTAACGCACCATTTGTTCTGGATGTCAAGATTGCGCGACGACGCAGACACTTGTAGGTAGAACCGATATCGGTGGAAGAAGTCATGCTTCTCAAAGAGTGCAGACCACTCGGCTTTCCCCAGCATGACGTCGTCGACGATCGCGGTGCCTGCACGGTGTAAGCAGAAGCAAAGCGGCGAGACTGTGAGGTTTACCTCTTTGGAACTCCTCTGTCATGACTTGTTGGGTAGACGCCATGACGTTGTGAGTTGCACACATGGAGGGGTATGCCGGTGTGATGATAGGCATCCGGTGTGCTCTATCCTGTGGATAAAGCTACAAGCCTATCAAGCACATAGATATGGTTGAGGGATGACGAGACTTACCTTAGGATTCCAGACGCGAACCTGTAGCGGTCCATCTTCGATTGGTTTGAGGAGTACAGGCTGTGGCCATGCCCTTCCAACAGAGTCAGTTCACGGAGTACAGACACTGAGAGCACCCCTGCATACCATTTCTCCATGATTACAAAGAAGCGGCTGACGACAGCACCAGCAACTGCATTCGGGTACAATTGACATACGCGAGCTACAAGCATAGCCCAGGCAACACCACCTAGGAAGCCGTTCACGTTCGAGTAGATTGCTCGCTCTGGACGAAGGATCAGTGGAGGCTGCAGAGAGAAGCCGGACGTCCTCACTCTTTGCCCACAGCTTGATACACCGCAATGCATCGCGGAACACGTCAACGTTCGGAACGAGACGGAGGATTTCGTTGATGAGACGAGGACCTGGACGTAGTCTGAGTCACAGTAAGCCTTGCAATTCGAGAGAGACGAACCGTTCAAACTGCGAACAGATTGGTCGTCCAGGTTCCTCAAGAGGTTATCGTCTGAGAGGTCGAGGTCCTCGGGTATTGAAGGCAAAGAAAGCTGGGCGAATACGAGGTCGATTGGAATGCCAGAGATCTCAGTCTTGATGACGGGCACATATGCTTCGGGCACGCCCTACAGAGGTGTGGTCAAGACACGCCGACTGACCTTCGCACAGGGCGGTACGCACCGAAACCTCCGTTACGCCCTCCATCTCGCGTAACATGCCCTCGAGTACGTTGAAGAAATCTTCCCTGGTAACATGGCGTGGAACGACACAGAGAGTATCAATGTCGGCACCCGATCCGTGTACGCCGAGCCTGTATGAACCGTATGTATAGATTTTCCCTCCTGCAGCATCCGCAGCGGTCTCTGAAAGACCACGGGCTATGGACACTCGTCGTACAAACTTCTTAACCAGAGCAGCTAGTCGACCAAGCACGATCTCCCTGAAAGTGTTGTACTCTGTAAGCACCCGTTGCCACTCCGACAGCTACTGTGGCCTGCACATGGCACGCCTAGCCCAAGCGAACGCTTACCTGGTCTTAGACTCCTCCTCGCTTTCAAATACGCCTTGTCGGCGAAGCTCCTCCATGAGGGTGGCGGTTACCTCTTTCTCCCTTGCACTCGACTCGTTGGTTGAGATGGGTGGTGTCACTCCCAGATAGCTGCCGCGAGGTTCAGTCAAGGTTCTTCATGTTTCGATGAACCTCATACCCTTTCCCTGACGACATTGTGCAGAAGTATGTAGCACGCAAGTCAAAGAGGGGCACAGGATTTCTGAGGCAAGGGGGAAGAGGTCGTCGTGGAAGACAAGAGACGAAGAGCTCGGAATCGCGGCGCGGCTGACCATGTCTAAGCTCGGCTGTTGCCGACACTCTTCAATTGGGCGCTTGTGTACTATGCAGCGCTCGGCGCCTATTCGGGCCGCTGTCGGTGGACTCGATTGACGAGCGTCGAGCTCGCTGGGCAACTGGCTGCTTGACCGTCGACCACCACTCACATATGCTCGTCTATGGCAGGGCACGCTTCCTGACGCGTGCTTTGGTGCGGGCTCGTAATGCACACACGGCGAGGACACACAAGGACGACTCCAGGTGGCCAGGCTGGGAACTGGTGGTAGGCATTGAGGTGCATGCCCAGATCAAGTCAAGACGGAAGCTATTCTCTGGTAAGAATACAAGTAATACGATCTGGGTATCACGCGCTCATACAGGCTAACAGAGGCCCTATCCTCGGACATGACCTCCTCACCGAACACGCATGTCTCTGCCTTTGACGCGGCGTTTCCTGGCACCTTACCTGTAACGCGTCCACATGAATCCGTCACATGTCTCCTCTGAGCTGAAGGCGGCATGCTGCAGCGTCTGAACCCAAAATGCGTCGAACTTGGAGTCCGAACTGCCATTGCGCTCAATGCACAGGTTCAGCGCAGGTCCGCATTCGACAGGAAGCATTACTTTTACGCGGACCTCCCTTCAGGATACCAAATCACCCAGCAATACGGTCCGTGGTATTAGAGCATGCTTGAACTCTAGCCTGACAGCGCCGCAGCACCTATCGCTCGTAACGGTCACCTACGACTAGAGAAGGATGGCATTGCTGTCCGTATCAAACAAGTGCAACTCGAGCAGGTAAGCTCTGCGCCGCGACCAGCGTCCAACCAAGGCGGCGTTTACATCTCTCAGGACACAGGGAAGTCCACGTTCCTGCCGCGTAACCGCCTCACGGCGATAGACCTGAATCGTGCCGGTATGGGGCTCATGGAGATAGTGTCCGAGCCAGACATGCGGTCAGTTCCATTCCCGCAACGGTCGCCTCCCGGAGTATTCACATGAGGCGTCTGTCGGCGCAGTTCGCCGGAAGAGGCAGGGAATTATGTGCGGACGCTTCAGGCACTTCTGAGGTCTGTGGGTTCTAGCGACGGTAACATGGAGCAGGTATGAGGACTTCCGCATTACGTCGGCGTCTCAAATGACGCCTGTGCTACAGGGTTCCCTTCGCTGCGACGTCAATGTGTCTGTGAACCGTATAGGCGGACCACCTGGCACCCGCTGTGAAATAAAGAACCTCAACAGCGTGAAAAATATGATGGTAGCTATTAGTAGGTGGCCGTTGCGTCATTTGTTTACAGGAAGCAAGTTGACAGGAGCGTACTCTGGTACATAGCTTGTGAAGCCTTTCGGCAGATTGCGCTCCTCGAACGTGGTATTCCTGTAACGCAGGAGACCCGCGGGTTTGACGAGGAAAAGGCCGAGACTTACTCTCTGCGGAGCAAGGAAGACGCGCCGGACTATAGGTACATGCCGGATCCTAATATCCCGCCGCTTCTCATCGACCAGGTTCGTGCGCCCTCGACGGCGAATATGGCGCGCTGGGAACCCTGCTCACTTACGTTTGCAGCATTACATTGATGCTATCCGGAGGAGGATGCCCGAGCTCCCTGATGCCACTCGGGCCCGGCTACTGAACCAGGGCTTATCACAGAGGGACGTAGAGGTGCTGATGGACGTCGACTCGGGCCGAGAGGTGGGGTACGACGGCGAGCTTGGCCGCGGTGCCGTAGCGTACTTTGACCAAGTGTCTCGAGGCCGGGATCCGAAGGTCGTGGTGAACTGGTGAGCACTGTTCATTAGCTTCGTCCCTATCTATTCTAAGTCTCACCCGCTTGTTCAGGATCACTCATGAGCTTCTCGGCCAGCTCGCATTCCGGAATGAGACCTTCAAAGAGAACCCCATCTCCGTCGAGCAGATGGGTAACCTGATAGACCTGGTGCACAGTCAGAAGGTGACAGGTATGGGTTGCCCCGTTCACATTGCGGCTGCGGCAGAGATGTTCACCTATCTGCGTATCTCAGGCACATCTGGGAAGACCATTCTCCGGCACATCCTCGACACGCGCACCCCGGAGTTGCCGACCAGGATCGGCGAGGATCTGCAGCTCGTGCTTGTCAGCGACGATGGGACGTCGCTCGAGAACTGGTGCCGCGACGCGATCGCCGCACTCCCCAGGGAGGCGGAGGCAGTGCGGCAGGGAAACGTCAATGTGGTCAACAAGATCATAGGCCGTGTCATGAAGACCAGTCGTGGTACGGCGAAGGCGCAGGATGTCAGAGCGACGCTTCTGAAGCTGCTTCAGTCGTGATCGTTCAGTGGCCGTACGTCGCACGTTCTTGTCGTGACTGATCGTTGCTGGCAAACCTCTGGCCAGTCACGAATCTCGAGATATACTACGCTCTCCAGGCTCCTCCATTCAACATACTGTACAACTAATGCGATACACTGCACTAGGTTCATTGCAGCTGTAGTCAAACTGTGACCTTCTTCTCGAGGAATTCGGTCCACTCTTTCTCGCCCCAGGAGCTCGATATCTCGTTGGCGATAAGACCATCCCAGAGGACAGTCGGCGAGACGTGGATGCCGTTCTGCCTGGAGAACTTGACTGCATACAATCTATACTCAGGCACACTTCTCAGATCTCAATTCAGAAGACGTACTGGTATACTTCAAGTCATCGGTGACGGCTACTCCTCCATTCGGACTGGACTTCAAGGTGACAAGGTCCTTGAACGGAGCCGCCTTGTCGTCGCCGATCGTCTCCGCGACCAGCGCCGTGAGTTTCTCGCGGATCTGGGTCGGCGTCAGGGTGGATGTGGGGATGTCGAAGTATTCGCCCTGTTTCGCAAAGAGGGCGAGGGAGAACTTCCAGAAGTCGTCCGGCGCGACGCGGGCGACCTGTGCACCAAAGTTCCAGTGGTGTGCCTCCTGGCGAACATGACATCGGCGGAAGTAGAGACACTCACGGCGAGGCCCGCTTCGTGCACGAAGGTGGAACTGGCGTGCCACGGCTGCACTTGGTTCCTGAAGATGACCTTGACCTTCCCGGCATACTTGCCGCCAGGGGCAAAGAGCGGCTTCAGGACCTTGTCGATAGCGAGAGCAATCTTGGCGGAGAATGGGCAGACGTAGTCCACTGTAGTGCCTCATATGATTGGCCTTGCCCGGACATGTGTGAGATGAGAACAACGCACGGAACACCTCGAGTGTATGCGGCGCTTCATATGTGCCCGCAATGACCAGAGCGCGTTGGAAGGACGGTTGGAGGGCCATTGAAACTCTGATCACAAAATCGGCAGACTTCACCGCTGGTTGTAAGTCGTAGGTGATGGGATGGGGAGAGAAGGGGAGGGGAGGCTGAGCTTAGATATAGATCGCCGGGCATGGACGGCGCCCTGGTTGCGAATCCGAATACGCCATAGCTCTTGCATTTGCGTAAGCCATTACAAGATACTGTTGCGCAACCTCGTCACCCAGCCAGCTCTACAAGCATCCGCAATATGCTCTGTAGTGATGTCTGTAGAAGAACCGCTCTGAGCAAAAGAGAAACATGGTTGTATGCGCTAGCGTTGCAGTGATATCCAGCGGGTAGTATACTTACCGGCGCCAAACGTCATGAACGATAGCGCCAAACATCACAGGAAAGACCATAGGCGCGCGTCTCCGTCTGAGGTCTCCGAGCTCGAAGTTGCACTTGTCGCAATCCTCCCATAACTCACATCTGCGTTGGCTCAGCTTGACGCGTACAACCAGAGCAGCGATACCTCAAAGCGCCTGAAATGTCCTCTGCAAAGTTCTCCACCTTCCTGACACAGCTTGCGGAGGCACTGCGTGAGGAGAAGGGCCCAGAGCTAGCATACTTGCTGAAGCCAACGAGTGAACATGGCAAAGCACTCATAAAGGAGTTCCGCAACCCAAGCGTACGTAACGTGCATGCTGTCTCTCGTGAAGTAGGCTGACTGAACCCAACAGCGGCAAAGCATGTCCTACTATGAGGGCAGTCTTGAGAGTCCATGGGACGAGATCGCCATCCAGTATGTGCTCGTGGTCAACCACTGTGCGCGGAAACGCGCAATCGAGGCGTTCAAGGAGGAGTGCACCCTTGTTTCGTGAGTGAGTTGGGCCCCCGCCGTATGCAAGAGTTCCCCTGATTCCACGCGCCGCGGCGCATCGCTTACTCTTCAGTCTCTTCCTGCGCTTCTTCGGAAGCAACAGCGGGTGGACGCTCCCTGCCTTGTTCTCCATACTAAGGGATCTACGCGACCTCGCCTCCGACGTGCGTTTCCCAAAGGAACTCCTCATGCGCGCTACTCATCGCCCTCTAGGCAGACCTGGAAGCTGCTTCGAACGGACAAGACAGCACCGCCAACATGGAAGAGGCCGCTCGTATCATCAGTAAAGCCTTCTCAAGCTGTGTCACCGACAGGTAGGCTAGGACACATGTCATGTTTGTTGTTCGACTCATCGCCACCCGACGACCTGCAGGCAGTCACCCATCGCTGAGTCCCGGAAATGGGGCGTCTACTATGTGGTCGGCCTCATCCTCAAGTGTTACTTCCGCGTATGTCGGACACGTCATGGGACAGTGCAGCTGCTGAACAGCTGCACAGGTTAGGCGGATATCTCTGGCTAAGAACATCCTGCGCGCTATCGACGCGAATCCGGATATCCCTCCGCTTTCGGCATATCCTCGATCGCACCAAGTGAGAATCGCCTCGTTCGCGAGTACATCTCATAACTCACACCACGTAGGTGACGTACAGGTATTATATAGGAATGTTAGGCTTCCTCAACGAGGACTTCGCTAAGGTCTGCTTGAGTTGATCTTGACCACAGGCTGCGGCGCTCACTAATGTCCGATCCTAGGCGGAGCAAGAGTTGACTCTAGCGTTCTACAACTGCCACACAGGAGCGCACAGTAATCAAGAGTCGGTGCTGATCACGTACACAGGTTTATCGACTTAGCTGACCGCACTTCTAGGCGTATCCTGACATATCTCATCCCATTGCGAATGTTCCGAGGCCACCTTCCTTCGCGAGAGCTTTTAAAACGATTCCCGGTCCTGGATGATTTATACACGCCCTTCATCGCCGCCCTCCGTAAAGGAGATATCCGCTCGTATGACGCATCGCTAGACAGGTTCGAGAGGAGACTAGTCGACCTCAACCTGTATCTCACCCTGGAGAAGGCTCGCGAGCTCTGCATACGAGGGCTGTTCCGCCGAGTGTACGTCCCGTCCGTGTCTCTCGCAGCTGTACATAACCATTGACCGCCACCGCTCATGCGTCACCCGGATTAACAGCTGGATTGCAGCCGACAAGAGTACCCGTATACCGGTCTCGATGTTTCACGCTGCACTACAGCTAGCGGACGAGGAGACTACTTCGGAGGAGGCGGAGTGTCTCGTTGCGAACATGATCTTCAAGGGCTTCATTCGCGGATACATATCACACGAAAAGCAGACGGTTGTACTGGCTAATACTAACGCCTTCCCAAGGCTAGTAGACCGCCCAGCACCGTATGCACTGCTTCAATAGAGCAAAGGATGTGTACATGATGTTCCTTATATTCTCCGCTCGTGGCATGCCATATAGATATCTGCATCAACATAGCGGCGATCATGAAGGCACGATATCCCGATTGGCATACAGCACAGGCTCTGCACAGCCTGACATGTTTGTATTTGGGACACATAGCGAATGCCTTGCGGGGATGCGATGCACGGCCATGCGCAACACGCGCGGCATTTCTTCAGTCGAAAACGAAGGAGGCCGCCTCCAGCCTTGCGCTGTCTCACTTGGTCTGTCCACCTACATGGTGGCGCGTTTGTGTACATGGGGAGGCGCATGACCGGGTGCATAGCTCGAATTGTCCAGGGGCGCTATGGTACCGCCACAGCCTCAATCGGACTTTACCAAGCTATAACTCGAACGCGAGGGGCCGGACATCCTGAGTTGCATCCCCACCACCATCTGCCTTCTTACTGATATCTAGCATTATGGGAAACACATCCTCCAAGGCCCCTAGTGCGGCGTACGGCTCAGGCTCCATATCTTACCCAGCGCCTCTGCAGGGCGACAAGAAAGCCGCAGGTGCCTCCGTGAACCGACGAGCCACCACAGCAGTCAGCCATCCACCAGCGAATAGCTCACTGAACGTGCCTTCCCAAAGCCATCGAAGGACCAGGTCTGCACTTGCGGGCCCAGCTCGCGGACGACCGGAGTCGCAGGCGCCTCCCCCTCCATACTCTGAAGCTGTGGCGGATCGGAGCTTCCTCGCAGTGCCTGCACCGAGTCCCTCTTCACGATCGCGGTCACAAGATGCACCTCGGAGCAACAATCCATTCTTACAGCGGCCAGCGAGCAGCATCGGGCTGCCGTCTGGGAGCTCGAATAGTGACGCCACATCATCCAGGGCCGGCCAGGCGATGCCCTCCGAGGAGCGCGCAGAGTATCTGCGGCGGCCCATGCGGCAGAATACCATCGAGGATGCGCTCGAGACGCTCCGGAAGTATAACACAGTCATTATCGTTGATGACTCCGGCTCCATGACTAAAGGGGACCGCTGGAAGGAGGTCGGTCCTGACCCACTGCGCGAGATGTCACAGTGCTGACCTCTTCTCTCAGGCCCGAGAGGCACTTGCTGCGCTCGCGGACGTTGCGTCTAAGTACGACACTGATGGGATCGACGTCTGCTTCTTGAATAGCAACAAGACTGGTAGCAACATGACGGTAGCGTACATACTTGTCGCTCAGCGGGAGACACAACTGACTCTGGCTCTGGCTGCTTCCGGCAGAGTGGTGCGCAAATACGGAGACTGTTCGATAGTGTCAATCCGCGTGGAGCGACACCGATTGGAGAGCGCCTTGAAGAGCTCCTTCTGTACTATCTGGAGGAACTGGAAAATGCTAAGAAGTCAGGCGGTCAAGCAGCCGTCAAGGCCATCAAGCCCATAAACTATATCATCATAACGGATGGCGCTCCAAGTGAGTTCCACAGGATCAGCCGTGTCGACGGATGGTCTAACTGCTAGCTTCCAGCTGACGACCCGGCCGTTGTGATTGCCGCTGCTGCAAAACGTCTGGACGAAGGCAGATACCCACTGACACAGGTACGGACAATGGTCACTCAATACTGACCAGTACCCTCAGCTAATGACGTTTCTTTTTGTACAACTAGGTCGGCATCCAATTCGTACAGATCGGAGACAGTCGTGATGCCACTGCGTACTTGCAGGCCCTGGATGACGAACTGCAGACGGTCTACAACGTCCGCGATATTGTGGATACGACTCCGTACCTCAATGGCCGCCTCACCGCAGACACCATCATCAAGATCCTACTTGGGGGTATCAATCGTCGAGTGGACAAGAGAGGTGGTCAAAGCGTCATGTAGATGTGATCGTCGAACGCTACGTCCTCGAAGTGAGCGCGGTCACCCGCCCACCTATGCCAGACATCTCACCCTCCACCTCGTGATATCCGTTCCTCCCCTCAGCTTGCCATGACCTTACACTAACGACTGCTTATCGCCGTTTCCGATACCTCCCTGCTCTGCTTTCACCCCACGGTTGCTTTTGTCACCTTCAACCTAGCCGCTGCTTCCCCGCGTCTTCGTCTCGTTCACTGAGTATATGTAGCATACAGGGTCTCCGGCTCGTGACTTGTGCACATCTTGTATCACAGCTTACATTATGCTTACATTCCCCCTGTGTATCCTAACGGTCCCGGCCGCTCAGTTCGTCAACATACATATGATATCCCCAAGTTCCCTCACTACCTATCCCAGTCTTCGAGCGCGAAAGCGAACATGCCGAACGCAGGAGCCGCTTCTCCTGTGCCCGCGGCAAGGCTCTCTACACCGCGCCTTACGAAGCGTACCAGAGCATCCAGCTCGGAAGACATCTTGTCCAATCGCTCCAAGACCCCTTCCTCGGTGAATGAGGCTGTCGTTGACGCCCCGAACGACATCGATGGCTCACGCCCGGAGCGGCCCGACAGGCTCTCCTCGTCGAGCCCCTCGTCGTCATCGTCTGAGCTCTCGTCGGAACCATGCAGCAGGGATGGCGCCTGAGCAAACCCGATGACGTCTCGTCTCTGCTTGCGTAGACGACGGCTGCGATGCCGAGAGCGCCGGGAGACGACGCGGAGCGAGGCGCGCGAGATGTCGTGTGTCGTGTCGCCTGCGAAGGAGACAAAACACTCGGTGTAGTGCAGGGACATGTCGAGAATGGACATGATGGCGCGGTGCAGCGCTGCAGTCTGTGTACACATGTCAGTACGGGCTCGCTAAATAGACGCTTCTGGTGCACCCACATTGCGCTGGAGCAGGCAGCGGCCCTCGAGCTTGTCGAGGCTGATGCACGGGTGAGATAGGTGCGTGAAGTGAAGAAGGCACGAGACGCACTGGTCATTCTGGAGCTGGATCATCTCGTCCAGAGACTTTGCCTCTCTAAAGGCCTGGTGGAACTTGAGGATTTGCGTATGGATGACCTGTGCGATACTTGTCAGAGTCCATCCCGACCGAGCCGACACTCGTACTCACGTTGGTGGTAAGGAAATTGAGTAGCGTGCTGGAGCCATGGTCAGAACAACAACCCACATACTTGAAGCCCCAGAAAGCAAGCATACACGCACTTGACGAACCACGACAACCTCCCCCTAACCGCATAGAACACCTTCATCTCCGCATCCATCTCCTTCCCTCCCCCTAGCCCGCTCCTCACCAAAATCCGCTCCAACACGCTCTTGGCCCTGCGCACCTGCAGCACCAGCACGAACACGGCCGAGTACACGCGCATCGTGCGCGGCCCGAACACGTACGTCAGCGGGAACGGCACCGCGTACTCGATGAGCAGCCCGTCGAGCGCGCGCACCGTCTGCGCGACGCTGCGTTCTTGTAGCGCAGATGACTTGGCGGGGTAGGAGAAGCGGACGAGGGAGGCGTCGATCCACCGGGAGCCGCCATTGCCCGTGCGGGTGCGGGAGGTTCCGGGGTAGAGCGCGACGACGTCCCGGAAGGCGCTGTTCATGAAGTGGAAGTCGTTCCATGCCTGGCGGGCATCCATCTGCGGGAACGTCTATCAGCTCTGCAGTGCATGTGGAGAAACAGGTAACATACCCTAGTGAACAGGATGTCGACAAAGTGCGACATCGCGTCACCGCGACGCATCAAGAACAGGTCCTCCATCGCGTTGAGGTGCGCCCACAGGTCGCAATCCTCGACAAGCACTCTTGTGAGCGCTGCATGTGCCTGCTCTGAGTACGGCAGTAGCTCGTCGTACACGACCCGTGACAGGCTCTCCGAGGACGCGATCGCTGCTTCAGGTGATATTGCGTTGTCGAAGTCTTGGTCGTTATCTACAGGCCCGTCATCCTGCAAAGGGCGGTCCAGCAGCGCTCTGAACGATCGCCAGGACGAGAGCCATGGCCGTCGAGCACCGTCGTTCCCTTCCGCGTCTTCGCCATCAAACAGCGAGGATATCCCCAATGTGCGCAGTAACCCGGTCACCTTCCCAGTAGCCAGAACGAGCTCAGCGACATGCACCAAGAAGACCGGCACGCTTGTCGAGCCTCCCTCTTCACCGCCTTCACCCGGGCCACCACCGCTCCGCCGCAGGGTGAATCCCTCAGACCAGAAGTCCGGATCGAGCATGACCACCTCGTTATCCTCCACGAAGAACTCGTCCGGGAGCGCTCCCTGTGCAATCGCAGACGCAGCACTCGGCGAGTCGCGCACCGGCATCCCGTCCCTCATCCACCTGTGGACCATCGCCCACACCGGCTCCGCGGTCGCCCCAAACACCCTCGCGAGCGCCCGCGCAGTCACTGCGTCACCCATCGATACACGCTCCTGCACCGCGCCCAGCAGGGCATCTAGCAGGAGCGCGGTCACAGCGGATGGGGCCGCGCGTGGCGGGAGGTCGGGGAACGTCCATATTTCGAAAAGCGGGTCTGAGGAGCGTTGGGCTTTCTGGACGACGGTGCGCACAAGGGAGAGCAGGACAGAGAAGGCGTCGCCGAACTCATCGCGCACGCCCTTCTCGAGACTGAGGAGGGAGACAACCAGAGGAGGTCCGAAGGAGACTCCGCCGCGCGCACGACAGATCGCTTCTTCGCGTGCGGCGCACCACGCGTCGAACGCCCGGAGCTCGGTGTCGAGCGCGTCGGCGAATGCTTCGAGCGTTTGGGTACTGCGCCGGGAGGACCTCGCGAGGTGGGCAGGTTGGCTGGAGCCTTCTGAATGGGAAGCGGTGCTGCTGCTGGATGCTTTAGCGAAGATGGCAGAGGCGAATTTGCGCAGGTGGACGAGGGTGGTGGCGAGGGATGCGAAGGATGAGATGATGGATGCTTGTGCGCCGGCTGTGAGGTGGAGCAGCCGGGGTGCTGCGGGGGAAAGCTGACGCGCGTAAGTCGAGGTTCAGCTCTTGCGAAGGATGAGGGTGACGCATACAACGAAGGAGAAGGCGTCGGGGCCGCTGTGCGACCATGTGAACATCATGTTGCGCCGGCCTTGGAGGCCTGTGAGGACTTCACGGACGATGTCTTCTTCGTGTCGGTAGCTCTGTTCCCAGTTCAGTGAGGGAACTGCCTGCAAACGACGTAGACGTACCTCTTTGCTAGGGCCATCGACGCTCAGTGTCGCTCTCGAACCTAACGCTCGGTGGAACGAGGGTGCTACGCTGGTTGAGAGATTGTGCAGCGCATACATCCAGTGAGCAGGCCTACCTAGAGAAGAGGCATCCCCGATGTCAAACGACTTGGTGGTATTCGCATCAGCGCGCCACTCTGGCCTCCAATACTGTCTGGCCTGGAGTTCCTCCACGTCCTGTCTATGTCGATACGTATTCAACGGGTTCTCCGCGCCTCCCAGGACCGACTCTCCCGTCCTCTGTGGCGCGACCGGTGCCAGTGGAGGCGTCTCCGGCACGACCGACAGTCCTGAGGAGGAGGCCGACTCGTCTAAATCGGTCTCGCTCTCCCAGGGCGAGAGCGAGGGCGTGCTGCCGTCGCTGCGCGTCTCCCACCGCTCGACGGTGCTCCCGGGCGGAAGGCCGTATGCACCTTTCCAGTGCTCGCCTTCAAAGGGCTCTTCGGCGAGGATGTCTTTCCAGGTCAGCGTAGGTTTGCCGTGTTGGGGGTTTTCGATCTTCTTGATGATGTCCTCCGCGCTTAAGAGGGTTGAGGGAGTTGGCGGTTCAGATAGCAGTGTCTTGGTAATTGAAGTCAGACGATTCATCCTCGACAAGTGAGGTAGGATGGCTTACCAGGAACTTCAGATGGTCTGGGAGGCGTGAATGCTATAGTCAACGTTAGGTTCATTGGTGTGCGACTGTATGCGGCGAGCCATACTTGGATGGTCGCATCAAGGTCATCATTGGCTTTCGTGTGCGCCTTGAGCTTGGCATAGGTTTTGTCAAGGGCGTCGCCCAGAACGTCGAAGGAGTTGATCCGCGCTTTCTTCGCGTGGCTGGACAGGTTCAGCTGCGAACGCCGTAACAAGAGTGTTGGGCATACCCTCTCATTATGCGGTCAATAGCTTGGAAACCTGTGCTACCGGCAGGGCGTATGGTGGAGTCTAAATTCCGAGCGACGTACTCCACAGCGGCCTGGAAGTCCTCAGCATCGACGGCGGGAGTCAGGCCAGCCAAATGAGAAACCAAGGATTCGCAGAGAGGGACTAAGCGAGACGCTTGGCGGGTAGGAGCCCGTTGCGAGAAACGAGAGATAGGTCGTCTGGTAGAAGCACTAGAGACAGGGCGTACAGACGCGCTGGATGGTGGGCGTACAGAGGCACTAGAAGCGGGTCTGAGAGGAGCGCTTTGTGAAGACCTAATCCCAGCACTAGACGGGGGCCGTGGCGAGATGCTTGAAGGAGGTCGCATAGAGACGCTGGATGGAGGACGGGTCGCTGACGCACTCGATGGTGGCCTAGCTGCAGCACTTGACGACGGACCTGCTGAAGACGCACTGAGTTGCGGAGATGCGGCGCTGTACCATCCGTCCTCGTCGACGCGTAGCGCAATGTTCGCGGGCGGCTTGATGGACGGCCGTGTAGGTTTCGGTCTCGAGCCAGAAGGTTGCATAGTGTGTATGATCAACTTCCAGTCAAAGGCACTGCGTCTTCTGCGTGGCTGTCAATGCTCTGGACACACTCAATTTTACTATTGCGCACGCACCTGGAGGTCCCTTTCGTATGGGGAGGGTCAGTGCAGATAAGTCCTTGTATAAGTGATAAGAAACCCTCCGGTGCGCCTTGGACTGCCTACTGCCTGCTTGTGCAAATCGAGTACGGTGATGTTTCTGGGCGCGGTGGTGGCTGAGACTGAGCAGGAAACACGCGACTCGCCCTGATCGGGTGTGACGCGTCGTGGATGTCACGCGTATCGGAAACGCGTAACCGTCACGTCCTGGTGCCTTTTCCCCCCCAAGCTCAGCAGTCTCTCAGCTCACCTCCACCTCCCCCTAGAATCACGATGGCGAGCAGACTGCTGAACCGCCTCACGACGAGCTCACGGCTCTCAGCCGCTTCCCTCAGGTTGTACGCGACGGTCCCGCCCACCCCGTCATCGACGACCACTGTTGCTGCCCGGCGTACGGCAGTCAGGAAAGCACCCGTGAAGACCCCCGCTGCCTCAGCGAGCACGACCGTCGGTCGCGGCAACCCGCGCATCGTCGACACCCTCCCCACCACCGCAGACGAAGTCGACATACCCCCGGAAGTGTTCTCTACCCCAGCCGAGAGCGTGCCCTCGTCCTCTGCACTGCGCCAGTCTGCCTCCTCTCCTCCTGCTTCTTCTCCTTCGAGGCCGCCTGCGCAGGAGAGCCCCGCGTACCCTGCAGAGTTTGCGGAGAGCTCCGCCATCAATGGTTCACCGAACGACCCCTCGCACCCGGACTGGTC
The DNA here is from genome assembly GCA_022385765.1 of Trametes cingulata. Lineage (NCBI taxonomy): Eukaryota > Fungi > Basidiomycota > Agaricomycetes > Polyporales > Polyporaceae > Trametes > Trametes cingulata. The sequence goes on from MU278009.1 coordinate 388,212, forward strand.
GAGGAGCTACTTCGGGCTGTCCACGCAGCCGTTCCCGCAGGAAGTCTCGGAGGTGCTCATGACCCCTGTGGACCCGCTCGACGTCGAGATCAAGCCAGGTTCGTTTCTGTGCTTGTCCGTGCCGCTGATTATGGAGCTGATCGTTGTATAGACGGCCTGATTTACCTGCCCGAGATCAAGTACCGCCGTGTGCTCAACAAGGCCTTCGGCCCTGGCGGATGGGGCCTCGCACCCAGGAGCGAGACGAACGTCGGACCCCGAGTCGTCAGCAGGGAGTACGCCCTCGTCTGCCTTGGCAGGTCAGTTCCTCCCCCACCCCTTCCTCCAGTTCGTCCTGCTGACGAGTCGCGTACGTGGCGTGTAGGTTGGTAGCGATCGCCCGCGGTGAGCAAGAGTACTTCGACCCGAACGGGATCCCGACCGCGACGGAGGCGTGCAAGAGCAACGCGCTCATGCGCTGCTGCAAGGACCTCGGCATTGCAAGCGAGCTTTGGGACCCGCGCTTCATCCGCGAGTTCAAGGCCAAGTACTGCGTCGAGGTGTTTGTCGAGGACGTGCGGACCAAGAAGAAGTGCGTATTCTACCCGCCTGTGCTTTCCGCTATGGATATGTGACTGACAAACGATGCAGGAAGAAGTTGTGGAGGCGGAAGGACCAGCCTCCGTTCGACTACCCGTACAAGGAGACTTAGAGCATTAGCATGCACGTCCGCTTCCTCGTCTGCCTCGCTTCACCTTCGCATTGTACCATATCACATAGCATATCCACCGCTCAGCAGATACCGACTAATAACGACAGCCCATGCTTGTCATAGACGATAGATATTAGCAGTGGCGATATTACAGGAGTCCATCCGGTAGGGATCCGCGTGCAGTATACGATCCGACCTGAGGTCTGGCAGATCTTGCGGTTTGAGCTTTCACTCGGACTACCACCCTCACTTCTTCGCATTCTTGCGCTGCTTGTTCTTCCCTTTGCTCGGACTCGCGCCCGTCGCAGCAGTTGTACTGGTAGTGCTCGCAACAGCCGTCGAGCTCCCGACCTCCGACTTCTTCGCCACCACCGCCTTCGAGCTCTCCTCAGTGGCAGCAGGCTTCGGCGCAGGGTTGGGATTGCGGTGCAGGATGCGCATGACGACGCTCGCGACCATACCCGAGGCGATCATAAGCACCCAGCGCGGGAAGCGGTTCACGAAGTTGTACATGCGCGTCATCGCGACGGCGTAGTAGTGCAGGATCCATTCCCTATGTTCACCGTCAGTCCTGTGCCACTTCTTGGAGGGGAGAGGAGGAAGGGGGAGGGGATTGTAGACGTACCGCTTTCCCCCGGGAGCGAAGTTGGTCTTCCATGGGGGCGTGTTTCGCCAGAGCTCTTCCGTGAGCAGCTCGCGCAGGAGCTCGGGTGTGACGCGTACGCGGTCCGCCTTGTAGAAGCGGAGCGTCTGGCCTCTGTCCGTGAGCACCACCAGGTACGGACCACTGTATATGGATGGTGAGCACCAGAAGTCAAACAGCGGGAGTTGCAGACGTACGACCAGACGGCCCACTTGGTGGTGAGGTAAGTAACGTTGAGGTAGTCGATGCGGCCCCAGCGCACGTTCGGGAGGTCGCCCGCGATGACGGTCCGGTTGTACGCCTCGTCGAAGCTCTGGTCGACGAACTTCGAGATCGCGTTGTTCTGTCCTGCTGTTACCGAGCTGCACAAGCCAGTCAGCCCACACATACGCCCTCTTAGCAGATTGAACGAAGTCACACATACATGATGAGAAACCACACCCGCTCCTTCTCCTCCGCCTCCGTGAGCGGCTCCTGCACGATCACCTCCTCAAAACTGTCGTCCGTAATGATAGGGATGCGCGGGTCCCACGGCGACACCGCGCCCTTCGCTACCGCCTCCGTGATGTTCACGCCCATCTTCCCGAACAGCGCCGCCACCGGGCCCGTCGTCAGCAGTCGACTCACATCGAACATCGACGTGAGCCCCGACAGCCCGCTCGCGCCGCCGCTCGCTGGGGGCTTCTGCGCGGCCTCCGATGCGGGTGGGGGTGGGGGTGGAGGGGCGGCGCGCTCGAACGTCTGCGCGGGGGGTGCTTGGGCGGGCGGGGCGTTGGGCGGGACGGGCTGCCCGGGGCTCCAGCCTGCTGAGAAGTACTGCGCGCTCGCGGATGCGGCGCATAGGAGCGAGGAGAGGAGTATCGGGGATAGCTTCATCGTCGTGTGCGTTCGTGCGAGCACTCGCTATTGTTCCGGGATGGCTGCCTCAGGAGTAGGAGTGGTCGTGTGCGCACCAATGCTGTCACCGCCGAGCGATTTGGCAGACGTGCGTATAGGTGAAGGCGCACGAGAGGATGGAGGCAGAGGTGCTGGAGCCAGGCGGAGGAGGAGTGGTCCAGGATTGCGAGCTCAAGCGAACTCTATACGCTGGACGCGCGGCTGTAATCGTGCGCCATGCCATCGCACTGGCAGGTGTGAACAAGAGATAAGCGTGCCTGATCCAGGAGTATTGTCTTCAATTATGTTCCTCCTGATTGCGCGAGGGGTTCATATGATATTCCTCGGCCTTGTGAGGGGTTCGCGAATGGTACGGTGGGCGCGCGAGCTCGGTGAGGGGCGAGACATCGAAGGAGGCATCGAGGAGGTCATTGGAGAGGGGCTCGCGACGGTGTGCGGTCGTGGGCCGACCTCGAAAACTCGTATCTTGAACGTTTATGCCCGTAAAAGGACATAGCAGCACGAAATGCAAGGGACAACCGCTGGTTCAGAAACGGAGATCGAACCGTCCTCTCCGGGCGGCGATTGAGCCGTCCCCCTCCGGGGGAGATGTCTCCCTCGGAGAGAGGTGTTTCCATATGCAGTAATTGCCGCCGCCGCAGAGCGCGGCTTGTTGCCTGAAATGAATCATCCCCCTCCGAAGGAGATTACGCTTCGGAACGCGCGAAATACCCTCCCGGAGGAGATATCCCCCTCCGGAGGAGACGCTCCCATAATTAGTATTCCGAGCGCTAGCACTATCGGGCCGGACGAAAACCCTCCCCCTGCGCTGGGGTTATT